>VZQC01012471.1:1133735-1261257 GCA_009823505.1 Rhizomys pruinosus | reverse complement strand
GGGGCCTGACCCCCTGGAGGTCCCTGACAGAGTGCTTGGCCTTGACCATTTCCCGATATGCTCCTAAGATGTCACGCTTCCTTGGTGCTGGACTTAACATGCTTTCTTTCTTAGTTACAATATACTTTCTAAATACAACAAAGTCCTCTCTCAAGTTTAATTAAATGTTCCTTATAGACAAAGGACAAAGTTACCTAAATGTTCCGAGAGTTGACAATAATAGCCAAATACCTCCCCCAGTTCTTGGCCATTCTTGAAGCAAAAACTTTCTGTAAATCTTAGTCAAATTAAATATAAAAATAATTTTAAGTACGACCCTCCTTTCTTAAAAACTCTTACAAAAATTCATTAAAAAAACAACATTACATTAAGTAATATCATAAACCAATTACAAAATAATAAATTGTTTAAAAAAAGTTCAAAATAAAATAATCAGGTAAAAATGATGTTTTATGTTTTATATCATAACTGTTACTAAGTAAAATAAAAATTCCAGTGACAGTCGTGTGTGACGGGAGACATTATTTAATTAAAAACAAATGGTGGGCTCCTCCTTTAAAAAAAAATAACATACAAAGGCTCCCTAATTCTCCCCCTCCTTTCACAAAAACATATAATAAATAAAATAAATGGGTTAATATAAATGGGTAGTGGGTCTTTTACTATACTTTAAACTTCATACAAAAATTACTAAAAACTAGGCCTCCTTGGCGCTTGTTAACCCCACAACAAAAACAAACTATTATTAATTAAATATACAATAATAAATGGTGACATTACACACACTATACCAAAACAAGACATGTTAAAAAATTAACTCCGGGTACATTACAATTGGCCTAAACATTTCCCTAAAAAACAAGCAAACAAAACTTTAAAATCACAAAATAAAGGTTATTTTAGTTATAAAGTAATAATAAAAAAAAAAGCCACAATCTCTCAGTTCAAAAAAAATTTTGTTCCAAACTTGTGCCTACAGTTTTGTGACCATTGTCTAAACTCAAAAATATATTATACTGTAATCTGCCAACCATGACCCATAACTATATACTTTAATTAATGTATAAAAATTAAATTGTTAGTAACTTGTCCAGTAGTTCTGGAAAGTTTGCCAACTTTCCTTGCTGTTTCTTCTTAAATTTACTATAAAATCATTGCCTTGAGCCCAATAAAATCACTACAAATTTAAAAAAACTTTTCTTAGTTTTTTTTCTGTAAGCCGTTCACCGACCTTGTGTTTTCCTGTCAAGAGGACCCTAGATACCCACGACCCCAGGAGGGCCAGTCGGTAACAAATATACTTGCATAAATTAGTAGATGATAATATTTTATGTACATGTAAATAAATGTAGACTTTGGGTCCACCATCTTAACCATTCTGTATTCTAAACATGTGCTTTCATCAGAATTAATCAACCATTGTTTGTTATTAGATCATTCCCAATATTCCCTTTTGGAATTAGAAATGGTCAGCATAAAAAAAAAAACACATGAGAATAAACCCATTGTGTGTGTGTGTGTGTGTGTGTGGTGTGTGTGTGTGTACAACCGCATGTATGAGACAATCTAGAGGAACTTATCTTTAGCATAAAAGATATTTATTTTAATAAATCGAATTGATTAAATTAACATTAAACATCACAGTAGGAAAAAATCTTTTCTTTTTCTTGTTTGTCTTTGTTTGTTTTTGAGACAGCGTCTCCCTAGCCCCAAATGTCCTAGAACTCGCTAGGTAGTCCAGACTGCCCTCAATCTCATAAGGACACACCTGCCTGTGCCTCCTAGTGCTGGTATTAAAGGGATGTGCCGCCATGCCCTGCAAAAACTATTTTCTTGCTCTCCTGTTTCCCTGGATCACTTCATACTGAAAACACAGGTGGGGTTGAAGTTACTAGGGCACTGGAGAGTTGTCATTTCTATCTTATATACTCATTGCCTTTTCCTTCCTGTAACACAGGCAGCTGAATAATACATATAACCTTTCATTTTTTATGAAAAGCAACAGCTGGCAAATTGTTAAACTGTTTGGAAAATTCTGGCATAGTAATATTAGTTTAAGACAATGCTAGCTGACATAAACTTGTCATATTAGGCAGATTAAAAAGACTAATGGAAATGTAAGAACAGAAAGAAAAAAGGTCATTGCTGCCACAGTAGGATCTCGCCCTGGGCTTGGACTGTAGACAAAAGAGCTGCAATTGCTGTTGAGGGAAGCCATTAAGAAGGCGAAGAAGAATTCATCTAAAGAGATCCATACTAATGCATCGCCACCTGTCACTGTGGGACACAAGCACATAGATTTTGAAAGACTAGATGTAATTATTTCCTGTTTCTTTAGTCACAATTTGAAATGTCAATCTGCATAGATTGCAAAGCAAACATAGCTTAGAGCATGTTTTCGACATAGTATCATAAGTTCCCCCTGAGTTTTTCCTGTCAATAATAGAACAAATGTGTTTGTAGTCATGCATTTAACACCTGATAACTAAGCACTGGATAATCTAACCATTGATGCATTGAAACAGAAAGATTTGTGAGGCTTTTTTTTTATGTGTAACTTGGCATGTTGCTTTTACCCTAAAATATGACATACCAGAATTTAAAAAACTTAAAATTAATAATAGTTTTTAGTTAATCAGGATAATACATATGAAAATAAAGAAAATTCCTTTATAACCCTCAAAAATTGACACAGTCCTTTTAAATGAAATCATTCAGAACAAAGCCATCAGTAAAATCAAACTGTAAATGTCACATTTTCAAACCATGTCTGCATCATGTGCCTGTGCTAATTGGTCACTGAATTAAATGTTCGTGCCACAATTATGTTTTTCATCCTCTCCAGTCTGTGTCCCTCACTCTTTCCCTTTTCTCTGCTGTAGCATGTGTATGCATGTGTGCATGCATGTGTGTACACACTAGTACATTTCTCCCAAACTCTTTCTAATTTTTCTGCGTTTTGCTCTAGACCTCGACTGGATTTAACTTAAAATGGTTTCCTGAGTGCTCTCACTAACCTCCTACTTTGAATTGGTCTAAGATTTGGATGGCTTGTCATGATTATTTTGGGAAGGGAGATCCAGTTTATCTTGGTTTTCCTTCCCTCTGGTGGTGTTTTTCATCCCATCTGGACTTCCATGATAAACCAGCCATAATGACAGCTGTCTGCAGGCCTGCTCTGTTCCATAGTGGCTAGAGTCACTATCTGTCTATCTAGTCCCACTCCAAATGCACCCTTTCCTTCTACACATCCCCATTCTTCCTGTGTAATCAGGGAATACGTGACCATGCCCATGCTTCTATTTCTTAGGCTTCATGACACAGGGCTCTGGCTTCTAGTAATTTATTTTTTCACTCACTGAAAATCACAATATTCAAAATTATTTCATAGTGGCATATTTACACAATATATATTAACTATGGAGAAAATGTTTGTGTATAAAATTAAATATACATATACATGGATATACATTTATATGCATAATTTTGGCTACATGAGTTATAAAAACATGTCCATATTAAAATCCATGGTACAGAGGTTATAAAATAAAGTTGGGAGCAGTCATGGTGGTTCACGCCTTTAATCCCAGCACTTGGGAGGCAGAAGCAGGCAGATCTTTGTGAGTTCAAGGCCAGCCTGGTCTATATAGTGAATTCCAAGTCAGCTGGGGCTACAGGAAGATCCCGTCTCAAAAAAGATCAAAGAAAGAAAAAAGAAAGAAGAAAGAAAGAAAGAAAGAGAGAGAGAGAGAAAGGAAGAAGGAAGAAAGAAAGGAAAGAAAGAGTTGGTAGCCTTTATACAATGGTCTCTTTCTCATATAACCAATTGCTTAATATTTCTATATTATTTTCTGTTGTGTGAACAAGCATGAGGAAGGCAGATTGCACAGGCAATAAAAAGAATCTACCCAGACAAGAACAGGGAGAATGTACTGATGTATACTGCAAGAGACCAGAGGCAAGTCCTAAAAGGTGGATCTCACCTCTGCGTCAGGGTGGGAGTTCATTTCATAGCAGTTAAGGGGAATTTATTGGGTAACATTTGGGCCATTCGTACATAGCCTATACTTGAGTGGACAGGCCGGCTTCTCGATTTGTGATAAGTATTTCAGCATGTTATTTTTTGGAGACTATGTATTTGAGTATTATGCCATCGTCATTATGAGTTTGGCTCTCCTCATCTGCTTAAAGCATCACAAGTCACTAATGCTCCTATTGCTCCTGGTCAGATTGTCAGCATGTGGGAATTTAGCTATTTTTTTTTTTTTGCGGGGGCACTTTATTTCAGCATTTTTTTGCATTTTTATTTTTATGATAAAACAAAACAAATTATAAAAATGGAAAACAAAAAGAAGATATCATATTACTCAATTTGCATGCTTTTTATTCATTGTATTACAAAGAAACTTGCAGTGTGGCGTTGAGCAGGACTGGTGAGACATCTAGTTTTTTGGACATGTATTCCTAAATCAATGAATCAGCAAATGGTTTTGCTAAACACTTTTTACATCTTTCAGCATGATCATATGATATTACTTTTATAGCTTGTTTATCCATAAATGGATTATCACGGTTTGTAAGATTTTTGGAATGCTTGAACCAGCTTTTATCATGTATCTCTTGGTAAATCAATCTCGCTTGGCTCTCATGTGTTGTTTTGCTTGTATTCATACTTGCTCATTTGATTTGCTAATGTTTTACTGAGGATTATTGAATCTGTTTTCATGAGAGGGATCCATCTGGGCCGCACATTTTCTAGTTCAGGTGTTTTGAATTATCTAAGGTTTGGGACAGTAACAACGGGTTATGCTCGGCCTAGGCATGCGGCTATAGAAAGATGGAGAAGCATTTCCTCTGCTCTTGTTTCCTGGAACATGCGTAGTAGAGGAAGAAATTGATATTATGTCTTCGCTTAACATAATGCTAGGTGAGAAGTTGTCACCCAGCCTGATGAAATGGTTGAACTTTTGCCTTGTCCGCCTTATTAATATAAATGTCAATTTAATGTAAAAAATAATATTTTCATTAATTATTTATGTACTATGAGTGGTGACTCTGGCTACATGAATAGTAAGAGTACCTAGTGTCTATGACATACTCCCCACCAGACGCGCCAGAAGAACTGTCAGTCATTCCCTGGAACTGTAGAGTCTACAGAGGTTGTTAGCTGTCATATGGCTATCTCTCGTAGCCCCTCAATTTAGATTTCTTAACAGAAATGTGCTATCTCTAGTGATGCCAGGCATTGTGGTGCTTATCGCCTCCTGAGCCTAGCACATTGGGGAGCAAGACAGGTGTGATTCTTGTGATTCTAAGGCCAGAGTCCCAAGTACAGAGTGACAAAAAAAAAATGTGCCGAGGCCAGCTTGGACTAAAAAGGGAGATTCCCTTTTCTGGTGGGAGGGCCAGGCCTTTCTAGGGGTTGATGCCCTGGAGGTTACCGTAGCCAAGGATTTGTCTTACGACAGTTGGCAAGCAGAGCCCTAGGTGAGGGATACGAGGGAAGCTCAGGACGCCAGGCTCATCCGCAGCTCCTGTTCTATCGTTGCTGATACCGGTCGGCAGCCTTGCCTAGCTGATGTATTGGTCTCAAGGGCGAGGCTGCGGCGCACAAGTTTCCAGGGCATCTGGGGAGAGGCCCTAGATGGAGCTAACTGGCGGGAACTGTGTGGCTCACCCGAGCCTGTCTGTGCTGGGCCCCAGGGCCCTAACGGTTTGTGGTCATCACAAGGCTGCATCTATTACTTTCAGAGCAACGGCTGTCCCCTGTCTCAAATACCAAAAAAAAAAAAAAAAAAAAGAGAGAAGAGAGAAAACAAAAAAAAAAAAAAAAAAAAAAAAAGAGAGAGAGAGAGAAAAAGAAATGTGTCTATTCAAAGTATTCCTTAGTGGGTTTTGATATATTATCTCGCAAGGAACTGGCCTATTTTATAGAACTTATCAAGCATATAAGCAGAAAGTTCCATAGACTATTGCTTCATTATTCTTGACAGTGCTGATGGAAGCACTGGGAAACAGCTCTTTTTCATTTCTGATCTTTTTCATTTCTGATTTAGTGGCTTGATCTCTTTTTCTTGGTCACTCTTAGTGGATGTTCACCAGTTATTGTTTTTGTTGCTACTATTGTGTTGTTTTGCTTTCTCTAAGAACCAGCTTTGATTTTATTTTCTGTTATTCTCCTATTTCCGGATTTAATGGTCCTTGGTGTGATTTATTCATTCTTCCATTTTCCTGCCTTAGGTTTACATTATATTTTTTCACTAGTTTGTTCCTTACATAGAAAGCTTAAGTTCTGATTTTGTCTTTCTTCTTTTAAAATGCATGAACTTCAGGCCACACACTTCCTTTTTAGTGCTAATTCTCAGAACTTTATTAAGATCTCATCCTATTTCAGTTTAGGTTAATTTTTAACTTTTATTGATATTTTTATATGTATTGGTATAAGTATGTTGGTTAATCTCCAAATATTTTGAGTTTTTAATCAATATTTTTCTGTTAACTTCTGTTTTTATTTCCTAGCAGTCTAAGAAGATACAATGTGTGATTCTTACTCTTGAATTTGTTGAGGTACATTTTATGGACCAGAATCTTTCATGTGATCTCAGTGAGAATGTGAATTCCATTACTGTTGTTTAAAGTAGTCCATAAGTGTCAATTACATCCAGTTGGTTGATGATGGTAATTGTTGTAACTATATTACTTGTTATCTTGCTAGAGCTATTAAACAATGATAGAAGTATGTTGAAGTCTATAAATACAAGAGTGAATCATTTATATTTCTGCTTGCAGTTTAGAAAATTTGGCCTTGCTATTTTTTATCTATTATTAGGCATATACACAGCAAGAAATTTATCACATTCTTCCTGTTTTCTCATTTTATTGACATACTTATTGACTCCTGAACTACAAATTCTTGTGTTTAATATCTATCTTCTCCCAATAGAGTCAGACTTCATAAGATCTGGAAATTAGTCTGCTTGGAACTTAGAACCTTGAAAGAACTCAATACTTTGAAAATAAATTAAGAAAGTAACAATTTGATGACTGAACAATATCCCATGCTGTGTACTATATTGTATGTTTTTCTTTCTTTAACAAGGGGCATTGAGGTTACATCCAGTCTTACGGATGTAATACAGACTAATTAACATGTTTCAATGGATAGCATATTATACATAAATCATACATGTTTAAAGAAATAAAGTCAAAATCCCAAAACCTGAATGAAATGATCCCTTTTAAAGCATGCTTTCTACACGGTCTCCTCACGGTATAGTAATGGCAGTTCTTATTTGCCTCCCACATCTCGATTTTCTGTCTTGTAGTTTTTAGATGCTGTACTTGAATGTGTTCTATGTGAATAGTATGCAATAACAATGCAAACAAGACTCCAAAAATTGTACACAAGAAAATGTGTTTCATGCCACAAGAGTAGGAAAGTGCTAAATTAATCACAAAACAATTACAGCGAGATATCACACAGTTAAGTCAGTTAACATGACAGGAAAGAAAGCTGACAACTGTGATTGCATGATAGATGTTTCCAAATAGTCAAGATGAGGTGATTGTTTGGTAAAGTATTTGCTTTGCAGGCATGAATGCCTGAGTTTGACCCCCAGAACACACACACACACACACACACACACACACAGAGAGAGAGAGAGAGAGAGAGAGAGAGAGAGAGAGAGAGAGATGAGCATGGTGACATGCACTTACTTGTGATTCTAGGGATAGCAAGAAGAGACAGGAGGCTCCCTGGGACTTGTTGGCAGCCAGGCTGCCTGCTTGGAGCTTTGGAAAATGAGAAACACTGTCCCAAAAAACAGGGTGAGCAAGGTGGGCAGTAGCTGAGGAATAGCAGCTGAGATTGTCCTCCGGCCTCCACACATATTCCACCTGCCTCCCACACACATGCACCTGCACACAGACAAATGTGTACATATGCATACACATCAAAATAGCTATTTTATCACTAAAAGACTAAGTAAGGCTTTTGGAATAAATGAGGTTCTCTTAATGATTTAGTTGGAACATCACAGATAGGTTATTCATAATCACATAATCATACATGTTGCTGACAGCACTCTACTACATAAAAACTCAAGCCTTCTTTTACACTTTGTGGTTAGAAATCATCACATATGAAATTGTAATTTAATTCTATCCCATGTGAGTTAAATCTTTTTAAAGTAATATTTGGCTGTGTTTCTCAAGAAGACTCCATAACCATCTTCCTTCAAATTTGGTCCTCACTTAAATGGACTGACTGTTGTGGACATGCATCAAGTAGTTATTCTGAGGTAGCTAGGGTCTTCTGTTACTAATTCCAGTCTGGGCTTCAGAAAAGCTGAGTTCTTATAGAGGAAGTAGCATAAGCACTCCACTCTCCTTTTCGGGCTGTCCTTTTCAGCAACTCCACTTTTAGTTATTAGGTGTTAGAATCAGAGTACAGATATATCATTAGGCTTCTCTTGTTTTAAACAACGCAAAGGAGTTGTTCTATCATCTCATTTATTTTCTCTTTTTTCCACTTGACTGTAAGTGCCATAGGAAAAGGAACTTAAATAAAAAAATTAAAATGTTTAAAGGAGAGGGGGCTGGACTGGAGGGATGGCTCAGTGGTTAAGAGTAATGCTTGCTCTTGTAGAGGACCTGGATTCAGTTCCCAGCACCCACATGGCAGCTAACAACCATCTGTAACTCCAGTTACAGGGCATCTGACACCCTCTTCTGGCCTCCATGGGCATTGCATGTATGAGATACATAACACACATGCAGGCAAAACACTCATACACATGAAATAAAATAAATAAATAAATATTTAGAAAAGAAAAGGAACTTAATTTTCTTTCCTTCAGTCCAGCACCTAGGACATAGAACTGTACCAAAATTCTGGACAAATTAAACCACACAAGGATTGTCCCAAAGATTTTTAAGCTAATGTAAGTTCAAGGTTCTCTCTTGGTAGAAAATATGGATCTCTGGAGCAGATGTACTGAGCTTGAATCTTAACTCTGCCTCTTAATATCAGCCTGAATTGGGGCAAGTTATTAGCTCCTTTCTTTTTTCAAGTGAAATTTGTGGGTGATGATATATAAGACCATCATTTTATTGATATTCAAAATAATTCTATCCAACTTTCACACAAACATGACTACAAATACATTTAGAATAAAATAAATCATTAAAACTCAGGGAAAAATAATTACTTTCAAATCAATGTTTCAGGGATTTGGTTCAAGTTTCTGGGATTCAGGTTATGAGTGTAGTCCAGGACAGCCATTAAGCTGTACATTTATCGGTTTGCTTGTTCTTAGAAGCAGATACCAAGGGGTATACTGGGTGATGGGCCTGTCAAAGATAAAAGGAGAACAGGAGAGTTAGCAAGAGCAGCCTCAGTTCAAGCTAAAAGAGTGAGGGCCAGAGGGTTAGCATGGGAAGAACTCAGGCAGCAGCACACTTCAGAGAAATCTGGACATGGGGGAATCAGTTCTGACTGATCAGGACACAGAAGAATCTCTAAGCAACAGTTACCTGGAACCAATGTTGAGCAGGCGTGGTTGGCAATAACACAGCCTGTGTAGTTAGTCACTGACTGGCAACAACCAGGTAAGACTGGTGACAGTGTAGCCAAAGATCTAGAGGGAGAGACCATGAGCTGTCCATCTGTATTCTATGAAGCTTCTCTTGAAAGATATCGTGTGTTGCAATAACATATACACTCAGTATCCTGTATTAGTCAGGGTTCTCTAAAGAAACAGAAGCAATAGGACGAATATATAGCTATATACAACTTATTGATTTGCTCACATGACAGAGCTCAAGGAGTCCAACAGTAGCTGTGCCACACTGGAGAGGCTGAGAATCCAGGGAACTGCTCAGTCCACAAGGCTGGATGTCTCAGTAGTCCCAATCTGGTGCTGAAGGCCCGGTGGATTCCAGGAGATCTGCCGGTCTCAGTACACACTGGGATCCGAAGGTTTGATCACAGTAGCAAGACAAACTCACCAGTGAGAGAGAGGTAAGCCACAGGAAAAAAGGGACCAGCTCCCTCTGCCATGGCCTTTTATACTGCCTGCCAGCGGAAGGTAATGCCCACATTTGGGGTGGGCCATCCGGGTTGAGGTGGTCCAATCCGAAGATCCTTTTTCTCTTATTTGTTCCTTAGTCCAGTCAAGTTGACACCCAGGATTAACCATCATAAGTCCACCCCTTGTCAACTTGACATGCAATAAATAGCCTCTCTTTATGTTATGCTTAAATGTCAATTGCAAATAATGGCAAGGTCATAATTCCACCTAACATCTTATAAGTGTCTCATGTGCAATAGCAAAGCATTATATCTTAGAGTAGGTGGTAATGTCCTTGAGGAACACTTAGTCCTTCAGTATCTAATAACCTAAATATGACAACACTTAACATTTATCTCAGTTGCACATTCAAAAGGGAACAACACAAGTATCTGCTTAATATATATATATATATATATATATATATATATATATATATATATGCACATTCTTAACCAAATAGGACAAAAGTTAATATCTATTATAATCCACGTTTCTGCAAGTGGTCCCATGGCCTCAGCTGATATTTATGACTACCTTCTTTTACTACCCATTCTGTATTTCCTCCACCATCAGCAAGCACCTCTGCAGGTCTCGGCTCTTTGCCTGGAGGAGTGACCCATACCTTCATCCCTAAAGGGTCTGGGCCATTTATAGTCTTGTCTGGTTTGGGTTGTTGGAATTTCCCATTGACCTTAATCATAGGACATGGTAGCACCAGAAGATGCCCTACAGCATCTCCTGCCTTCTAGACATAATCTTCCTTGCCCCCATTGTGAAGAAAAAGTCCAATTTTCTCCTGGTAGTCTGGATCAATCACTCCTCCTACTACTGTTATTCCTTCCTTAGCCTGTTGGCTTAAGGGCAGTAGAAGCCCAAAGTGGCTGGGGGAAGTCTTATCTTCCAGTTCAATGGAATGTTTGCTGTATCTCCTGGCAAAAGCACTCCCCACTTTGGAGCCAAAACATCTAGACCAGCAGAATGCAAGGTCGTGGGTACAGGAAGAAGCAAACATTTTCCTACTGGGTCACTAGGGGTGATAGTGAGTGGAATCACTCCCACTTCCACCCCTTGGTTCCTGGACCCATGAATTCTGGCTATAGGAGAAACAGTACCATATAGTGGGCGCTGATTCAAAGCATATACTGCCTGTCAGAGAACCTTGACCCAGCCCTCCAGGGTATTGCTACATAATTGGCACTGTAACTGTGTCTTCAAGAGGCCATTCCATCATTCTATCAAGCCAGCTGCTTCTGGATGGTGGGGAACATGGTAAGACCAGTGGACACCATGACCATGGGCCCACTGTCACACTTCTTTGGCTGTGAAGTGAGTTCCTTGGTCAGAAGCGATGCTGTGAGGAATACCATGACGGTGGATAAGGCATTCTGTAAGTCCCTTGATGGTAGTTTTGGCAGAAGCATTATGTGCAGGAAAGGCAAATCCATAACCAGAATAAGTATCTATTCCTGTAAGGAGAAAACGCTCTCCCCTCCGTGATGGAAGTGGTCCAGTGTAGGCAACCTGCCACCAGGTTGCTGGCTGGTCACCCCGGGGAATAGCACCATATTGGGGGCTCAATGTTTGTCTCTGCTGTTGGCAAATCTGGCACTCTGCAGCAGCTGTAGCCAGATCAGCCTTGGTGAGTGGAAGTCCATGCTGTCGAGCCCATGCATAACCTCCATCTCTGCCACCATGACCACTTTGTTCATGGGCACATTGAGCAACAACCAGCTAAAAGAGTGAGGGTCAGAGGGTTAGCATGGGAAGAACTCAGACAGCAGCACACTTCAGAGAAATCTGGACACGGGGGAATCAATTCTGACTGATCAGGACACAGAGGAATCTCTAAGCAACAGTTACCTGGAACCAATGTTGAGCAGACATGGTCAGCAATAACACAGCCTCTGTAGTTAGTCACTGACTGGCAACAACCAGGCAAGGCTGGTGTCAGTGCAGCCAAAGATCCAGAGGGAGAGTCTGTGACCTGTCCATCTGTATTCTATGAAGCTTCTCTTGAAAGCTATCGTGTGTTGCAACAACATATGCACTCAGTATCCTGTGAGGAAACTCAGAAAAAAATCTTCTCAAGCAAATTTTCCTCCTCCTCATCACTTTATCCTGTTGAGTTATTGCCTAGTCTCCTCCTTCCCTAATATGACTCTTCTACCTTCTCCAGGTCCACTCCTCACTCTGAAAGTATCTACACTTACCAAGGGTCAGATTCCAAACTCTTCCCCAACTCTTCAATGAACTCTCATCCACACATATATACATATATGTATATTTCTGACAGCTCCAACTTTAAACTATAATCCCTAATTCCTCCTAGAAATGCCAATTTAAATATTTCAATACAATTTGACTGACTGAATTGAAACAAACAGAATAAAAAACCACAGTTATTCCCCTCTTCCATTTTTCTATCACTTTGGCTCCTTTATGTCATTACCATTTCCCACCCCCACTCCCAAGCAAAGAGCCATGCTTAGATGAATTGAGTCATCCTCTCCTCTCCCTGCATCGAGGTAGCTGGGGTTTGTCAATCCACGCCTCACTTCTACCTACGGCATTATAGTCAGAGTCCTCACCATCCTAACACTACACTATTACAATAGGGTCCTGCCCTTCACCATACTTCTTGGAATAACATTATGATTGGTGTCTTAAAGAAGGTCTAAAAGTTAAAACGTGGGTGGGAGTGATAGCTTACTGGTTAAAAGCACTGGCTACTTTTGCAGAAGACCCAGGCTTATTCCCCAGCACCCACATTGTGACAACTAACTCCAGTTACAGGGGATCTGATACCTTCTTCTGACCACTGTGGGTATTGCATACACACACGGATGCACTTAAATACACATAAAACGAAAGAATGAAGGAAAGAACAAAGGAAAGAATGAAGGAAAGAATGAAAGAAAGAAAGAAAGAAAGAAAGAAAGAAAGAAAGAAAGAAAGAAAGAAAGAAAGAAAGAAAGAAAATTGAAAGTGAAAAAACAAACATTAATGATCAGACTATAAGTAGCATTTAAGGGGCCAGGAGTCAACTGCATAGAAAAGGGAGGAGCTCAGGTTCCTTGGAGCTGAAAACATTCTCTAATGATATTAGGAACAGAGAGAAGTCCAAAAAATAATTCAAACCATCATGAGAAAAATGCTGATTTTTTTTTTTTGGTCTTTTTGAGACAGGGTCTCCTTGTAGCCCCAGCTGTCCTGGAACTTGCTCTGTAGACCAGGCTGGCCTGGAACTCACAAAGATCTGCCTGCCTCTGCCTCCCAAGTGCTAGGATTAAAGGCGTGCACCACCACACCCAGCTGATTTTCTTTTTTTTAAATCCACAGCAACCTTTATAGAATGCTTTGTTTTTCTTATTTGTTACCATTGCTTTGAAACATAGCATGGAGGTCTTGAATGGCCTTGTGTATAATTACTTTTATGTACAAGAGGATTCTGCTAGAAATTAAGTCTAAGTGTCAAAGTATAAAAAGTGGGCTAATCTTTTCTTCCATTTAATGGAAAGGAAATAAAATAAAAACTTGACTGCCATATTTGACAAGAAACTGCTAAAAAAATTTAACATAGTCTCAAAGTCTCAAACAAGTGAGAACTTTGAAACAGTTAGTGTCATCCAGAGATTAGATAAAGCAATGCTTCAAAACGTAGAAGTCTTCTCTCAATAATTTTCCCCCTTGTCTTCTGAGACTTCCTGTACCTCTTACTATTAGATGTAAGATGAGTGTAATGTACACACCTCTGCACACTGCACAAAGAATGAATTGAGGAATCTCCCAGGAAACAACCCTAATCTAGAAGAACACAGCGTAAACCTCTGCATAACATTTGTCTATTATTCATAGTATGCATTCTCCTTTCCTCCTGAGAACTACATCCTCAGGGTTTTTATTTATTTATTTGATTTTATGTGTATGAGTGCTTTGCCTACATGTATGCATGGACATCTGTTATTTAATATGCATGGAGGCCAGAAGAGGACATTGGATTCCCTGTAACTGAAGCTACAAACTGTTTTTAGCTACCACATAGTTACTGAGAATCAAACCCAGGTCCTCTGCAAGAGAAGCCAGTGTTCTGAACCACTGAGGCATCTCTTCCTCAGTTCTTTGTGGAGAAAACATATCTTCAGGACCACATGAAACTAAAATGCTTCTGTACATCAAAGGGCACCATAATTTTAATTGAGAGACAATATACAGAATAGGAAAAATAATTACAGTTATACCTCTGGCAGAGGGATTAGTATCTAGAATATACAAAGAACTCAAAGAACTAAATATAAAAAACCCAAACAATCCAATTAAAAAGTGGGGCAAGGAGCTAAGCAGGGTCTTCTCCAAAGATTAAACATAAATGGCTCAGAAATAATTTTAAAAATGTTCACCATCTTTAGTTGTCAGAGAAATGCAGTTTAAAATCACCTTGAGATTTCATCTTACCCCTCTCAGAATGGCAAAGATCTAAACAACAACAACTGCTGGCAGAGATGTGGAGAAAGGGAAACTCTTATCCATTGCTAGTAAGAATACAAACTGATGCAGCCAATATGGAAGTCAGTGTGGAGATTCCTCAAAAAGTTTGAAATTTAAACACCATATGATCCAGCTATATCACTCTTAGGCATATACTCAAAAGACTCTAGCCCCTACTACAAAAATACCTGTTCATACCTAGAAATGGGAAACAACTTGGATGTACATTAGCTGATGAATGGCTAATGAAGGTCTGATCCATATATAAAATGGAATACTATTCAGCTCTTAAAAAAATAAAATCATTCATTTTTATTGATGTTTTATGTATTTCATCATTTCTCATTTCTGTTCCGGCATATTCCCTTATCCCTTCCCCCCACCCCACCCCAAACCATCCCAGATAATGTATTCTGTCATAGCTGTCCTGCATCTTTCTCTTAGTCTTTTTTTGTGCTTAGGAGTTCACATTTTCCTCCATTAATTTCATGTTACTCTAAAACATGGATACATACTCTCCTCCCATATACAGTAATTACAGAGATTAAAAGGAGTCATCCTATAGCAGGGGGGCATTGCCCTTTCTAGACATCTTGAATTCAAGCCCCTTCTCCTGGCCTTTATGCCAGAAACACTGAGCCTGAATTTGCACACCTCAGAGAGACTGCTTGCTTCAACATCAACTTTGATGACTATTTAAATATTATGTATTATAGAAATGCAAATAGTGAAGTGCAGATGAAAATATGTATACTATCCCCCACTTTCACATCTACATGTGTAAAGCCTCTGGCTCCCCCGAAGAAGTGCAGCATTTACATTTTTTTGAAATTGTAAAGGATTGTGCTTTAGAATAATTTGTTCCAAGCTCACTGTCCTGTTGAGACTAGGATTCAGAGTACATTTATCACTGCAAAAATCACCTCCTCCTTAGGATTCTTAACAATCTTGCCACTCCTTTAAGTGATAAAATCACATGTTCTTTCCCCTTATAAATTCCTTTCCTGAATCACTGCATTAAAATTCTATCAGGGGGCTGGAGAGATGCCTTAGTGGTTAAGACCACTGGCTGCTCCTGCTGGGGACTGGGTTCAATTTCCAGCACTCACATGGCAGGTAACAATTGTCTATAAATCCAGTTCCAGGTGATCTGACACCATCTTCTGGCCTCCTTGGGCATCATACACCACATATGCACTTGCATATATGCAGGCATAAAACTCATACACATAAAATAAAAATAAATAAAAATTTAAAAATTCTACAAGGAATTTTTAGTTTGCTTTCATTTTTGGTAAATATTTTGTGGCTCAGTCATTATTCAAGTAAGACATTTTTAGAAAGAATTTATTTCTCCTAAGTGACTACTAATATTTACTAATGGGCTTCTTTTACAGTGAAAATAATTTCTCAGCACACGAGAAAAAAATGAGAAGAAAAATCTAGTTTCTTTCATAAGCAGGTAAAAAAGTCTAATGATCAAAACAATACATTCTTTTTACTATAGAAACAGGGCACACAACTTTGTAAAAATTTCCAGCTAGTTCTTCTAGAAAATAAATATAATTTTATTTTGTTAATTTTATGTCTATGAGTGTATTGCCTACATGTATGTACATGTATCTACATCATGCAATGCATGCTGGTATCAGAAGAGGGTATCAAATTCCCCTTGACCTGGAGTTACTGATGGTTGTTAGACACCATGTGGTTGCTGAGAATTCCTCTGCAAGAGCAGCTAGCGCTCTTAACTACTGAACCATCTCTCCAGCAGAAAATATTACTTTCTTCAGTACCTCTTCTTTCTTTTTTTATTCTATAAGATAAAAATGTGTCCAAGAACCAAATTTTAAAATATTTTATGCTACTTTGCATCTGAAAGAATGGTGGAAAGTGATTTGAAATTTTAACGTCTATACAAAGTTATTAGTTATTTTTTAATTAAAGATCATTATTGATATTATTGTATTATCTTTGAAACTAAATATATCATTTGAAAGCACTTGTAAAATATTTAATCAAATTAAATGGTCTGGTATAGTATAAGTCACTGTTAATTTTACCTCATTTATATTAATATAAAGCCAATCATGAAAGCAGAAGGAAAATCATAGTAGCATTTGTTACAAATCCCAGTTAACATTCCACCAGTATTACAGACACATCATTAATTTCAGTTAGACACAATGCCCCCGACGGAAATCTTCCCTCTTAACAGAGCCCTTATCTTTAGCCACTATCAAAATGCTTCATTTTAAAGAGTTACCAAAATATTGATCAGAAACTCTAAGTCTAATTGTCTATTTCACAATTACATTATCTAGGGAACAAAGCATTGGCAACATTTGTCATTTCTGGACAATTATTCTCCTAAGACTAAAGATGATACAGCTGCAGATCAATTACCTGTTGGGAACATGAGTGCAGAGTGATTACCTGTTCTGTCAACATTTTCTTCTCAGTAACGGTATAAAGTTAATTCATATGCCATACTCATGTGATTGTCATTGATAAGGGATTTATGATGTTAATCATAAATCATCTTTGTGCTCACTTTTCTAAGAAATATTGTGCAGTAGAAACATCATTTGTAATCTGCCTTCAGTGCCACAGGCTTTTCCATGGCTTTCTGAATTTGCTATGTTAAAATATGTTGTAATTCAGGGTAAATCTCATTTTCTATCTATCTATCATCTATCATCTATCTATCTATCTAGGTATATTTCAATACATATATATATTTAAGAATATTTTTGGTTTTGTTTTCACAGAAATTCACAATATCTTAGAAAGTTCAAATAACCTAATTGTATATAATTGGAAATAAATATTAATATTTTTATTTAGCTTTCTCAAAAAGAAATAGAGCTGAGAAGTGAACATATTCTTAACTTAGATGATGAAAACAAGTAAAAATTTCCACCCTGCAGTATTCCTCAACTCATGCAGTTTACAAGTGCTGATGAAGGCACAGGTGGGACAAAATATGGGAAACATGCAAGTGAATTAGGGTGAGTTGATCGCACCCTGGTGTTGGACTGAAGGACGCCTCCTCTGCAGATAGGGAGGACTTGTGAAGAGCACATGCTTTTCTTTGGTTGTGTGTACACTGGAATCAACTGGTCCTTTTCTCTCAGAGAACTGTCATGGGTATACCTCCACAAAATAACTAGTTATGTATCCTGTGAGATGAAACCATGTCACTGTTCCTCACTGCCTGAGTATTTTCTAATTGGGAAGTTATTTCTTTTTCTTGGGTCTCCATTTATATGATCCAAACTCACTCTTGCAATGATTATCCTTGGTAAATCTTTTTAAAAACAAGTGCAAGGAAAATCTCTTAGCCAAAGTTTAGTTGACTCAAAAAGAGTTCCTAGAAAAATAGTATCAGTTTCTTGGGTTAATTGATTTTTTTTTAAATTTTGGGTAGGGGATAAATCAGTTAGAATTATGTTTGTCCACTTACTTTATAGATATATAAACTATAAATCCACTAGGAATTTATTTCTCTTCCAAGTGAAGAATAGCTGATGTTTCTGACGCGAGAATTCTATTAGAGCTCTCTGACATCATGGAGTTAGGGTAACTTCCAGATTGCTGCTATGTTACTTGAGAGCCGCCATACATCAGCAAAGTCCAAAATGACCAGTCCAGCCCAATTCTTCACTTATATTTCAGACAGCAGGCTAAAGGAGACAGCCAGGGACACCATTCTGTCAAGATACATCTCAGAAACCCCACAGAACAGCTTTCCTTCTTTTCACTTCCCAGAGCTTAATAATCATGAGTCAAGCTTCAAAATGAGTAAGAAATGCAGTTTTTAAAATGTGGAATTTCTCACAGCTAAACACTGAGGTTCTGGTGGCAAAGACCAGATATTGAAAAGTTCATGTTTAGTGTGGCACAATGCCTTTTCCTTTAATTGGAAAACAAACTTTGAACTGAACACAAAAGGAAAATTTCTGTGAAACTTAACATTGCTTCTTAGACAACAAATTAAAACTTCATGCTTGCTATTATTGATACATGATTATAGAAGTCTCAATGAATTTATTCCTTGTCACTGCAGTAAATCAAGAATTGAGACTCAAAGCTGCTTAAGGAGAGGGTCTGGACTTTGTTGGCTTAATTCTCAGAGCTTATCCATTATTAATGCAAAGAACATGCATTGCCAGTTGAAGGGACATAGTAACTGGAGATCCAGATAATGGCAAGTAAAAATGTTATAAAACACATGGGCAAAGGGGACCTAATAATGAATGAGAATTACCTTACCAGTTAGCAACTAGGAATACTGTGCAGGGCATCTAAACTCTCTAAGACCCTTCTTTCTTCAATGGAAGCAATAATAATGGTAATAAATAATAAAAACTGATGCAGTAGCACTTAATGGGAATAAACAGTGTCACCACTCTACCTCCCCTTGTCAAGGATGTGGGCACCTTGACTGCTGACTGTTCCTCTTTTCAGCTCTCCCACATAGAGTTATTGACTAAATGCTCTGGAGTTTCCTCTTCTCTTTCCTGCATCTATCTATCCAAATGTTATGTTGCCTCTCTCCCAGTCTGAAACATCATCACAACTCACTCAGACAACCTGTTTCACATGGGTGTTTAAAACCGTGTTAACTATACTTGGTTCCTGCAGCCTTACTTCTTCTCGGGACATTACATGTTGCAGTCATAGTAATCTTTCTGAAACATAAACCTAACAATGAGGGCTGCCTAATTCAAATCATGCAGTGAGTTAATTTTTTCGTAGATTGGGTTAGGTGTCTTGGGGCACCTGTGAAGCACTGTGTTTCCTGGAATCTTCAGCTTTTTCTCAGCCCCTCCCTGCCTCCTTCCTCTTCATCCCTTCATTGCTAACGTCTTTTGACTATGTAATGTTCTGCTGTTTTCCTCATTTGAAATGATGGTCTCCCTCTCTATTGTTCCCACCTTGTTGCCATATTTCATCCACTTCATCTGTCAGTCATTTCTTCTGAAAAGCCGTCTTGGAACCTCATCCCTCTTAAAGACTCAGTGAGGCACCCACCCCTCTGTTCCTACAATGCTTATACTGTAGATACTGTGGCTACACCAAGTGTGTTTCTTTCTTTTTAACAATAAGTGATAATCTGTGAGTACAAGCATCCTTCATGTAAAACCAATTTGCAAGCAGTTGTGCCCAAACCCACACAGCTCATGGGTCCCACCATCCAGCAGGGGGGGGCTTGTATGTTCAACCAAGTTGATCAAATGAGTGTCCAGTCTATATTGTTGTAGTTTCACCTTTCACCCCAATCGCAGCCCTTACATTCTACCGCGCCTCCTCTTCCGCAGATTGTTCCCTAGGCTTAGAAAAGGGGCACACGTGGATGAGATGCAAAACAGTCTACTTGCTGATTGGTCAGAACTTGGCCTCAATTGGCTGCTGTTCCCATGAGTGCAATAATAATGTCTGCTCTCTGCCTTAATCACAGTACCTGCCCCTTATAATATAGAAGCAATATAATTTCAATCAATCTCCATCAGTAGATATACAATAGGTGCCAAAATAGCAGGAAGAAAGAGATCTAAAGTGTCTAAAGAATTATACTGGCAGGATTTATGTTAAATTTTACTTATTTTACTCTGTTTACAAATTCGTTGCCATTAACCGAGTGTCTTAGATCCCTACCCAGTAAGCCTCCCTGCTCGGATACTCTGAGTCTTGGATCTGCTCCCTCTAGTCTTAACCCACAGGTATGTGCTATATTCAGGCCTCCTGGAGTTTGTCAAGAAGAGCCAAAGCCCCCACTGTCGGCCTTGTGTCTATAAAGGAAGGGCTTCTCTCTGGAGAGCTCTGTCAATGCAGCTCACAATCTTGCTGAACTTTCTAACCACCTATCTCCTGAGGGCAGATGGGCCTTCTCAGTCTATGGATTTCTGTGAACTGTGCGGCTTACTTCTGAAATGCCCTTTTAGATTTTCTCATTTGCTCTTCCTTTCATGGGAAATAAAGGAGAGACTGCGCCAGAGGGTGATCAATGAAGTTTTCATCAAGTCGCATGATAATATCTATCCAATAAAAAAATGCTCTTGTAGCAACTGTTCTTAATATCTTCTTACCCCATCCTATATTTCCGTCTTCAATCACTCTAGTATTTAAGTATGATAACCTCACAGGGATGAACCTTTTAGCATTTTTTTGTTTGTAACTTGGCTTTCTGTAAATGCTGTCTTTAAAAAATACATCAAATTCTTTTCTCCAACAATAAAGATATTTTAAATAACCTAGCTACTATTTCTAGAACAAAACTTTTATATTATTTATCATACAGGAGCTAAACATTCTTGGTTAAGGTCAGCATTCCATGAAAGAGCTCTAGATTAGGGTTCTCTGAAGAAACGGAACTGATAAAATGAATATATATGTATATATATGTATATATATGGATTTATTAGACTGGCTTACAGGATAGAGTCGGAATAGTCCAACAATGGCTGAGACCCACTGGAGAGGCTGAGAATCCAGTAGTTGCTCAGTCTGCTAGGCTGGATGTCTCAGCAGTGCCAATCTGACACTGAAGGCCCGGAGGAATACTGGACATCTGTTAGTCTTCAGTCTACATTGGAATCCAAAGAAGTTGGTTCTATTATTAGGAAGGAGGAATGCCACAGCGACAAGATGAACTAACCAATGAGAGAGAAGGTAAACAGCAAACAGCCAGTGCTCCCTTCCACCATGGCCTTTTATATGGGCTGCCATCAGAAAATAACACTTAGGGTGGGTCTTCCAGCTTCAAATGATCCAACCAAGATAGTCCCTCTCATTTCAGTTAATTCCAGATCTAGTCAAATTGGCAACCAAGATTACCTATTACAAGGGTTAGATAAATGAAGATGAAAATAAATCGAAGGAAATGAGCACAGGTGTTTTGACCTTACAACTCAGAGTCCAAGCATTATCAGCTATGTCCACAGATACAGCAAAGGATCATCTACTCATAGAGAATGCTGAGCCATCCAGGAGGACTCTCAAATTCACCCTGAGTACTGTGGGAATGTACAAAGCCCAAAGATATACTTCTAACTTAAAAAAATGTTTATATTGAGCCTCAATATAAAAAGGATCTAAATAATTTATAAATATTTGAGCAATATGACAGAAGAGATACAAACACACATTATACATTAGTGTTTTAAGAATTCTACATGCACTGTTTCATTTAGTTATTTTATATATTTTTAAAAATTTTTGAGACTTTCATACATGAGGACTGTATTTACGTCATTTCCTCCCTCCCACTGCTCCTTCCACTTCTCCTACCCCATAGTTCCTCTCAATTTCTTGTCCTGTTCTTTAATTATTATTGCTACATATACATACATACATACATACATACATACATACATACATTTATAAATACACACATATGATGCACTGAGCCCAATTAGTGGTACTTAGGTGCACATGTCCTGACCACTTGGGATTAGATAACCTATCAGGGAGCTAGAACCTGGAGAAAACAGATTCTCTCTACTTCAGCAGCCACTAATTGCCTGTACCTCTTCAACTAGAGGTGGAACCCTGTGAAATTTTGTTCATCCACATTGGTATGTGAACGTGTGTTGTGATTATTCAGGTCTTGTTTAGGGAACATATTGTTTCAATTTCATGGTACAGCTTCCGTATCATGTCTAGAATGCATTTATCTAGCAGCAGGCATCCTGTTCCTCTGATCCTTTTTTTGGTAATTAAATGATTACTTGTATTCCTCTGATCCTTTAATTGAATGTTTGTCTATTTCACAGAACATAGTAATCATCTTTGTACCCCCTTCCCCACTGGCACCCCCCAGTAGCCTGCCAACCACTACATTTCATGCATTCTGTCATTTGTGTTAAGGCCTACTGAATCAAGTTAGCGTATCCAGATGTCCCTCAGTACAAGTTCATCCATTAAGATCTAGTCAGCCTAGGGGCTGGAGAGATGGCCTAGCGGTTAAGAGTGCCGACTGCTCTTGCAGAGGACCCAGGTTCAATCCCCAGCACCCACATGGCAGCTGAAAACCATCTTTACCTCCAGTTCCAGGGCAATCTGATGCCCTCTTCTGACCTCCGCGGCATTGCACAACACTGGTGCACAGACCTACATGCAGAAAGTACATTCATACACACATGAAAATAAATAAAATAAAAATTAAAAAAAAAGATCTATTCAGCCTATCTAGAGTCCCTCCTTTTAAGAAGATCAGCTTTTCTTTACCCAGCAATAATCACCTGCCAACAGTTGTCTAACAAAGATCGGGGGCTGCTGGCCATTTCCACAGTTCTATGCTGGATTTCTGTTGGCTTGAGTTTGCATGGTCTTGAACATGCTGACACTATTGCTGTAGGTTCATTTGAACAAGGCCCAGGAGCCTGTAAGACTCTATTTCCAAATGGTCGTGCACCTCCTTCATGGCTCTTACAATCTTTCTACCCTTTTTCTGCAATGGTGCATCCCTGGGTGGACACAGCTTAATATAGGAGTCCTGTCCAAAGACTGCAAATTCTTATTCTCTATGGCCATTTGTGGCCTTTGTATTCATGACTCTGTTGCAGGAGGGAGCTTCATTGATGAGAGTTGAGAGATGCATTAATATTCTCTCTACTCCTTGTTCCACTACATTCCATGAGCCTTTGGTATAGAGGTTGCATTTCTATATATTACATAAGCACTGAAGCGTGGCCAATTCACAATCTCTGTGTGTGTTCGGTTTTGGAACTCTATAATAATCACCATCTGTTGCAAAAGAAGCTTCTTTGATGAGTGGTTATTGGTATACTTGTTTGTAAATATAAGGATCTAGGCAGAGACACACAAGAACAACACAATTTTACTCATTCATGGAATGTATTATAGTTGAGTTCACAGCAGTTGAAATTAAATTTGTTATTACCAGAGGCTGAGGAGAATTAGAAGAAGAGATAAGAGTGAAAGGTTGATCAATGAATACTATGTTACAGTAAGATAGGTTCAAGAAGTTCTGATATACCATTAAAATGTAGAAGGAGAATATAACAATAATTAACAGTAAATTTCAAAATCTATAAAGAAATATTTTATGCTATAGAGGATAAATATTTGGTTAATTATATATGTTTAGTCTGATTTAATCATGATAAAATATATATGTCAATCCCTTAAATATGTATAATTATTTTTTATGTACCAGCTAAAATAAATTTAATTAAAAATAGACGAATCTCAAAAACATGTTAAATGACAAAAGGTAGTTACCAAATACCACATATTTAGTTATCTCAGTTGCCTGAAGTATGAAACAGAGATACATCTATAGGCACAGAAAATAGATAAATTGTATATTAGAACTTTTTTTTTTGGTCTTTTTGAGACAGGGTCTCCCTGTAGCCCCAGCTGTCCTGGAACTCAGTCTGTAGACCGGGCTGGCCTTGAACTCACAAAGATCCACCTGCCTCTGCCTCCCAAGTGTTAGGATTAAAGGCGTGTGCCACCACGACTGGCAGTGTGTATTAGATCTTAACAAAGCCATTTAAAATTACAATTATTCAGTAATGAAAAGATAGCTCAGTGGTTAAGAGCACTGGCTGCTCTTGCAGACAGAGGACCTGGGTTCTGTTCTCAGCACTCAAATGGTGGCTAAAAACTCCAGTTCCAGGGAATATGATGCCTTTTTCTGACCTCCACAGGCTTTGTACAACACAGGTGCACTTATATACATGCAGGCAATACACTCATACACATAAAATAAAATAAATAAATAAAAAATAAATGAAGTTATAATAGTCAAATTTTAAACCCAATTTTTAAAAACAACTTATATCGAGCTATACTAATATTCCAAAACTAAATGCAATATGGAAAAACTTAAAATACCTGGAGAATATAGAAGCTATCTACTCTGGGGCTGAAGAGATGGCCTAGCAGTTAAGAGCACCAACTGCTCTTGAAGAAGACCCAGGTTCCATCCCCAGCACCCACATGGCGGCTAAGAACTATCTTTAACTCCAGTTCCAGGGGAATCAGACACCCTCTTCTGACCTCCGTGGCATTGCACGACATGGGTGCACCAACCTACATGCAGAGAGTTCACTCATACACATAAAAAATAAATTAAAAAAAGCTATCTACTCTATATGAGAAAGGTATACACAGCATGTTTATCATAAAAAGAATGAGAATCAGACCAGATCTCCAGTACTTACCAGAGGACTCCAACTTAAAATTGAGCAATGTCATCTAAGTGCTAGGGGGATTATTTAGAACCCCCGAATCTATCAGAAAAAACTGTATTCAGGAGAAACAAAAAAACTTCAGAAGCTTTACGCATAAAAACTTGGACAATTTCAAGATTAATTTACCTTCCAGGTAAACAAAGTCTGTAGAGGAAGACAGAAAATTTTCTGGATATATTTTACCTCCACTGAAAGACTATTTAAAAAATGTGATTTTCTGGCTTTCTTTCCATGTGACACAATTCTAGTCAGTGGGTCTAAAGAAAAAAGTGTGTCCCTTTTTAGATACAATGTCCACTGGGCAAAGATCAAAGCTGTATGTTAAGAGGGAGAAAGTAGGAAAACAGAAGGCATTGGTTAACCATTCTCGTTCTAAATGTCTAATGCAGGAGATAATATAATTCCTATGTGTTTAACCTATAATCGTTATTTCTTATTATTTGCAATTAAATGCATTCCTGAACATAACTTTTCTGCAAATGAAAATAAATTCATAGCTGGGTGTGGTGGTGCATGCCTTTCATCCCAGCACTTAGGAAGCAGAGGCAGTTGGAGGCCAGCCTGGTCTTCACAGAGAGTTCCAGGTCAACTGGGGCTACAGGAGACCCTGTCTCAAAAAGACCAAAAAACTAAAAAGACAAAAAAAAAAAAAGAAAGAAAACAAATTCATATACAAAGGAGGATAAAAACATACATTATGGTAGCAATCCAGGCAACAGGAAGGAAGCTGGAATTCATGGGAATCTTTAGAGGACTCGGTCGCATGAACAGCTAGGGGGCCAAGCCCCACTTCTTTTGCCAGGCTGCAGCGAGAAGGACTGCAGGTGGAGACTCTCTCCTAAGCAGCTCATGTTTACAGATTGCACGAGCTAACTCCTCAGGAGCATTATTTCTGCAGCTCATGAATGTTATAGAATAGGCTTTCGGGGGTCTATCTTACCTTGTTTTCATCACATTTCCATCTTGATAATTCAGATTGATAATTCAGAGAGACATCTTTGAGAATATTTTACAGTATGTGTCCTTGAATTAATGAGTTTCATATCATAGCTTTTGTTTGCAAAGGACATTTGTATCTCTTAAATCTTTCTTTTCTGCATACTTCTGAAATTCATTCAGATTTTTAATGCATTTTGCTGTAGAAGAGAACCAAAAAAGTGCAATAAAAATCTGCAGACTTCTGGATGCAACATCTAAGTATAAAACAGAAATAATTAAAAAAAATAAAAAGGAAAAGCACCTAAACTTATAAAGAGCAATATGCAGAAAAAATTGATATATAGAAACTTGATAGAAGCAAGCATGCCATATGAAAGAAAAACAAGTTGGTGTAGAGAGTTTGTGTTATCTTCTCACAAACCAAAGGAAAAGCCAAGTTAAGACAAACATTGAAAATAGAAGGTGATTTTAAAAATGGGCTAAAGATGAACATGATTTGGAGAACCATAAAACAAATCAAAGTCAACCAGAAGTATAAAAATACATACCTGGGCTAAAATCTAAAATTAAATGATACTATTTTGAAGGGAAAGATAATGTGTTGATGTGTTACAGTTTGAATGAGAAATGGTGGTCAAGGTTCAATCAAATACTTGAACACTTTGTCCCCACTTGGTGGCACTGTTTGGGGAGGTTGGGAGGTGTGGCCTTATCGATGGAAGTGTGTCTCTGGGGGTGAACTTTGAGAGTTCATAGCCTTGCCCAATCCCAGATCACTCTTTCTGCTTCATGTTTGCAATTTAACACGTGATCTCTCAGCTTCCTGTTCCAGCTGTCATGTCTGTGACTTGCTGTCCTATGTTCTGCCATGATACCTCTTAACCCTCTGAAGCCATAGGTCCAAATTAATTCTTCCTTCTGTAATTTGCCTTGGTTATAGTATTTTATCACAGCAACAGAGAAGTCACTATTCAGTGGGTGAGGAGCAAAAAGCTACAGGAAGATGTACACTCGGGCATTCAGGACTGGTTTGGGTGCATTTCTAGTAAAAGACTCTAATATAAATTAAGGAATCATTGGCAATGTTAAACACGATTCAATTGTAACCATATGTGACACCAATTAATAGCATTAATTCCATTGCTAGCACCTTATTCATGATATATAAAAAGGCAAAATTTCTTAATTGAAATATTCTCTTTTATTTGGAGTATGCACATTACATTATTTAGTACACAACCTGTAAAACACTAAAGCATTTAGACCAGGTTTGCAAAAAATATCCTATTTTCAAGAATTCTTGTGACCACTATTAGAATCGGTTTCTTGTACTTTGTGGTCCAAGAGTAAAATTGAACTTTGTGGTAATTAATTCTCTTGACAGTTTTATACTGAAAAAGAAAGATCATAATGATGAAGACTAATATAAATGTTGACATTTAACAAAATGCTGTAAAAGAAAATTTTATTACACCACAGTGGCTACTTACCAATTGATTTCTTAATAACCCCAAAGAATAAATGGACCTAGCAAAAGTCTCTAAATTGTTCTTGGAGAATAGCTTCCAGGGGTGTATTTTGCTTTCAGAGATGATGAAATTGCTGAACCACTATTCTTGGCTTCCCATGGATCACACATATAAAAAAGCATGAATTCAAGTTTCTCAAGTCCTTTATCTTTGAGTTAAAGGAAATCCAGCGGTCTCAGGAGATCACCATTCATCAGTGAGGTTAAAATACATTGAGAATATGCACTTTGCTTAGCTCAAATCAGAGAGAACATACATGGGACTAGAGATCTTACCATTTTAAAACTGCTTTGAATTGTTCAAAGATGAAACATTAAGTTTAAATGTACTATTTTCACATTTAGTGTGTAAATTTAATTGTCCATAGAGCATCTTATTTTTGTGCTTGTAAATGAAATAATGACATAATGATTGTTTAAATGCATTAACCTCCAAATATCTCTTGGCGTGCAATGCTTGTCATTAGCCACAATCGTTAAGGCTATAGTAAATAGCTCATTTCTGGGGTTATTTTTTACAGACATGCTGATAGATACTAACAGAGAAAGTCAACTTATATCTTGATCTGGAACCAGACATGCAATTAAAACTATTGTTAAGCCGCAAGGATGTTTTATGAAAATGGCTTGATAAGAAATTCAGGTCAAGGATGCTGGGTTCGAAGAGGAACGCATTTTCTTTAGCCGGCAGCATTTGAAGACATTCTTTTCTCCACAGAGACACTAGATGATAGGCAGGAACAAAGAGTCTTTGTAAATATTGGTGCTTGACTGTGAAGCAGGTGATGCTGACCCTGAGCACTCGTAATTTCCTTGTTCAACACTCTGCCTGTTAGAGCCCTGTCGGGTTGTGAAATCAAAAGGTACTCCTGCCAGTTTCTCTGAATTTAAGTTTTTATGCTCTTTTCAAATAATGAATAGTTGTTTCTTTACAACATATCCATTTAGTTCCCTATTTACTTAAGAAACTGCAATATGTGTTACAGAAAAATGCCTGTGCTATATTTTTCATACTTTTTGAAATAATTTTTGTTTGAACTTTTTTTTTTTTTTTTTTGTCTTTTCAAGACAGGGTCTCCCTGTAGCCCCAGCTGTCCTGGAACTCACTCTGTAGACCAGGCTGGCCTTGAACTCACAAAGATCTGCCTGCCTCTGCCTCCCAAGTGCTAGGATTAAAGGCATGCACCACCACGCCTGGCTTAATGTTTGAACTTTTAAGTGGTACTGGGGTTAAAAATCTCACAGCTTTCTGCATGTTAAACATGCACTCTACCACAAAAACTTCCCAGCCTCCTTACTGAAAGCAGTAAGAGTGGCATTTTACTAATATCCCAGTATTTAGTTAATATGCTGTATTGAAGACAAGCTCTGCATTTTAAACTGTTTCCTTGGGTTTTGTTTTGTTTCATTTTGTCGATGAGACAGGATAGCCCAAACTGGCCTTGAACTTTCCACGGTCTCCTGTCTTAGCTTCCCAAGTACTGGGATCACAGCTGTGAGCCACCATGCTCAGCTTTAAAATGCTTCTTTAATGAAGATAATTCAGACATAGAAGATATAGAGTCATCATTGGGGTAAGGAGTCCAATGCTACAGGATTACCCCAAATCTTCTCTTAAACAATTTGTATCCTGGGGCTGGAGAGATAGCCTAGCAGTTAGGAGCACCGACTGCTCTGCAGAGGACCCCGGTTCGATCCCCAGCACCCACATGGTGGCTAAGAACCGTCTGGAACTCCAATTCCAGGAGAACTCCAGTTCCATGGGAATCTGAGACCCTCTTCTGACCTCCGTGGCATTGCACGACACGGGTGCACAAACCTACATTCAGACAGTACACTCATACACATACAAAAATAAATAAAATTAAAAAAAAAAGTGTATCCTTTTCACATAGTTTTGTGTCAGCAGGATGACCTAGGGTTTGGAGAGTCTTCTTCCTCCCAACCTTGGCTTTGACATTTGGTTTCATGGATATTTTAAAATCCATGTGAGGATGAGTAAGTTACTCATGACCTGGCTGCTAATGAAGCAGGAACATGAATCAAATAATAAATATCACAGACCTTTAATAAGGCTCATCTCCTGCCCATAATAAAACCCTGCACTGTTTCTATAATCCAGTGGAATTTTACCAAAGTCAAATTAAGACACCTAAGAGTATATTCTTAAAGTGTGGCTCTCCTAATCGGTGGGATATGACTGTAATTGATTTACAACAAGCCAGCTGTACCAAGAAGGCAGCACCCGGGTGGTTACTGCAGTTGTGCTTGAAATAACCCATGAACAACATGCTATTCTGCAAGTTTTTATTTGTCACGTTGTAAAATGCAAAGATAAAACACATAGTCAATGGAGAACTTTTAGCAAAAACTACTGGGGAATCATGTTGCTTAGGTAAACATTTACTTAAACACATTCATAAAAACGTCAGGGATATTTTAAGATTATATAATCTACAGAAGTTACTAGGTGTTTCTAAAAGGAGAGATTTTTCTCTCCCTTTCCTTTGTAGAGTCTGCCTAGTTCCAACTTTTTTGTTAAACACTCCAGAATATTCAACATACTGTGTCTAAAAGAACAGAGTGTGCTTCTTTGTTTGGGTCATGTCAAATACATGTGCCTAGTTTCATTAGCCACAGCTAATTATTAGCCATAGTGTTCTAGTTATGGGTTTAAGTTGACTAAAATGAGTCGTCATTTTGTAGGATTTCTCTATAGTCAATTGCAAACTCAATAGATGATACTTTTTACATATGAAAATACTAAAAGTATAATAATCTGAATCTTTTACTACTTTATTTGAAACTGAATAAAGATTGGTATTAAAGGTGACAGAGCTAGATGGCAATAAATCTACGTTTTTTTGACTTGACAGCTTTTGCCCACAGCATATGTTCAGTGCTGCCAGGGTTACAGCAGAGAACACAGAATAATCAGGTAGACAGGTTCACAGACAATGCCTAGGACACACGCTGGCTTTCCAGTGTTAATAAGGAATGTTGGGCTTGCTTGTAAACATGGTCAGATAATCTGAAGATTTGTCTTTTTGATTATTGGTTCTTAAGATCTTTCATGGTTGAAATAATCCTGCTGCCTATGAACCTGCTAGATTGGAAGGTGAGGCACTCTGGCCTGACCTTAGTTGCTGTTATGTCATGGAAAATTATGAGTTCTGTAATGTTCCTGAGAGCAATTCAACTACTCAAGTGTTTTACCTTAAAAATAATTTGGGGGTTAATATTTGTTATTGAGGCTAAGTTTATAAAGAATAATTAATAGATAAATATTTTGGTTCATTTAGTTATTATTGGCTTTATGGTTAATAGTTTCTTTTTCTACTGAGAGAAAAATGTTACCTGGATCCGATCACAAAGAATATAGTTCAGAAGACTGGAGAGTTGACTTAGCAGTTAAGAGCACTTGCTGCACAAAAATGAACTTCTGGGCTCAGATCCCAGCACCCAGCTAATAAGGAAAACATGGTTCACTTCCTCTTGTCATCCCAGTGCTGTGGGAGGCAGAGACAGACTTCTGGAGTTTGTGGTCTGCCATCATGGACAAAAACAGTGAGCTCTAGGGTTAGGGAAAGAGCCTACCTCAAAGGGATAAGGCTGAGTGTTAGAGAACAGAAGATACTCTCCTTTGGCCTTCATGAATGTATATGTGCATTCATGCACATAAACCATGCACACATACGTCTGTGCCTCTCTCTCTCTCTCTCTCTCTCTCTCTCTCTCTGTCTCTCTCTTTCTCTCTTGCTCTGTGTGTGTGTGTCCCTCTCTCCCTCTCTCAAATTCAGGAATCTAGTTGTATGGCAATTTAATGATCTCATTTTAAAAGCCTTAAAACTTACTTGAAAACTTCTACTTATATTTCATAAAATAGCACATCTATGCCTATGGGTATATACATTCATATATTTTTATTTTTAGTCCATGATATATTTTGTGTATACATGTCCCTATAATAGGTCTTTGGAACAACTATTTGGCGAATGCCACTGTTTGCTTACAAAGCACATCAATATGTGACCCACGCCCATATAATTCCCAGTCTCACCTCCATCTCAGCATGTTAGTCAACATCCCTACCTGAAAGGGCTAGTGAGTTCCTAGTAAAAATTATTGAACATTTCAAACAACCCTTGTTAAAATCACAACATATGACACATGCACAAGCACAACTCACTAATCACAACTCTCTGCCATGACAGTTTATATCACCTTGTTCTGTGTTACTCAGTTTGACTTGATGCAACAAAATGTCACAGACTTAATGCTTCACAAACCACTGAAAACTGCCTATGAAGAATGGAAGTCTGGGATCACAGTGCCAGTTTGGTGGCAGTCCAGAGGGGGCCCCTTCCAGTCACTCATGGGAGGGACAGCTCTCCAGGATCTCTCTGGTAAAAGCATTAATCTCCTTTATCAGTGCTTCATTCTCACAATCCATGCACAAGACCCCCATCACATTAGAGGCTAGGATTGCAACATAATGAATTTCAGAGAGACACATTCAGTCCATAGCTGAATACTCCTAAACATCCAAGCTGTGCAAAGTGCATTTAGATCTCTCCCTTTCCCTATTCCGTTTGTCCATTCTTTCTCCTCATACATAGTGTCTTTTCCTCTCCTCCCCTCAAAGACTCAGAGATCACCACACACCAGGGGGTGGGAAGACTATAGGGCCATGATAGCAGACATTTGTGGTGAAATAATATCTGTCAGACAGGACAGTACCATTGCATACATAAAGTCATGGTGGCCTTGATACATGCACAAGACCTACATAAGATTAAGCCACTTAATGGGGAAGGCTCATGAAGTCCCACCCTAGCTGAGGAGCTATGAGCAATTGATTTCCTTCAAGGATGTTCAGCCTCTTCAGAATATAAACTGCCATTGTTGGACAACCCAGGCTGTATCATGGAGACCAGTATAGGAAGATCAAGACAGGACATGTGCTTACTGGATGGACCTCATTTGGATGACCATGGGAGGGAAAGACCCCAGTGTGGAGAACAAGGGCAAGATTGGTGGTTGTCTAGGCTTGCCAAGGAGGACCCTTCAAATACTTCCTTAAGGAAAACATGACATCTTTTAGCAGAGAGAGAGAAAGAGAGAGAGAGAGAGAGAGAGAGAGAGAGAAGCAAATCCTCTAACTCAGGTGATATGTGTATGTACATATGTATATATTTATGTATGTACATATTTATGTAGGTGTATATATATAAAGCAATAAAAATATAAAATTTAAAAAAGGAGCAGATAAAGTTTTAAAGTGGTGGGAACAGGAGGATCTAGAGGAGAGGGGATGGGGCTGATCACATATTAAATTGATGTGTGAAATTCTCAAAGCAATAAAAAGAATGTCTTTCTGTCCTGGCTCCTCTTTGGGGTTACCTAGACCCTCATCTTCCCTTAGCTAAACTACGTTCCTCTTACTTTCCCATCTCCTACTTTTCCTTCTTTCTCCCTAGTTTATTGGCCAACTGCCACAAAAGTGATTTTTCTAAATATTTCCCAGTCTTTCCATGACCTTTCATGGACACCATCAATCACTTTTCTCTCTGTCTCTCTGTCTCTGTCTCTGTCTCTCTCTCTGTAGTGTTTTCATATGGAAATATTCATAGACTATTGACAGTTATGTATAAATTAATACCTTAACCCTGGTCATAAGTTTTCAATTTACCAAAAATGCCTTAATTTTATTATATTTTAGTTTATGTGTAAGTGTTTTTCTGCATATGTTTATGTGCACCACATGCCTGCAGGTGCCTGTAGAAGCCAGAAAGCATCTGATTTCCCTGGAAGTGGAGTTATAGGTAGTTGTGAAACTCCTGATGTGAGTGTTGGAATTTGAACCTCTGCAACAGCAGGAAGTGCTCTTGACAGTTATCTCTCTACCCCCAGATGTCTTCTGTGACCTTCAGTTGAGCACATCCTCTTGTTTTGTCAACATTCATCTCAATTTCCTCATGTACCCAGGAGCCTACCTCATCTCCTGACTTCAGGGTCCTTTCTCTGTGCTTCTGTTCATAGTCTGTAGGTATCTCTGTCAGCACTCCAAACACTTGTGTTTATTTGTACCTACCTCTCTAGACTGTGAGATTCTCTAAGGAAAAAAATAATAACATGAGCTTCACTTTATCCAATGCACAGATCTCCTGTCCTGTTATAGGTTTGGCACATTATAAATCTTGATAAGCATAAGCTGAATATCCAGTCAATTTGTTTCCTGTTCTTCAGTGTCATGCCTCTCCATTCCTTCCCTGAATCCTCTGGCTGAAGCCAGGTTCATTTCTCAATGTCTTTGCCGTTTTGTTTCCCTCTCCTACCTTTCTGTGCAGGTCCTAGCAGCGAACGGCTTACAGTAGTATATGCATTACTTGAACTCATTCTCTCTTTTCTGTGAGTTCGGATGTTCATTTCTAATTCTCAATAAACTTTGGTTCATTAATTATAGTCACTCAGATTTTTGAAATATAAGATCAGCAGCAAAACAGTTTCAATCTGGAGATTTCATTCATTTCAAAGATCCTCACAACCTTAAATATCCTCTCATATATTAAACTGGTTCGATGTAGTACCTTGAGGGATGAAAGCATTGGTTTCTCTTAAAAAGATAGGGAAAACCCCAGCTAAGGCCTAACATTTATATCTTATAATTTTCTTTTTTTTAATTTTATTTATTTTTGTATGTGTATGAATGTACTGTCTGCATGTAGGTTTGTGCACCTGCGTAGGTCAGAAGAGGGTCTCGGATTCCCCTGGAACTGGAGTTCTCCTGGAATTGGAGTTACAGATGGTTCTCAGCCGCCATGTGGGTGTTGGGATTGAATCCGGGTCCTCTGCAAGAGCAGTCGGTACTCTGAACCACTAGGCTATCTCTCCAGCCCCATATCTTATAAGTTTCTTATCTGCCTAGAGATGATATTCAACTCTATAGTGACTCTGGGAATAGAAATGCTTTGGTAGGAGGCAGACCATTTAAAAACTCTCTTTATCCCAGGGCCAATTCTTAATGAAAATATAGCACAGACATGGAATTAATACTTATAAAGCTAATGTAAGCATTTCACAGGACACAGTTTCACAGAAAACTCATTTTTTGCCTCTAGTACTATTTTTTTGAATAACTTGTTTTTGTTTTGTTTGTTTTTATTTATTTATTTTTGTTTTTTAACAAGGTCTCCCTAGTCCTAAACATGCTCCTGACCCAAGTTACTATGTGGACCAGGCTGGCCTTGATCTCACAGAGATCTGCTTGCCTCTGCCTCCCAAGGGCTGTAGTTTTGAATTTTTATATTTGAAAAAGGCATTATTTAAGGAATTACATTTTAAAATCTGATTAGTTTAAATCATTGCCTAATTACAATCTCAGAATGTCACCCATTTGTCTTCTGTCTTTGGAGTCAAGGGCCATTGAACTAACTAGAGTTGATATACCAGGAAAATTTCATCCACAGTAGAGAAACAGCAGAAAAAAATTGAGCTCAATTTGTAACATTGACATTTTTTTCTTATAAAATGGAGTTTTATGATTGTGTCGACTAAGATTGTAATTAGGGCAAGGTTTCCCTTGAAATGTTTAAGTAACATGATTTTTCTTAGAAGAATGCATATCAAAAGCCAAATGCCAACATTAAGAACATACATTTTATTCTTTACATGAGACCACAAAAATACCTGAGATTTACAGCTAATATGCACAAATTGCTGTCATTTCCAGAAGTACAAGTCTATTTGCCTATGCAACTTTCAATGCTTATACTGACTTTAAAGTTGCAAATCTTATTTTCAAATTTTGACTTTTTTTGTTAGCATAACAGAAAAGTCTTTTGTTTAGCCAAATAAAGAAAGGTCATTCTTGGTACTCTTAAATAAATTATAGCTGTTTCTCATCCTCATTCATTCTTTCTCCCTCTTTTTTCTCTCTTTCTTCCTCTCTCTGATTCTCTCTTCCTCTCTCTGTCTCTCTCCCTAGTGTATATGTGTAAATATATGCAATTATATGTAGCATTAGTGACATCAATAAAAATAATAATTAGGAGAAATATCATTTATATTACTTTTCTTTTTAAAATTTATTTTATTTATTTTTTTGTCCTTTTGAAACAGGGTCTCCCTGTAGCCCCAGCTGTCCTGGAACTCACTATGTAGATCAGGCTGGCCTTGAACTCATAGAGATCCACCTGCCTCTGCTTCCCAAGTGCTGGGATTAAAGGCGTGCACCACCACACTGGCAATTATTTTATTTTTAATTATGCATGTGTGTGAAAGGGGTGGGCAGGTATGCATTGCCTGTGGAGGCTGGAGCCTGGAGCTGGAGTTACAGGTGGTTAGGAGTTGCCTAGTATGGGCGCTGGGAATCAAGCTTGCATCTATCACAAGAGTAGTACATGCTCTTAGCTGCTAAGCCCTCCCTCTAGCCCCTATATTTCTTTTCAAACCAATGTTATCTCTAAAAGCTGGACGTTTGTTTTTATCCACTATTTGCCTAAATTCATCAAACCATTTCGAGTTTTTAATAATCCAAAGAAGCATGCTATATGAGAAAGTTCAAAATGTATAATGTTGTCCAACATGTAAAATTTCCTGGTATTATCTATACCGTTGTTTATAGAACCCTATGATACATAGCCATGAAACAGTGCCTGTACTTTATAATCTGAGAAAATGAATTGAAGCAGATTCATTCTGCTGTCATGGTTAGAGAGTGTTCTGTACCATAAGCCTTATTCAAACATGTTGTAGGTCTGCCTGTAATTCCACTAAGATTTTTGTATGACCATAAGACACTCTATACATCTTACTGCCTCAAAAATCAATATTCTTCCTAGAAGGCATACCCTATAGTAACTTGTAAAATCAATTATTATTTAAAAAAAACATATCTTGGAGCTAGAGAAATAGCTCAGAGTTTAAGAACACTGGCTGTTCTTGCAGAGGATCTGGGTTTGATTCCCAGAACTATATGGCAGCTAACAACCATCCATAACTCCAGTTCCAGGGGAATCCAATGCTCTCTTCTGACCTCTGTGGTATTGTACAACATGGGTGCACTTACACGCATGCAAGCAATATGCTAATACACACGAAATAAAAATAATTTAAAATTTTAAATGTTTCTCAACCCCAAACTATAAAATGGTAAAGAATCATACAGAAGCATTTAATAAAGAAAACAATATAGTCTAATTCAGTGGAAAATATTCAGCTTTGGGGCTGGAGCAATGGCCTAGCGGTTAAGACCACCGACTGCTCTTGCAGAGGACCTGGGTTCAATCCCCAGCACCCAGATGGTGGCTGAAAACTGTCTTTAACTCCAGTTCCAGGGGAATCCGGCACCGTCTTCTGACCTCCGCGGCATTGCATGACACGGGTGCACAAACCTACATGCAGACAGTACATTCATACACATACAAAAATAAATAAAATTTAAAAAAAGAACAAAAAAAGCCTGCTTAGTTTCTGTTTAAAAAAAAGAAAATATTCAGCTTTACAAAATTAACCTAATAATTGCAAATTTAAGCAAAAGAACAAAGTATTGGATAGCATTTAGGTGAATAATAAACTTCTATATGGGACTGATCAAATTTAAATTGGTGTTGTCCTTCAGACAGGGAAATTTGATAATGATTTAAAGAAAATGATAAAAATGTGTACTGCCCTTACTTCAGAAATTTGATTTATCAGAATTCAGCAATGACACACATGAAAGTAACAACCCAGGCTCCAACAGTAAAAGACACAGGACAACATTACAGACATTAAAATAGTTTTGCAGTAGAAGTATATAGGAACATTGTAGAAGATTATGCCATTGAAAACATGATAGGTAAAGAGGAAAAAAGAAAAAAGATTTGAAATTTATGTATAATTTGGTCATCTTGCAGATAATGCAGTTTTGTAGCTAAAAACCATCCCAGTTTGGATCTATAATAATTCTACTTTGGGCTTCAGCAATTTCTGATTATTTAAACGGACACATTTTTAAATCTCAAAAATTCAATGTTCTCATCTATAAAATGAGATTAAGAAAATTCTATAGTTTTGAGAGTCTCCAGGGATGAAATGAAATCACCTACATCATTAACCTGATAGCTACTAAATAATGCTAATTATTGTCATAACAACATGTCATATGTGTCACATTTAATATTTTCTACTTTACAGCATATGCATTTAATATTCATATTTTACAAAAAAGTTAAAAATTCAATAGGTCAGTAGGTTAGAGGCTCTGATCATAATTGAGCTCTGAAATCTCAGTGTTTTAATTACCACTTCTGTCAATTCCCTGTGGACTGCTCTCAGGAAAGTAACTGCAAGGCAATGATGCAGACGTGTTCATATCAAGAAACAGTAACTTCAGAACAAGGCCTGTAGAGGACTCTGTAGCCAGGGAAGGGACTTCTCACTGCTTCCTTGCAGAAGTGACATTTGACCCTTTGTCTCCTAAATCATTAGCTAAACAAGCTATTTGACCTTTCCCACCTGCAGAGGGCGGGAGTGGGGTGGGCGATGGCTGGAGTAAGTCAGGGCACATGAGTGGATGATAAGGATTAAGTGTCTTTCTACAAAAATGGGTGACTGAAAGAAAACGATAGATTTTACTTAAATTAAAAGTTCAGCTCAAGCCGGGCGTGGTGGCGCACGCCTTTAATCCTAGCACTTGGGAGGCAGAGGCAGGTGGATCTTTGTGAGTTCAAGGCCAGCCTGGTCTACAGAGTGAGTTCCAGGACAGTTGTGGCTACAGGGAGACCCTGTCTCGAAAAGACAAAAAAAAAAAAAAAGTTCAGCTCATCAGTTCACTTGATGTTCTGACTTCTCTAATGACTCAAAACCAGTACAAGCTGCAAAGGCTCTTTGTACTGCCCTGGGGGCAGATCTTCCACAGCTGCTACCTCTGAAGAACATGGGCCCTGAGAGAGTCTTTCCAGAATAGTCTTTTGCTGACTTGTGATGTGACTCCAAAATACAAGTCAATAAACCCCAGTAGGCTGCTTCCCTATTTGTGAAGTAGGTGGGTCAAATGTGATGTTTTCTAAGGCTCTATGCAACTAGAGGCAAGTGACCTTATTAATCACAGAGGTCAGCCAGCTCACATCTCCACACCAAGCCTGACTTCAGCTTAATCATGCTCCGCTGCCTCCCCCCCCCCCCCCCGTTGGTCACTTTACTTTTGTAAGCCTAAATTAAACGCCACCTGGCACTTATTTTTGTAGCTTTCTCATGCAATTCGTTACAAAATCGAGACACAAACATTAATAGGATAAATGGCTGCTCCCTGTCAGCTTAGCTATTTTCAACAAATCAAACCTCTGTGAATTATGTGTGACTGAACTAGGGTAAAATGTACATGTTTTAGTAGTTAACACTTAAAACTGTCCTGATGTGAGTTCAGCTGTGTTTAGCCCAAATATAGATGAGACTCACCTAAGTCAGTAAGTACACTGGGTTTTGAAGCACCCTGGGTACTCAGTGTAAACCTTAGGCATGTTTGAACAGAGGACCAAGTAAAGAGCAGTTCTAATGCTTTGCCTGAAAGGGAGAACTGCAACTCCCCTCAGCCACCGGTGAAAGTTTGACCCCATTACTGAAATCCATCTGCTCAGGCTTGGAAGTGAAGTGCTTCATGAGAGTAACTGCAATGACATCTGGGAGCAATGTCAGCTACTTCTGTTTAAGCAAGTGGATTCTTCATAAAAATGCAGCATTATTTAATTGAAGAAAATCGGACCTTGTCATTAGTCTATCCTGAGTTTAAATACTGGCTTTTCTGAAAGGTAGATATGTGATCTTAGATAAGATATCTAATTTTTTTTTTAATTTTTTGTGTGTATGAATGTACTGTCTGCATGTAGGTTGGCGCGCCAGTGTCGTGCAATGCCGTGGAGGTCAGAAGAGGGTGTCGGATTCCCCTGGAGTTAAAGAGGGTTCTCAGCCACCATGTGGGTGCTGGGGATCAAACCCGGGTCCTCAAGATACCTAATTTCTAAAGCTCATTGTTCTTACCAGAGAATGGAGCAAAGATAACAATAAATCTACTTCATAAGGAATGGATTTCAAATGTTTCAGAGAAATTTAAAAGCGATTTCAAGTGAACACACAGCTCTGGACCCCTCAAGGAACTCTGTCTCTATTCTAACTGCCCACGGGAGAGGACAGCTGAGAACTGGGCAAGAATGATGGCCGTTGCTGGTTACGCCTACACTGGGAAAATGAGTGAATAAAATTTTTCCATGATTTTGTCCTGGGAGGCCCTAAGTAGGTCAGAAGTTCCCCAGCTATAATCATCACTGTCACTATCTTCTTGAGGGAGCTGGGGGCCACTATAGGGGACAAAGGCAGAGAAGCTGGACTTGTTTACACAGTAAAAGTGTCCTGAGTGCTTCCTCTGCCTCCATCGTCACACTCCACACAGCTGTATTAAAAACACAATCAGGCCACAAGGCCAAAGTATTTAAACTGATCCCCCTTCCTCTGGATTCACTTATTCTTACTTCAAATGGTCACTAATATTGGAGGTCCCCCAGCTGAGCTTCACGTTATTAGCTTCTCATTAGCTTTGACAACAATGCTGATGGGTGCATTAGGGTAATGGCTGGCTAGGATACTCCATGGAAACTGAATACCAACTTTACTGAAGGCACCAAATCTTTACTGTATCCTAAAGCTCTGTGATGGATGACTACACTTGGCACCTCTGTTTTCATATCTTCCTATTTTAACTCTGAGCAGACACTACTCAGTTCTGCATGTAAATAGGTTAATCATCTGAACACTTGTGGTACTCGTCTATAATATAGGCATAAATTGGCCTTTTACCTGTTGGGAGAGATGAATGCTTCTTCTATTCCGTACTTGTGCTTTCTCACCAATCCAAAACACCAATAACTCCCCCAAAGTCCCAGACAGCTCATGAAGACAGGATGTTTACATGAGATGGTGAAAGCAGATATGGGAGAGACTCAACAATTCCTGCTGCCAACACTGTAAGTTCCCTGGCAAGATTCATGACGCCAGCAACAGCAGGAAGTCGGCATTTCCTAAAGTAAGTCATTGTCCATCGGCCCAAGGCATAAGAAGAAAAATGTTTTTGTAAACTGTGCTACTACTAGTAGAAAAGTACAGAACTTAGAACCCCCATCAAAAATCAAATAAAAGTTTGCTGTTCCCTCTAATGAGAAGAAATACTTGATCATGCCACTGGCTGGAGTTAACTTTTTTTTTGGTTAGAGGAGTTTTACTTATCTTGTTTTCTTGCTTGTAATTAGGGGCTTGGCTTCATTTTTATTCTTCCGGTATCACAAAACCCCAGCATTAGGTATCCCTTTGTCTCCATTTCCTAGGTGAAGCTGAAGCGTGCCCCTCTATCTATAACCCTTGAGTGCATCTGAATGCTTGTCAGAAGGGAGACAGATGAATGTCCAGGGAGTTTGTTATCACCTTCTCCTCACTGCCCCTTCAGGATCCACGATGACACAGAAACTCACCGAAGCCACACAAAGATGGCCATCTTAGGAAGGACTGTGCTATAGATGTCAGGGAGGTGATACTTGAAGGAAATGCTGTTCTCTTGCCTTCCTAGAATGCCACCAGGCCACCAAGTGAGGAGTCTCCCTGAGCTCTTTTCACTCTTCTGCTGCTCAGCCCTAAAGCCACTGATCCTTGGCATCGATTTGCAGTTCTCTCTCACTCAGCATCGACTCAAATGTGATGTGTGTTTCAGTCTGCGGATTACAGTGGTTGGGGAGGAATTCAAGGTCATATGACCAGTCAGGGGCAGGCGGAACAGCAGGAAATATCAACAGCTTGGGTTGTTTCTGTTATGCTGTCCTCTTTGATCTGACTAAAGACTGCTAAAAGCACCCAGCACGAAGAAAGCATTAAAGAAATGCAATGCTTCTTATATTTCTCTTTTGCAGAAGAGGTTCACCAGTTCTTAAACTAGATGAATATTAAGAGGGGAAGACTTTAGGAAAGAGGAGAATACAGTATAGGAAAGGGAAGAAAAACAAGTATATTTAAGGTTCTTTATAAGTACGGAGTTGGTAATATTTTATCTACTTTTTAAATAAAAGGATAGAGATCTTTAAATTAATATGGAAAGTCCTACTCTTCATTTATAATGATTGCTGCTTGCTTAGAATAGATGACAAATGGGTTCTGCTATTTAATTATTTTTCTCACATTCAGGGTCAATGCAAGACAGAAACAAAATTGTGACTTTAAAGGGTCATGGCCGTGGGACGGAGAGCTGGCTGAATGTCAGGAGTACCTCCTGTTTTTCCAGAGGACCCAAGTTCAGCCTGAAATTCTAGCTTTGGGGTATCCAACCCCCTCTTCCTGGCTTCTGGGGCTACCTGTACCATGTGTGACACTACCCACAGATCCATAACAAAAATTAAAATCTTTAAAAGTTACAAAGTAATCTAGACTAGTCAATGCCCGCCTCCCAGGATTAATACTAATCTCTTTTCCCATGAGTACCAGACCCACGATTATTGAAGTTTTCAGAGGGAGATGTTCTCAGCAAACATTCTCAGCAAAATCTCAAAGATCCCTAAAGCCCTCAAGGAAGGGTATCAGACTTTAGACCACTTCTAAGCAATGTCCTACTCCTCCGTGGGAATTAGGTGATAATGGGAATGAGTATTGATATTTAAGATGTACCAGAAAAAGAATTCTGCTTGGGCATAGAAGCAAAAAAAGATCTAGTCTTTAAGCAAATTACTAATTCCTTTACCTTCTTCCTTTGAAAAAAAAAGTCCTGCCTACAAATGTCATTTTTTTCTCTGATGGTGGCCTGGGATAATGTAGGTAAAATTCTGTTGAAATGCCAAAGTACTGAATGTGTGTGGGCATCACTGTGAACATCTTTGGCTCCTGAACTCTGGAGCTCTTAGGACCTGATCTCGAGACTATTCCCATGAACATTCTACAACCGAGCCTCCTTTGGTCATGCTGCTATTTTCCCTGCTCAAAATACAATCGTTCTTGAGGCCCAACTGAATTCTTTCTTTTTGGAAATGCAACTCATCTCTTGTGTTATTCTTCTTCCTAGCTTGTCATCTGGAATTCCAGACCTTGGTACACCCTGAGATCCCCATGCAAAGAAGAATACACAGGAAAGAAAAAGGGTGCTGGTTGTGGGCTTAGAAGACAGAGATGAATGCTTTGCATTTCTCTTCCTGAGTCTACTGTTGCCTCCTGATTCCCTCAGAAGACTGGACCAGATTTATCATTTTTGTTTTTTCTTTTCTTTATCTTCCTTCATCTTCCCCAACTTTTCTTTTCATTTTGCATTGAATTAATTCCTGTGCCATAGTGGTTTTTGCTTCTTCAGTTTCTTCTGGGATTTTTCTTTTCTTTTAGCCTGAGAACCATTTGTTCTGTTCCAGTGTGGATGATCTGTATGTGACAGCAGAACTCCTATGTGTTTTAATCTAACCCTGAGCTCTGTATGTATGGTAGCATGTCTTTGAGTGCTTTGTTTACATGGATTTCAGCATGAGCTATCATGGAAAGCCTTGTGTTGGAGTTAACACAACTTACAATGTACCACCAGGACACTTTATATTTTTTTTTCCCCTCGGGACTTCTCCAGCTGCTGATCTGTGAGCTCAGAGTAGAAAGCCCCTTCTTTACAGAGGACACTACAATGCCACACTTCTAAGCAATGTTTAAAAAGAGAGGAAGCCTGACTCTTAGCACTCATAAGGCCAAGAGTGGTCTCAAACTGTCCACCACTGGTTCCTTCAGATGTCTCTGGAAACGGTGTACCTCTGAAATGGCCTTGCTCATTCTTTATTGAAACAACAATATAGCCAACATGAAATGGTGCCATAAAAGCCAGGACCAACCCTTATCTAATCAGAGAATCTTGCCCTTTGATCCTTAAACCTAGACTGTTACACACATAGCAACAAATGGATTTTTCATTGTTTGCATTGGGAAAAGCATGTTGCTTTCAGGACTTTGATACATAAAGCATGCAAACATACACTGATCCACTATCATGAGTGGAAAGCAAGGAGGGGTTCTGAAGGATTAAGGTCAACCACCCAGGTTACAAGAAAGGTACATGGCTCATTGAAGTTCTGATATTATAAACAGTAACTTTGGGGTTGCAAGGCTAAGGTAAAGTCTTTCATCTGGATTATGTCCATATTGTAAAAGTCATTCCTATACTAGACATGTTCAATGACCAGGGAATTGACAAACCCTTAAATTAAGCACTTTCATCCATTTTTTAGGCATTGGCAGAAAAGTTTGGCACTCTTTGGGGCCCATCAACCCTGTGTGCAGCTCCAGCGTTTGGCCTAGTCATGCCCACTGGATGTTGCCATTGCAACTCTGTAATGGTCCACATTGCCTTTAGTGAAATCATTTAGGAATTTGGTGGCCTTTTGGAAATGCACACCTTTGACAGTCTAGGCAGTTTCATGGGTGTTCTTAATGTGAACATGAAAATTTGTAAGATTTTGTTGGTTTCTTCAGTCACCTCAAAGGTCACCTCAGGCACTTCACAAGAAAGGGCAGTTGCTTGCTTTCTTGCATTTGTGTTTTGTAGCATTATGGAACAGATGCATCGTATTTTTCTCTGTAGGATACCATAAAGCAGGCACAGAAGCAGACATTCAGTTCTGCTGTAAGTAGGCAGGAAAGGATGCTCTATTATCTTTGGGATCCTTGAGCCCTCTTTGGCTCCCTTATTCTTGGCCTCTTCCCTCTGATGGACTATGCCATTCTTTGTCCCTTCAAGACTGTCTTTCTCCAACAGAGCTGGGAATGACATGGGAAACTGGACTCCATGTGCTCTAGGGTGTACTTGGATAGCGCACCTGTTACCAACCTCACCTCTCATTGTTTGCAGGCCTTAGCTCCTCATCTGAGCCACATTCTTCTAGGATCACACCTTCTCACCAAAATTGACTCTTTCATGAGTTTCACTAATTTATTTGACAGCCAAGGTTTCATGCCAGGGAATCTGCAAATCTCTAGCCAGAGGAAGACCTAGAAAATGGCTTCAGTCATAATTTCAATGAGAGCCCAATGAGGGGTCTAGAGGTTGATTTTAAGGAGATGGCAATAAATAAACTCTATTAGAAATTCAGGAGTCCCCATACAGTTACTGGGGAAAGAATAAGAATAAATCGGGGCTGGAGAGATGGCCTAGTGGTTAAGAGCACTGATCGCTCTTACAGAGGACCCGGGTTCGATCCCCAGCACCCACATGGCAGCCGAGAACCGTCTGAAACTCCAATTCCAGGAGAACTCCAGTTCCAGGGGAATCCGAGACCCTCTTCTGACCTCCGCAGCATTGCACGACACGGGTGCACAGACTTGCATGCAGACAATACATTCATACACATACAGAAATAAAAAAAAAAAGAATAAATTAGCCAGGGTAGGGCTCCTTGAGCATGCAGCCTGATTCAAGTGCTGCCCATCTGGGAAGACCCATGTCTATACCAACTCTCACAAGTTTGGCATACTGATGTTGCATCGGTAAAATCATAAGAATCTCTGGAGATTTCCTTTCTGATTCAAATCTTCAACAATTTCTAGATGTCTATGTTATACAGTTTGGGGTTTATCATATATAGCATCTACTATTTGTAGGTTTTAAATCTAAAACATTGTTTAAGATGAACAAAGCGTCTTCCTTATTCCACCTTTATTGACACAGCTACTCATGTTTCAAGGATTGGCAAGATAGCTGAACTCTGAAGCCTTTTGGAGGAAACCCTCACACAGCCTAGAGACAGAATTTGTATTAGTCAGGGTTCTCCAGATAAAAGATGATAGCATAACTGTTTAGATTTTTATATTTATTATAAAGAAATGGCTCAAGCAATTATTGAAACTAACAAGTCATAAAATCAGCAGTCAGCAAGCTGAGGACCGAAGACAACCAATGGTGTAGATTCCATTTGAATCTTAGGATTGAAAGCCAAGTTACCTGTGAGTGTATTTGCATTCTAACAGCTGGCCACTTCAAGACCTAGAAATATCTGATTCTTCAAGTGGAGTGTGAAAGCAGAATAAAGACAATGTCCTTTTTTGAAGGTATTCAGAGATAATTCCTGTTTCTTAATTATTTTTATTTTAGTGTATGAGTGTATTGCCCACATGTGTATAAGTACACTCAAGTCATTCAGCATCCACAGAGGTCAGAAGAAGGTATCAGATCCCCTAGACCTGGAGTTAGGATAGTTGTTAGCCACAATGTGGGTGGCAGGAATTGAACCTGGGTCCTCTGCAAGAACAGCCTGTACTCTTAACCATGGAGCCATCTTTCCAGCCTGAGAATTCCTCTCTATTCAGGGAAGGTAAATGGTTTGAATATGAAATTCCTCCACAGGTTTATGTCTCTAAGACTTCAAAGGTGAAGCTTCAGCTGGTGCTACTATTTGGGAAGTGTCAGGAAAAGTCTGATTAATGCAGAAGAGTCAGCATCTTTGTTTAATTTACTCCTTTATTTGACTAGTTGAAGCCATAACTTATTTAGGTAATTGATGTACTTAGTTATCAATTTAATGGTTAAAAAAAATCTTAAAACACCTTGATAGAAGCACCTAGAATAATACTTTACAAAATACCCAGTAGTTTATGGTCCATAAAGTTCAGCTGACAAATATATTAGCTGTCATGGAAGTGATCACCAAAAATGCACCTCCTGGCTCTGTTATGCTCTTTTTGTAAACTCAAACTTATAAGTAAAAGAGTCCAGTTGGCCTTCAGATGGTTCCTGCATGGTTTCTTCAGGATGTCAAAATAAATTGTGACAATGTTGGCAGCTTAAAACAACAGAAATCTCTTCTGTCCAGTTCTGATGAACAGATATCCGAAAGCAAAGCCTCAGATTCGGTCTCTCCTGTGGGCTCTGATGGAGATCCCGGCCTCTGCATGCAGCTTCCGTCTTCTGGTGGTTTCGGGTGTTCTGTGCCATTGCTTAGCTTGCTGCTGCTGTACCACTGTAACTTCTACCTCCATCTTCACATTGCCTCCTTCGCTGTGTCCCGGTGTTCCCTCTCCTGCTTAAGTGAACATTGTTTTGGAGTTAGGACCACTCTAAATCCCAGCTGAACTCATCTTGAGATCCTAATACTTCTTCTAACTTGATAACCCTCACCTTTCCCACTATGGGAAAAATGTAAGAGTAGAGGTCTCAGAGGAGGCGACTCCCAGGCCAGTTAGTTTACATTTGTTCTCATGGGAGTGGACTAGTTCTCCAGAAAGAAGTGATGCATTAGACAGTCAGTGACTGCTGAGATCACATGAGAAGCTATATACCTTCCTCTAAGATATGTGCTTATCTCAATACCAGCATGGAATGAAGTGTGGGGTGGGCACGGTATGTCTGAAATGCAGCTGCTAGTGACCAGAACTGCTTTCAGGAGCCAGATTATGTAGAAGTGACTCAGATTCTAGGAGGACACTCTAAGGAGGGAATTAGGATGGAAGTGTGGTACAGACACATGACAAGAAGGGGAACCTTACTTTCTGAGACCCCTTGTCTAGGAATTCCATTAGCTTTGGAATCTAGATCTTGTATTAATTACCCTATTATCTGGGTAATGTTTCCAAATCAGGTTTAGTTCATTTAGCAAGGCCGGTAGCATTTAATGCACATGCAGAATGTGTCTCTTCTGGACTCAGTATCTACTACTCCTGGGCTAAGAATTTTGCTCTTATGTCTGCTTTCCCCTTTATGTTCTGTAATGTGACTTGCTTTATGTCTGCCTTCTCCAAAGACAATGGTGGTGGCTGTGTTACTCACCCTTGTCATGAGCACCCAGGCCTTAGTATCTAGCTGGTGCTTGAGACCCATTTGAAGGAATGAAATATTCATGCTTTCCTCCAGATTTCTCCAGCAGAACACAGAAATCCTTTCTGTTAACTTATTTTGATATGTATTTACATACTTATTTTTTGGGGGGCGTGTGTGTATATGATGTGTGTGCATGTATGTGTTTGTGTGTGAGGGTGCAAGCTTGTGCCCTGGAGCATGTTGGAAGTCAGAGGACAGCCTCTGATGTAGACCTGCGCATTCCACCTTGTGAAAGCAGGCTCTCTCTTGCTGTCTGCTCTGGCCCTGTGTAGTCCAGGCTAGCTGATCAGCAAGTTGCTGGGGAACTATCCTGACTGTGATTTCATTTCACTGCTGGGTGCTTAGATTACACACGGGTGCCAATGACCCAGGCTTTTGCATAGGTTGTGGGGATTTGAAGCTTAGGCCATCAGGCTTGTACCACAAGCACTTTTGCCAGCTGAGTCATGTTTCTGGCCCAACAATGAAATTTTTACACAACAAACCCTAAATAGAGCTTTCTAATATGAAATGTATGACTGTGTCACTACTTGCAGATGAAAATAACCTCAAAACTATGAAAATATCCTTCAAAGTTGCACTGCTCATATGAATATAAAAAAGCAAAGACAGTCACTGAAGAAATGAAAATTATCTTCAGAGAAAAAATAGAACATTTGCAAGACTACTGTGTTAAGTGATGAGAAACCAAATAATATTATCATTTTTAATGGTAGATGTAATATCATTTTATAATAGAGCCAACAATGCAGTAATCAATGCTCTTGGTATAGATGTGGTAGATATTAGGGAAAAATACTTGAAAAACCTTTATAGTTACCTTCAAAACCACATATTATTGAAAGTCTTGTTTGTTTAGATGACTACACCATGAGTCATGATACTAACCACTAAAGGACTTTACTAGTGGATGGATGAGTGATGTTGGCTGATATCACAGTTGTCTGCCTTCCTCTAAACAGGTTTGGGAGCCTTCTTTTTGCAGGTCTTCCCCAGTACCAACTGCTAGTTCCTTACCTACATTAACCAGTTAAGGACTGTCTTGGAGTAGGGGAATTTGTGTCAGAAAGTGGCCTAGTTTGATTGTAAGTTTGCAGGGAGCTAGCCTACAATGGATGCCCCAAGGAAATAAATGAGTTCATGGGAAGAGAAGCAGATGCTCCAGGCTAAGCTGAAAGAGGAGAAACAGGCAGGTGGATGGATGTGAGCAGGAACTGCTGCTAAGCACAAGGCTAAGGACCCCTTCACTCACTGGCCGAGAATACATTTATGTTGGATGAGTTAAAGCCTAAGCACTCCAAGGAGGATACCTGGTCTGTGGCACTGCCATATTTTGGGGAGCCTTTTGATAAGGATGGCTGGTCTCAGTGGTATGCTAAGTACTGCCCCCCTGAAGTGCTCACCCAAACCCCCATGAATCACAGTCTCATCACAAGCATGCTGCAGTGAATGGACAAACTGAAGAAGCATGCCTTTGCCAGTGTCATCCTTTTTGGAACCCAAACCAGAAGCTCCGCAGAGTTTGGGTGTGTCGAGCTTGCCTTACTACTGACTCAGTTTGGCAGGTGGAATGCGAGTCACATACATGGTAGAAACTGGATCCAGCCATCAAGGAGACCCAGAAGTGGTTCAAAAGTACTTTTCCTGAGAGGGAGCCTTCTAGCCCAGGGGCAAAAGCTTCAGTCAAGCCAAGACTTTCAAGTGAACGTCTCTTGCCTTTGCCTACCTATACCCACTCTTCAGGGAGATGGGGATCATTAAAGAAAACTGAACACTGAAAAATAAATAAATGAAAACCTAAAAAAAAAAATCACTATAAAAAGAGCAGCAATGTGCTAAGCAAACCACATGGGCCCGGTGAATGATAAAGGATTGTGTCTGAACATCAGTCCTTACCCTATTTTATTCATGTTACTCAACAATATACATCTTCAAAGGTTTGTAAAATATTGAGCAAATGAAGAAATAAAGAGGATAAAAACCATAAGTATGAATATGCCTTTTAGGGCTTATATAAAATAACAATGAAGACTGTGTGTCAGCCCTGAAGGGGAAACAGAATGGTACTCACAAGAAAGTTTGAAATGCTTAGCAAGTGATAAAGACACTTCTTTATGCCCCTGGCCATACTGCTAAGTACCATTTCTATGATTTCAGTAGACTAGATCAGTACCACACTAAAACTTTCAATTCTTTCACCTTAACTTAGGGCTAAAATATTAAACTTTTCATCTATATGTAATGGGATAAGATTTCTTAAGAAGATAGAGCTAGGCCTGAAGAAATGGCTCAGCAGTTAAGAGCACTGGCTCTTCTTGCAAAGGACCCAGGTTCCATTCCCAGAACCCACATGTCAACTAACAACCATTGATATTATTTTCAGTTCCAGGGGATCTGACGCCCTCTTCTGACGTCTGAAGGCATTGTACAACAGGGGTGCACTTACATACATGCAGGCAATACGCTTATACATATATAATAAAAATAATAAATAAAATATTTTAAGAAGATGAAGCTGTGATGCAAATGTTTCAATCACCTAGACTTTAATACCCAATACTAATGATTATTCTCTGCTTATTAGTTAAAGGAGGCAATATGAAAACTTCCTTGAGCTTTTTTTTTTTTTTGGCGCCAGGGCCAGAGGGTCAGGCTAGTCATCTGCAACTTTGGGCGGGCAGCCGGTAAGTCACTGGGGCAAGCATCTCTGCAGGTGGGCTCGTTTCAGGGCCCCAGCGAGGGGGTTGTGTCTCTGGACGGGACCGCCCTACGTCTTTCTTTGGCGCCGGGGCCAGAGGGTCAGGCTAGTCATCTGCAACTTTGGGCGGGCTGCCAGGGCATGGGCTAGATTAGGCATATCCCCCGCCCCCCGAGATTGGTGAGAATCCAAGTGGACTTTTTTTTGGAGAACCTTCAGAACAAGAAGAGAAGAGTGGTTTACAAAATTGAAAACTAGACAAGTCAATACTCCATAAACAAGGAGGAGGAAAGGGGGGAAAAAAGCATCTGAAGGAGGAAAGTAAAACCATCCCCTAACATAGTGAAAAGGTATTTGTGATCTGAACCACAAAAGGGAAGCCCACATGCCAGGGACACGAAGAAGGGACAATATGGGAAAGGCACAGGAAAATCCTGCACCAAGCGCTACCAAACCAGCAGGAGATAGCTACAATGGGAACCCCTTGGAGGAGACCCAAGGAACAGATCTTAGAGGAATAATTGCAGACATATGCAAAGAAATTAAAGAACATAAAGAGGAATTTAGAGAAATAAAGAGAGAGAATGAAAAACTCAAAAAGGACCTAGAGGGATACAATGACAAACATCAGAAAGAACTAAAGGAACAGATTGACAAACTCCAGAAAGAACTAGGGGGAGAAAAAATAAAGAATACAGAGAACTAAAGAGAGAGAATGAAAAACTCAAAAAAGGACCTAGAGGGATACAATTACAAACTTCAGAAAGAACTGAAGGAACAGACCGACAAACTCCACAAAGAACTAGAGGGAGAAAAAAACAAACTCAGAAAGGAAGTAGAAACACTGAAAAAGGAAGCCAACCAACGAAGTAAGGAGCACAAAGAAGAGATTGAGAAGCACCAAGAAGAGATTGAGAAGCTCAAAAAGGAAATGGAAGTACTAAAGAAAACACAGGATGAAACGAAAAAGGAATTAGAACACTCATTCAATCAAGAAGAAAGCTGTAGTTTCACCATTAAACCCAATCACAGCCCCTTACTCTAACCACCCCTCTTCCGCAGATTTCCTTAGGTTTAGAAAAGGGGCACGGGTGGAGGAGAAGCAAAACGGTCTACTATCTCTGGAGCTGTGTTCTTGGACTCGGTCAATTCTGTGCTGTTTGCCTTCATGGCTGACAGTTTGTCCAGGAATAACCTTTCAATCTTGCTAATGAAGCACAAGCAAGTAGATGTATAGGTATTTAAAAACAGCACTAATAGTTATGGTAGAGTACTTTGGTATAGACACATATAGTTAGATGATATGTTGATCCACAAAGTACATTTTTTCCTGTTAGATATGGCAGGGTCTTAACTGTGGCTTATAACAATCGCCTAACCTGTAAGGATGTAAGCTTGTGGCATCAGCCCCAAATTATTCCTCCAAGGAGAAAAACAATAGCCAATTATTTTTGGGATATACAGGCACATGGCCGCCTCTACTGCACAGTATTCCAGGCAGGTGAGATTAGCTGGTGCTGACGGTGGAGTGTAGCTTGACTCAGGGAGACCCGTTTTGCTTTAGTGGTTGAGTGGCCTTTGGTAACACTCCCTGGTATTCCAAAGGCCATCAGTACCTTGCATGTGGTGGTCTCAATACATCTTTCCCATGTTAACATCAGGTCCTGGGGCAGCGGGCCTTATCGCCTCTCTTCTGCAAGGTATCCCAGTAGAAGTCAAGGAGGCCTTTAAGTTTTGTGGGTCCTTGGATCCCCGGGCCAACATCTCCCTGGTAGAATATCCATTACTGATGTCAGAGCCTGCTGTAGTGATTATTTGGCTTACAGTGCATAGTTTGGAGGACGTTAGTATTATAGTTTGGTCGAACAAGAATAATCCTTTTCAACAGTTCTTATTCATTAGTCGATTAAAGAAGGCAGTTTTGAACCGATTTGTATAAGAGATTACCTCTATATAGTTGTCCCCAATTTACAGTTGGAGAGAGACCTCATCATTATCATATTTCTCTTTTTTCTATGGGGGGAGGCAAGAAAGTCTCCTCTCATATCAAAAACCTTTGCGGCAACTAGAAGGTAAGTTTTCATTAGGAGCATTATAAATAGTTGTACATGTAGGATCCACAGAGGTTCGATGTTTATGGCATTCTGAGGCTTTTCTTCTTTCGAATGTTCGGATGGATCAACCTTTCAGTTGCACTTTCCTGGTACATCCACTCAATTGCAAAGCTGTTTTTATATTTTCTTTCTCAGCCATTAAGTGGTGACATTTTTGGTTCCTGGTGGAACCCACAAATCTTTTTCCCGCAGTTTATTTTAAAGATTTGAATTGCAAGGTTTTGCCAAAAGGTTTCATTCTATCTGTACCAGCCCCCCTTTTCTTTTTAAAGTTTTTTTTTTAATTTATTTATTTTGTATTTTATGTAATGAATGTATTGTCTGCGCATGAGGTCTGCGCACCGTGTGTGCGAGATGCCGCGGAGGTCAGAAGAGGGTTCGCGATTCCCCTGGACTGGGAGTTCTCCTGGAACGGAGTCGCAGACGGTTCTCAGCCGCCATGTGGGTGCTGGGGATGAATCCGGGTCCTCTGCAAGAGCGGTCGGCGCTCTAACCGCTAGGCCATCCCTCCAGCCCCCACCCCCCCACCTTTTTTTTAAAAAAAAAACCCCATGAGTCTCCAAGGACAGTTGTATTAGACATAACTAAAGGGTGGGAATCACGGCGCAGATTTCATCAAATTCACCCATGTTCTGTGTTGGGTGACTATTATGAATTAACTTGGGAAGCAAACTTAATTTTTATGTTAAATCATCTTAAAGAGAATGCTTCAAGGTGGTACTGTACAACAGAGAAATTATAGAAACATTTTGTGTTCCCAATCAACAAAGTTTTGTATTGCCTACAAAATTTTTATGTCAAAAAATTGTGGAAAACAGTGATTTATATCTCCATTTAGACTCAGGCATTACCGTTTTTATCAGCGTCTGTAAACCAATGCTTGTTTAATATAACATTTACTTTTAACTAAGTCCTAACAACATTGTGTCCTGTAGGACAGTGTCAGGCAAAAATGGGTACTGTTGAACTCACGCTCAATTAAATATGCATTATGCAAATATACACCCGTTGTCCCTCTCCCACCCCTCCCTCCTTCCCAATTATCACCATTTCGGTTCACGTTTTCTAATGGCAGTCTTTCTATTGTTGTTTCTTTACTATGCATCCTCTCCCCGAGGAAAAATGTTTATATCTGGGTTATTGGTACTAGCAATCCACATATGAGGGCCACCATTTGTCATCTGGTTTTTCTGGGGACTGTGCACTTCACTTAACATAAATGTCTTCCTAGCTCCATCCATTACCTGCAAAGTTCATGATGTTGGTCTTCTTTAACCACTGCATAGAACTCCATTGTATAAACATGTACCACATTTCTCTCTATCCACTCAGTCAGTTGGGGCACCTGGGCTGGTTCCAGCTTTTCCTATTGATGACAGGGAGCTGCATAATTAAACATAGGTGTGCATGTACCTTGCGTAGTAAGATGTGTCTTGGTGGGCATATGCCCAGGAGATGGTATGACTGGGTCAAAGGAAGGCTCGTTTTGAGTCTTCTAAGGGTTCTCCACAGGCTTCTTCCATAGTGGCTGTTACAAGTTACCATTCCCAACCAGCAATGGATGAGTTTCCCCTTTCCCCACAACCTTCAGAGCACTTGGTATCATTCCGTGTTCCTGATCCTAGCCAGTTCGTATTGGAGTAAGGTGATATCTCAAAGTGGTTTTAATTTTCATTTCCCTTCATTATTCAACGATGCCTGAACACTTCTTAAGATGTTTCCTCGGCCATCTCTATTTCTCCTCTGTGAAGTCTCTATATCAATCTTTGCTCCATCTTGTGAGTGTTTCAATTTGTTTTCTTCTTCTTTGTTTTTTGAGTCGCTTGTTATATTCTGGAGATCTAAGACTTTGTCAGTGTATTGTGCAGTGAAGGTTTTCCTCACATTCTGTGGGTTTCTCTTCACTTCGATTTATTGTTTATTTTGATGTACAGAAGCTTTTGAGGTTATGAGGTCCCATTTGTCCCAATTGTCGATCTTTTTCTTGTGCAGCTTTTGTCTGAGTAGGAAGTCTTTTCCTACAACTATTGTCGTGTAGTGTGCTTGCCAACGATTCTCTTCGTATCACCTCCCAGAGTTTGGGGTTTCACCATTGAGGTCTTTGATCCATCTGGTGTTGGACCTTTTGTACAAGGTGCCGGTAGGGGTTTATTTATTTTTACAAGTGGTGTGATCCATTTTTGGCCAACCCAACATTGCTGGAAGATGCTGTCTTTCCTCCTTGTGTCTTCTTTGGACCCCTTTGTCAATATGAGGTGGTCTGAAAATTGTATGAGCTCAGGTTTGGATCTTCAGTTTTATGCCATTGGAAAAACTAGTCTGTTTTGTGCCAAGATAAACAGGTTGTGTTTTTATGATTATAGCCCTGTTAGTATTGTTTGAATTGTCTGGTATAGCGATCCCCCTGTATGCTCTTTCTTNGCAGTCTGAGGGCTTTTCTTCCTTTCGATGTTCGGATGGATCAACCTTTCAGTTGCACTTCCTGGTACATCCACTCAATGCAAAGTGTTTATATTTTCTTTCTCACCATTAAGTGGTGACATTTGGTTTGTCCTGGTGGAACCCACAAATCTTTTTCCCGTAGTTTTTTTAAAGGATTGTGAATTGCAAGGTTTTGACCTAAAAGGTTTCATTTCATCTGTCGACCCCCCCTTTTTTTTTAAAGTTTTTTTTTTAATTTATTTATTTTTATTTTTATATGTGATGTAATTGTATTTCCGCCTGAGGTCTGCGCACCAGTGTCGTGCGTGATGCCGCGGAGGTCAGAAGAGGGTCCAGATTCCCCTGGGACTGGGAGTCTCCTCTGGAACGGAGTCGCAGACGTTCCCAGCCGCCATGTTGGTGGCTGGGGGATTGAACCCGGGTCCTCCTGCAAGAGCGGTCGGCGCCTCTAACGTAGGCCCATCCCTCCAGCCCCCACCCCCCCTTTTTTTTAAAAACACCCATGAGTCTCCAGAGGACAGTTGTATTAGACATAACTAAAGGGTGGGAATCACGGCGCAGATTTCATTCAAATCTCCACCCATGTCTTATTGGGTGACTATATGGATTAACTTGGGAAGCAAACTTAATTTTGTTATGTTAAATCATCTTAAAGAGAATGCTTACAAGGTGGTACTGTACAACAGAGCAAATTATAGAACATTTTGTGTTCCCAATCCAAAGTTTTTTATTGCCTACAAAATTTTATCGTCAAAAAATGTGGACAAACAGCTGATTTATATCTCCATTTAGACTCAGAGGCATTACCGTTTTTATCAGGTCTGTAAAATCTTGTTTAATATAAACATTTACTTTTAACTAGTCCTAACATACATTGTTCCTGTAGACAGTGTCTGAGGCAAAAATGGGTACTTGTGTGAACTCACGTCAATTAAATATGCCATTATGCAAATATACACCCGTTCTGTTCCCTCTCCCACCCCTCCCTCCTTCCCAATTTCACCATTTCGGTTCACGTTTCTGATGCAGTCTTCTTTGTTGTTTTTTACTATGCATTCCCTCTCCCGAGAAAATGTTTATATCGGGTTATTGGTACTAGCAATCCACATATGAGGGACCACCATTTGTTCATCTGGTTTTTCTGGGACTGTGCTACTTCACTTAACATAAATGTCTTCCTAGCTCCATCCATTAACCTGCAAAGTTCATGATGTGTCTCTCTTTAACCCTGCATAGAACTCCATTGTATAAAAATGTACCCCATTTTCTCATCCATTCATCAGTTGGGGGCACCTGGGCTGGTTCCAGCGTTTTCCTATTGGAAGGGAGCTGCAAAAATTAAACATAGGTGTTGCATGTACCTTTGCCTTAGTAAGATGTGTCTTGGTGGGCATATGCCCAGGAGAGGTATGACTGGGTCAAAGTGGAAGGCTCGTTTTGAGTCTTCTAAGGTGTCTCCACAGCTTTCCATAGTGGCTGTTACAAGTTACCATTCCCACCAGCAATGGATGAGTTGTTCCCCCTTTCCCCACAACCTCAAGCACTTGGTATCATTCGTGTTTCCGGATCCCTGCCAGTTCTATTGGAGTAAGGTTGATATCTCAAAGTGGTTTTAATTTTCATTTCCCTTATTATAAGATGCCTGAAACACTCTTAAAGAGTTTCCTCGGCCATCTCTATTTCTCCTCCTGTGAAGTCTTATTCAATCTTTGCTCCATCTTTTGAGTGTTTCAATTTGTTTTCTTTCTTCTTTTTGTTTTTTGAGTCAGCTTGTTATTCTGGAGATATAGACTTGTCATTGTATTGTCGGCAGTGAAGGTTTCCTCCATTCTGTGGGTTTCTCTGTCACTATTTATTGTTTTTTTGATGTACAGAAGCTTTTGGAGTTAATGAGGTCCCATTTGTCAATTGTCGATCTTTTTCTTGTGCAGCTCTGTCTGATAGGAAGTCCTTTTCCTACACCACTTGTCTGATAGGTGCTTGCCAACTGTTCTCTTCGTATCACCTCCCAGAGGTTTGGGGTTTCACCTTGAGGTCTTTGATCCATCTGGAGTTGGACCTTTGTACAAGGTGGGTAGGGGTTTAATTTCATTATTTACAAGGCTGTGATCCAATTTTTTGGCCAAACCCCAACATGCGAAGATGCTGTCTTCCTCCCTTGTTTCTTCTTGGACCCCTTTGTCAATATGAAGGTGGCTGAAAATTGTATGAGCTCAGGTTTGGATCTTCAGTTTTATTCCATTGGAGAAACTAGTCTGTTTTGTGCCCTAGAGTAAACAGGTTGTTTTTTATGATTATAGCCCTGTTATATTGTTTGAATGTACTGGTTATAGCGATCCCACCCTGTATGCTCTTTTTGCTAGGGTTGATTGGCTATTTGGGGGGTTTTGTTTTTCAAATGAAATTGAGGATTATTTTTTTCCAAACGACTGTGAGAAAACTCTTGGGGATTTTGATTGGATTGCATTAAATATGTACACTAGTTTGTGTGGATGGACTTTTTAATATATTTATTTCCCAATCCCATGAAGATGGGAGGTTTGTCCATCTTCTGATGTCTTCTCAATTTTCCTTTATCAGGGGTTAAAATTTTTGTTGTAGAATCCTTGGTGTCTTTGGTTAACGGTTTGTTCCAAGTGTTTTATGTTTTTAGGCTATTGTGAGTAGGAGGGTCTCCTTGTATCCTTCTCAGCTTGCTTGTTGTTGGTGAAAGAAAGGCTAATGATTTTACTGATTTTTCTAGGTTAAATTGTATCCTGCCACTTTACCAAGCTCGTAATCATTTCTAGGAGTTTTCTGGTTGCATTTTTAGGCATCCATTAGGTAGACAATCATCTCATCAGCAAAAAGGGATAGCTTCGACTTCCTCTTTCAAATTAGAAATTCTTTTAATTTCCTTTTATTGCCTTATTGACCTAGCAAGGATTTCAAGCAATATATTTGAAGAGGAGTGTTGATAAGGGGCAGCCTTGCTGCGTTCCTACCTTTAAGGGGATTCTCTGTCATTTCCCATTTAGGCTGATATTGGCTGGAGGGTTTCCTGTATATGCTTTTGATTACATGAGGAATGATCCCTCCCAGGTACCCAATTCCCTCTAGGGATTTAAACATGAAAGGATGCTGGATTTTGTCAAGACTTTCTCCGCAACACATTGAGATGATGGTGTTGTTTTGTCCCTTCAGTCCATTGATATGTTTGATGATGTTATTGATTTTCGTATGTTGAACCAACCCTGCTCCTGGTATGAATCCCTTGGTCATGGTGTGGATCGATTTTCTTGATGTGATGAGTGAGTTGTATGCGATTTGCCATGTATCCTGTTTAAAAATTTGGCATTTTTTGTTCATTAGGGAGATGGGTCTATAGTTCTCCTTTTTGGTTGTATCTTTCCTGATTCTGGTATTAGCGTTAATGCCGGCTTATCGAAGGATTCTAGCGAGAAGTCCCTCTGTTATCTTTCTGAGCAATTTAAGTATTAATGGTTGTAAGCCTTTTGAAATATTTTATAAAATTATGCCGTGAAACCATCCGGGCCTCGGCATTTTTTGGTTTGGAGGCTTCTTTTACAATCTTGCAATTTCTTCCTTGCTTACCTATGGGTTTGTTTAGGCTGTAGATCTCTACTTGGTTGAGCTTTGGTTGGTGTGATTCCATGATTTTCAGCTATTCATCATTTCTTCTAGGTTTTTCCAAACTTAGTGGAGTATAAGTTTTTTGAAACAGTATAGTCCCATATGATGTCTGGATCTTCATTGCTTGTTGTGATGTTTCCCCTTTCGTCACGTTCTATTGATTGGAAGTTGTTCCCTCTTTTCTTTTGGTTACCGGGGCTCGAGGTCTGTCACCTCTTGTTTATTCTCTTTCCAAGAACCAACTTTTGCTTCATTGATTTTTTGTATGGTTGTTCTTTGTTTCTATTTCATTATCTTGCTGAGCTCTTTTGTTTTTCTTCTTGATCTCCCTCCCTTTAGGTGATTTTTGTTGTCTCTCACGTATTTTTAGCTGCATGTTATGATCATTCCTTTGTGCTCTTTTCCTGTTTTTTTACTTAGCACTTAGAGTATAAACTCCCTTCTCTTAGGATTGCGTTTTAAAGTGTCCCTAGAGATTTTCTGGTGTTGGTTTTTATCATTGTCATTCGTCCAGAATGTTTTTATTTCTTTCTTTACCATTCTTCCTGATCCACTCATATTAAGGAGAGTGTTGTTAGTCACCTTGTTCCTGTAGGTTGTAGGGTTTATGCTGGTGTTGATATGTTGTTGAGTTTTATTGCACTGTGGGTCTTGCATAGAATGCATGAGATTATTCAATCTTTTATATTGTTGAGTTTTTTTCCTATGTCCCCAGTATTACGGTCTATTCGGTATAGAATGTTTACATGAGTGCTGATTAGAAAGTGTTATCTTCTGGTGTTTGGGTGAAAGATTCGATAGCATGTTCTTGTGAGGTCCATTTGGTGTATTGTGGTCATTTAGTACAGGTGTTCCTCTGTTTATACTTTGTCCTGTTGATCTGTCTAGGGGACTTAATGGGGTATTGTAAAAGTCCCATAGTATTAGTGTGCTGGAGTTTAATTGTGCCTGAGACCTGAGAATTGTCTTTATAAAGTTTGTTGCACCAGTTGTTTGGTGCATATATATATTATGATGTGAAATACTTCATCATCAATTGTTCCTTTAAATAAAGATAGAGTGGCCCTTTTGTCTCTTTTTATTCTTTTGCTTGTTGAAGTCTATTTTGTCTGATATTTAGATAGCCACCACCTGCTTTCTTTTTGGTACAATTTGCTTGGAATACTTCTTCCATCCCTTCACCTTAAGTTGGTGGCCTGTCCCCTTTGAACATTGGAATGGTTTCTTGTAGACGCATATAGATGGGTTTGTTTCGCTAATTTTTCCCCAACTCTTTTATTACATCTAGTCTTGTATATTGGGGAGTTTAGTCCATTAACTATTTTAAGGTTATAATCTGAAACAGTGGTGTTGCTTCCTTTCAACTTTTTATAATTGGACTCTTAGCCTCTGATTTTGCGCCTATGGTTTTTGTTTTTAATTGTTTTCTTTTCCTAGGTGTTTGATGGCTTGTTGCTCTCTCTTCGGTCTGCCACTTGATTGCTTCAAGTATTTTATGAAGAGTTGGGTTTCCAGCACATTGTATTCCATATCTTGTTATGTCCATGGAAGATTTTTCTCTCCCTTCAACTAAGTTGACTTTTTGCTCTGGATTAAAGTAATTCTGGGTTGGCATCCGTAGATAGTCCCTTAACCGGGACTGCTTTGTCCATGTTCTTCTGCTTTCATGGTTTGAGGCCAAGACAGTCAGTTGAATTCTGATGGGTTTCCCTTTTGTATGTAGGAACTTGTTTTTCTTTTGTAGCTTCAGTAATTTGTCTTTGCTTTGAGCACAGCATTTTAATATGATAGGTCGTGTGGGTGTTTCTTTTCTGACACTGTCTAGTTTGGGGTCCTAGTGCTTCCTTGTATTTGTATATGTTTGTCTATTTTTAGCTTGGGGGAATTTTCATCTATTATTCTGTTGAAGATGATCAATACTATTTCTTGGATTCTTCTCCTTCCTCTATTCCTATGATGTGGAGGTTTGTCTTTTCATAGTGTCCCGTATTTCCTGGTTGTTCCACTTTTGTGTATTTTTAAGTTTTTACTATCTTTATTGAGCTTTTAATTGCCTCTTTGTATCTTCCAGATCTGATATTCTTGGTCTACTTCCTCCATTCTACTTCGAGTCTTTTTACTTTACAATGTAGTCTGGACACTCATTTGATCAAGTTGATTGAACATACAACCCCTCACCCCCCGCTGGAAGGTGGGGCTGTGGGGGTTTGGGCACAACAGCCTACAAATTGGTTTTACATGAAGGATGCTTGCACTCATGGATTATCACTTATAGCCAAAAAATGAAAAAAAAAAAACTGAGAGAAAGATGCAGGACAGTTATGGCAGAATGCATGATCTGGGATGGGGTGGGGGTGGGGGGGAAAGGAAAGGGAAATGTGCCTGAACTGAATTGGAAAATGATGTATGAAATGCACAAAGCATCAATAAAAAAATGTTAAAAAAAAGAAAACTTCCTTGAGCATGCACACACACACACACAATGTTTTTATGTATATTTTATTGAGTTTTATGCATTTTCTATAGTAGATCTTAATAAAATTTAGACCTCACCCCAATCACCAGTCCCTCGGGTCACCTTGCCCCCCCCCAACACACACACTGGATTTCATGCATTCTGTCATATATGTTAAGGCCTACTTGGTAAAGCATTTGTACTCAGATGTTCCTGGGTGCAAGTTCGTTCGCTGGATTATAGTCAGCCTATTAAGATGACTCCCTTAAAGAAGATCTACTCTCCCTCATGTTTTTAAAATTGTGTATAACCGAGGAGTAAATTGAAAATTTTCTTGCTGGCCTTTTACAATTAATGAAACTCATACTTCCAGTTTGTCTCATGTGGTGTGAAGGTTGCAGTGTAAGGAATCATTCTACAATGTCAAGACTAATGTTTAATCTAAAATATGCAGAATTCACTCATGACTATTGAGTCACAATGTACTGACTGACATTCTAAGTTGTCTGCAAAACTTAAGGAAAACTCTCTATCAAATCATTTTCATGCCCTGATTTTATATACTTGTATCTATCAATAAACATTGTGAAAAAATAATAATAAATCAAAAAAATAAAAAGAAATAAGGAAAACAGTAACATCTGGGTGTGAGATTGACTTGAGCTATATAGCACCTTAAAGAATTAGTATATCAAGCCGGGTGTGATAGTGCATGCCTTTAATCCTAGCACTCGGGAGGCAGAGGCAGGTGGATCTTTGTGAGTTCAAGGCCAGCATGGTCTACAGAGTGAGTTCCAGGACAGCTGGGGCTACAGGGGGACCCTATCTCAAAAAAGACCAGAAAAAAGAAAAAAGAATTAGTATATCAGGGAAAAATGGCGGAAAATTTCTTCCTTCTTAATAACTTATTACCTTAATAATTGCATTTATTTCTATAACACTGTGATAAACCTTTTTTAAAATAAGGTCTGATAAATACCAAAAATCCAAATTTTAGGAAAATAGAGAAATACAGGCAGTGCTAAGACATGGCTATATTTTGCTGAGGTTCTTGAAGTGTTATTTTTACCAGGATGTAGTTAAATGCCCTTCTTCCCACTTTACCCTGGTAACTGACTTTAGATTCCATATATTTACTCAATTTCAAGAGCACAAACTCTCCTAGCCTCTTCTCAAAACTTCCACTCACCCTTTGACAAACTAAAGGTAGTAATCAGAAATCTGGTTAATGTTTCCTCAAGGAGAAGGAAAATAGGGAGAGCATCAGTATTCTCTCAGTCTAGCAGAGCTGCTCCTCCAAGACACCTCGGTTTGAACAGAGAAAACAAGACTGTCTCTATTTATGCTCTACAAAGTCATTCTTCCTTGTTAATTAGCCCAATGTATGTCTAATTTAATCTCTTAAAGATGTATTGGCTATGTGAATTATTTTAATGATGAAGACTATAAACAAACCATTTTTAATTTACTAAACAGTTGTCCACAGCAAATGGGTTTTATCTAATCAAATAAACCTCACATTACCTAACAACTTAAAAAACAATGCTTGGCTATCTCATTATTAACAATCTTAATACATCAAAGGACCAGCTCCATTGTTGCTTTTTGGCTACAACTTCCCTGTTTTTCCTGGCAAGTGGCTTATTTGACTGCTTATATGACCAGGTGCTATAATACCAAGCAAGATGCACAAGGAACTGCCACACAGTGATGGTCAAATTAAGAGTCCTTTATTAATAGAGGGTGGTCAGGGAGGGAGCTAATGCCCCCCAAAACTCTTGACACTGAGAAGAAGCAGGGAAGTTTTTATAAAGCTTCAAACCCCCATTACATTGTACCAGGGGCAAAGCCAATAACCACAGCTACATCAGATCACCATAGTTACACCAGACCCAGGGCAGATCAGGTAATGAAGAGGTTTTCAGGGCTACAGGGAGACCCTGTCTCAAAAAAAAAAAAAAAAAAAAAAAAAAGAGGTTTTCAGTTAACAAAAAGTTTTGATAAGGGAAAAACCGAGTTCCTCAGAATTGTACAATGTAAGTACACTGGGAGGGAAGACCTGCTATCTGGAGACTACCTGGCTACTGGTAATTTTCTCAGGATTGTAGAAAACATGTCCAAAGCTCCCTTCATGAGATGTTCTGCCTGGCTGGCTGCAGTGTGAATGGTTGGGCAAAAACACAGGGTAAAGCAAAAGTCATCTAGAGCAAAATGGAATTAGCTTTGCATTTCAGGTGCCACCGAGGTGCTGACTCACCACAATATTACCTGTGTTCTCAGGTCTTACCCACTGATTCCAAGGATGTTATACAACCAAAAGGAGCATCCAACTGAAGCGTTTTATGAGGACTGATTGGGAAACATATTTATTCTAATGCTGGCATAGAATATAACAGCCTATAACTTACAAACAATGGAAATTAATTTTTCTGCAGTTCTGCAATCTGTGGACCCCAAAATCAAAGCATCAGCTAGTTTGATTAGATAGTTTAATTGCCTGGTAATGTCTGTACCACAGCTGAGGACAGAAGGGCAGAAGAGAGGAATTCCCTTAGTCAGGCCTTTTCATAAAGGTACCTAATCACAGTCACACTGCATGGGAAGCACCGTTATATCTTACCATCCCACTTTCCATTTAAATGCCTGAAGGAGGTGAGGACACATACATGCTCACATATGCTCATAAACATCAAAGAACCAGCTAAATTGGATCATCAGAAATGTCCATGTTTTTAAAAAATAAGCTCCCATTAGAATTGAATAGTGAAACACATTTCTTTTTTTTTTTTCAGGTAAATTTATTTTTATTTTTTTTTAACAAATCTAGACCCGTGTTTCCTCCCATTCCCCCACCCTGCCAGAGCTCATGCATTCTGCCAAACATGCTTTTCATCTTTCTCAGTCTTTCTCAATATAAAAAAATACTTATTTAAGAAGAAAAGACAGAAAAACAAGAAAAGGGGGATGATGGAAGGAAGGAAGGGAGGGAGGGAAGGAATTAAGGAAGGGAAAGCTGAGCCAACATTGTGTGTGTGTGTGTGTGTGTGTGTGTGTGTGTGTGCTTGCAAGCACGCTTGACTTTCTTCAAAAATCAAAACAAAGCTAAAAAGTATTCATGATGGTCTACTTTGGTTTGCAATACTGCTGGGATTCTTGCTGATTTTTGTTTTGCTTTGTCTTGTTTTGTTAGTTTTCAGGCTTTTCTCAGGACACTGACTGTCAGATGCCTTCAACTTTCATTTACTGTGCTCAAGCAGTGACCTGTACACAGCTCCACTTAGCCTTCAGGCTGGTAGGGACTCTACTCTCGCCCCAGACATTCTGGAACTCTCCCTACTACACATAGTCCCAATCCACTGGCCGCCCTCATCTTTCTATTCTTCTGGAGGAACATCATTTTTCTGTAGGATTCTTACAAGAGTTCTTAACTGTCTGTTCTCTTGGCTCCTGAACATAGTGACCTTAGTTCATTAATAGAGGACGGTCTATTCACTGAAATTCATACCAATAAAAAGTAATAGATTCTCCCAAATTCCAAGAATGAAAGATTGGACAGAAGAAAGGGGAGCAGTGCAGGATGCTCCTGGGGGAACTGCCTGGCCATGGCAGCCTGAGCAGTGTTCACAATGTAAAGGGGTGCAAGTTTTGTTTACAAGTCAGCATGAATTCCTTGAGGAGTTTCAGCAAGAAGGAAAGAAAAGAAAGAAGAGAGATAGAGGGAAGGAGGAAGGGAGGGAGGGAGAAAGGGAGGAAGGAAGGGAGGGAAAGAGAGGAGGGAGACAGAAAAGGAGAGAGGGAGGGAGAGTGGGTGGCAGAAGGGAGGGTGGAAGAAGAATAAAAAGAAACAAGATGACAGACAATGTTTGTACTTTTGGAGAAGAAATGAAAGTCTTTTTTTCATTATTGTGTTGTCCATATACTTCTTGGCAATTGTTTGGGCTTTTTGGTTGTTCCTGAAAAAGCTTTCAGTATAGTAGACAACATGAAGCTTTTAAGTGTTTTCTTTGTTCAAGGTTAACCTTTTACAAGTCTGATTTCCTACTTTCCCAGATCTGCACAGAGCTTTGGCATATAAAGCATTCTTGAGCAAAATAAAATGAAATGAAATAAAGCTTCTATTGTCTGCTTCCAAGCTTATTGGCATTTTAGAGCAATACTCTACTCTCCTAGAGAAGTAGTTTCCCATCAGTTGTTCTGCCCCAAGGTAGAACACAAAATGTAGATGGAAGGAAAGGGAGAGGAGCCTGCCCGGAGTCCCTTCTATACTAGCATCTGTCAAGGTTCACTTACCAGCATCTCTTCCTGCTTATGCTGCAAGTACCGCCCCCCCAACCCTTTTCCCTTTTTCAAACCTGACAAGAAATCCAAAAACCCCCAGTGAGGAGACATCTTCATTTAACTATGCAAAAGTCAGACAAAAATGTGGTAAGGGCATTTTATTTTCAGTGCATATTAATCTTTGCTTTACTGCCCATAGGGCTTCTGGATAGCTGGGGATGTCGACTGAGGACCTTGGTGCAGATGTGGGGCTGCAGTGACACAGCCAGGGACCTAAGTTCCCTTAGTGCTGCAGTGTTTGCCTTTCAAGTGTGTCTTCTAAATCTTTGGAACAACACTCATAGGTGATTATTTTTAAGTGAGAACCGTCTATTGCCTTTATTCCATATGAATGCTCCAGTAATAATGTTGTACTTTGCATCTGTGATTTGATAAAAAAAATAATGAATGCAAGAATGAGTGATGCAGTATGCAGAGGAGAATTTATTCTTGACTTTCGTCGGCTAACTTTTAAATTTTGTTTAATGTGGTGCTCCCTTGACTTGCTAGAGAACCTGCTCTGTGCTTCAATCTTTTTGACACTTGGCTTTTGTATTTTCCTCCACTTTTTTTCTGCTTATCTCATGTGCATTTTACTAAATATTTTCTGGACATTTTATAATTTTCCAAACATGGGGGAAATTAACTTTGTGTTTACATAGACATATTACTATGTCTTTTCAGGCTTCATCCATATTAAGTGAAGGACCCTTTTATTTAGAGTTGACTCCTTCCCTCGTCACAGATAGGAAGGAATTGTTTATCATCTCCCATGGTTATTCCCAAATCATCCAATTCAAAGAGAGCATTCCAGTCACTACTGGTTGAGAATGTGTCCTGGAAAATCAATGCCTAGTCAGGTTAAATGCTGTGGAAAACTTCAGTCTGTGAAGAGGTTTTGAAAATATCTGAAAGAGCAGATCCAGTACAAGGGAGCGTGTTTCCAATTTGTCCCCGTTGCCCCATACTTCAATCAACTGCACCCACTCAGTACTGGAGTGTAATGTGAGTGGGGCTCATATGAAGAGGCCCATGCACTATGTGGCCACTAGAGACTCATGATGTATTTGTACAAGAACTCTCCTCCTGAATTACATTCTCATAGAAAAAAAAAAATGATACCAACTTTCAGTGACAGGAGGCTCTGGTATTTTTCAGAGCCCCTTTATCATCCGTAACAGCATTAGTCTAGCAGGTAGGGTGTGCAAGTCAGCCCTAAGGTGAAAATCCAGAGGAGGGTTCCAAACTCCTCAAGTTTAAGTCAAGCTGTTACATCAGGTGAGCCAGCAGCACTCCTGGGCAGAAAAGACAGGAATAGAAAAGCGAGAGAAGCAAACTTTTTTTTAATTAAATTTTTATAATATATATTTTTTGTACAAGATTATGTTACTAATCAAATCTAGACCCATGTCCCCCACCCTATCCACCCACCCCACCAGAGCTCATGCGTTCTGCCAAACATGCTTTTCATCTCTTTCTCAGTCTTTCTCAAAATTCTCCATGTGGAAGTTGACTGGTTTGAGCAGAAGTTCACCATTTCAGTCAGTTCTTTGATGCAATCCTTTCTGTTGTTGTTGTTGTTGTTGTTTCCAATATGCATCACTCCCAACTACTTGGACAAAAGCTCAAGGGGTCGTGCACAAGAAATGCTTACAACTAGGTAATTGGCACTAGCATCCACAGATGAGGGATACCATTTGTCATTTGTTTTTCTGGGACTCTATTACTTCACTCAGCGTGATATCTTCTAGCTCCATCCATTTACCTGCAAAGCTCATGATGTCATCTTTCTTTACTGCTGCATAGAACTCCATTGTGTAGATGTACCACATTTTCTCTATCCACTCCTCAGTTGAGGGGCATCTGGGTTGATTCCAGCTCCTTGCTATTGTGAAGAGAATGATGCTTCAGGTGGTCTTGGGAGATCTCCAATCCCAGAAGCAAGCTTTTTAAAAAGACAAAAAAAAAAAATTCTTATCTCGTGACAGATTTTCTTTAGTCTGCTGCTTTTATTAGACATTAAAAATCATTGGATTACATTAAGTAAATTCTTTGTTGTTCTTCTGTTTGGTGTATGTTGGAATCTTGCAACTAGTAAATTAAACAGACGTTAAGGTGATGCAGTGTGTGTGTATTTAAATAATAAAAATTTCTGAATTGAGATAATTTGTAATGAGTATATATCATTTCTCTTTCACCTAAAATAGTTTAAATTCACACTTCAGTTTTGTCTTTAGCAGGGAAATATGAAACACTGTTGCCTGGGTTGATTCCATTTTTTTTTCTGGAGGAAATTGTGAATTTTGTTAATGCTATAATTATCCACTATGATAATGAGTATTTTGAGAAATGGAATTTTTAAATGCTAGTCTGTTCTTGAAGGTGCTAATATAGAGGGGGGAAATACATAAGAAAGATTAATTTGTAGCTAACATGTATTCTTTAAGCCTGCCATTCCAGAGAAGAGCTTCAGAACCGGAGAACACTTGGTATAAGAGATGAGCTTGAAGCAAGCCATACTTAATAAATGGCTTCCTTTCTTCTCATTATTTCAAGGTGATTCATGCTGATTGTCATAGATTTTTCTTATAGTTTTAAAACATTTATTTTCTGTAAAAGAGAATTGTGACTATTTGGCTCATGATCCTTAGACATCAAGAATTTATTTATGTCTATATACAAAAAATTAAGAATAATATCCAGAATGGGAGAAAATAAGTGCCAACTGTACTGATAAAAGGGTAACATTCAGAATGTAAAGCAGCCTAAAAAAAGAGAAAAACTTCGGAGTAAAGGACCTGTCTCCAGGATGAATCAGAGAGCGAAGGACCTGCCTCCAGAATGGATCAGAGAGTAAAGGACTGGGCTCCAGGGTGGCTGGGAGAGTAAAGGACCCACCTCCAAGATGGATCAGAGAGAGAGAGAGAAAAAAAAAACAGAATCAATAGAATGAATACAAANGTGTTCTGGGTTACCTCCAGAAAGATCTCATTGTGGGAGTCCCCTATAGGACTGATAGTGTTTGGTGGGGCTTTCTTATTTGCTTTTCCCATGTAGTTGATTTTTCTTTGTGATTTTGGCATGCGGATTTGATTCCTTTTGTTTGTTAGATGACATGAAATTCAAGTGTTTCTTCTTGTGAAAAAAAAAAACTCAATAGAAAAGAGTGAAAAATCCAACCAAAAATGGGCATATTTAAGTAGACAACAAAAGACAATGAATAAACGGCCAAGAGCTCTGAAGAAATGTTCAGCACCAGTCACCAGCAGAGAAACACACATCACAACCACAATGAGTACAGCCTCACCAGAGTAGGACAATTATTATCAAAAAGACTAAAGACAGAGCTGAGAAGGTGGCTGGATGAGTAAAGCACTCACCGCACCAGCGTGAGGCCTGAGCTCAGACCTCCAGATCCACACCAAGCTGCATGTGCAGCACACATCTGCAATCCCAGCACTCTTACAGTGGGAAAGGAAGCAGAGATAGGAGTCCTGGAGGCTTACAGGCCAACTCCGTGGTGGAGAACCAGATCCTTTCTAAAGCCATGTGCCATCACGCTTGCACCCGTATTCATACACAGGAGCACAACATATGCACACATCACACACTCTCACAGCCATTTTTGCAAAATGATTAAAGATAACAGGTGCAGGGAGCTGGAGAGATGGCTCAGTGGTTAAGAGCACCGACTGCTCTTGCAGAGGACCCAGGTTCGATTCCCAGCACCCACATAGCAGCTAAGAACCATCTTTAACTCCAGTTCCAGGGGAATCTGATGCCCTCTTCTGATCTCCGAGGCATCACACGACACAGGTGCACCAGCCTACATGCAGACAGTACACTCATACACATAAAAAAAAAAAATAAAGATAACAGGTGCAGATAAGGATGTGAAGAAAAGGGACCCTTCACACTGTTGGTGGGAATGTAAATTAGTTCAGTCATTGTTAAAAACAGTGTGTAGATTCCTTAAAAATTAAAAATACATCTATTATTGGATCCAGCAACCCCACTATAGCGTATACCTAAATAAAATCTCATCTGTAAATTAATGAGCCATTTGTACTTGAATGTTTGCTCAAGCACTATTCATTATAGCCAAGATATGGAATCACCGTAAAAACAAATCCACAAATGCATAAATAAACAGAACATGGTACATAAATACCACAAAATCCTACTCAGTCTTAAGAGAACAAAACTCTGCCATTGAAGTACTATGGGCAGAGCTAGAAATCCTTCTGCTTAAGCCAGGCACAGAAACATGCCTGCCGCATAATCTAACTCATGTGGACTCTAAACAAGTCATTCACATGGAAGGTGGGGACAGTATGGTGGTAACAGGGACAGGGAGAAGTTAAAAATAAATTTCATTAAAAATAAATCAATAAACAACCAAATGTGAGGCAAACTTATTGTTAATGGTCTCCAGTTCAATCCTTTATTTGAACTCAGTTTTCTTTCTGTCTTCTTATTGTACCCTTGACTGTAAAGAAACTAAAAACATTAAGCAGCATTCATGAATTAAAGCAACAAGCATATTAATAACCTTGAAACACTTCTGTTGGTTAAATATAATAGCAATTCATCTATTTTAATGGCGAATGATTGTGTGTGATAGCTAGAACAGTAGGGATATTTTGAATGGTAAATCTAAAGATTTTTTATTAACTGAGGAGAAATCAGAAGCAATGATGGTGTTCATTTTTTATACAGAAAGAGAATTTTCCCCAATATTTTGCAGCACCCTTCTAATTTTCTTGGCTGAGCTAATTCCGTGTCACATGGCTACAGGCGGCTTGTCAAATCTGTGAGATACTGATTGGAAAGCATTACTGAGCTGATGGTGCTCAGGATGAGGTCCGTCTTTCTAAGGAGATGATCATGATGAAAAGTTAGTGTTGCTGAGAACTCAAAAGAAGCAAAGCACACCTCATTCAGGGCTCAACTAGAGCTTCTGTGTTTGATGCAACAGTGCAGAAAAGGAGTGCTCTTCATGACACATTGCACGAAGCCAATGAACGTCAGAGAGACTCAGCACTCAGAACACAAAACTGAGACATTTCAACAAAGTAGAAAGGAAAACCTAAATAAAGATATATGTTCTGGAAACTTCACAGTTCTGTTTAACAGAAATCTACTCTTTTTTAGTGTTGAGAATCAAACCTGTGGCCTTGAAGGTGCCAGGCAACCACTCTATGCCTGAGCTACATGTTGAAAGCTACGGGCTTTGATCAAGACAAGAAAATGTCTTTTAAAGGCAATATACAAATTCAACTTAAAATATGGAATTCAACTCATGAACAATATGAGTAGGTGCATATATAATTATTGCTTAAACATTGTGAACCGAGCCTTTTATTTGGTTAAAAGGCAACATTGAAAACTTTTTATGAAACATTTAAATGTAAGGATGTATGCTTCAACTTCTTTTAAGAATTAAAATGGCAACAGTACATTCAAACACATATAAATAATATGTGTTTATTATATAAATAAAAATATAGAAATAAATAAAAAATTTAAAAAAAGAATTAAAATGGAATAAATCATATCAACACTAAAACATATGGCAGGAAAATTAAAAATACCTCACTCTGAAATAGTGTTATCATGGTATTTCTTTTCCTTTGATCCTCTAGAAAACAAACTTCCTGGGTGCTGCATGGGTTTTCTCTTTTAGCTCACCAATGAAATGAGACAGCATTTTCAACACATAAATTTAGTCATGCACAAAGGTGCAGGCATCCTAATTGAAAGAGTTTGCACAGAGATCTGAAATCTGAAATACATGGAACATTGTTAGTGAGTATCAACATGTTCTTGTGAGGTGTGTTCTGGTGACGTAAAAGCCAAATTCTACGCTCAATAGTCAGAATCCTAACATGTCCCAATTCAGAAGATCTTCTAGCAATAAGATTTCACAACTGCATATTCTTTAGCATAAGACTCCTAGTCTTCCAAATCATCCAAAGTAAATCCACTTTGTAGATGTAGAAATGTTAGAGGTTTGGGCATTATTAATATAAAATACATTTTTTACAGTCCCCTCTAGTCTAAAATTTCTAATACTTTTACATGAAAGGGTATATGAACTTATATAATAAGCACATTATGAGCTCAGGAACGTTAGCTAAATACCTAGGTTTGCATGTATGTTTTTATAACAGTCTCCCCTATATTTCTCTGAAGTAGATATTAGCTTCATTTCACAAATAAAGAAACCAAGGTGAACAAAGTTGCCTACCTTCACATGACAAGTCAGTTTAATTGAAATTATTTGGAGGGACAGATGAGAAAAGTTAGAATACTTCTCTTCTGAGCACTCACAGGTATTGTTTCACATGTGACTAGATATGACCACTCAATTAGCCACTATGGGAAAAAAGAGAATGAAAGTATACTTACTGTACAACTTACACACATAATATACTACATTGTGACTGGCAGCACAACAATTGCCCCTTTACAATCCATAATTTCAACTCTGATCTTCTAAGGGACTGGGGTTGAACCTTGTTTATTACTAAAGTTTATACACAGCATATAATAGAATGCTTTATGTATAGGAAAGAGTCAAATGAGCAAATAAATGAGTTATTACATTTAAAAGCTATCGCTTAGTTTTAGCTAAAAAGGAGAATTTAGATAAAAATCTAGCCCCAATTGTTTTCCAGACCTGGCGGTCAGTATTAATCGCAAATAACTGAGGGCAATGCCTGTTAGCTTGCCAAGTCTGTCCATCTTGATTCTTGCCAAATGTAGGTCCTCCACATACAGATTTCCCCACATTCATATGCCAAGTGGTGTTCATGCCACTGAACTTTGTTTATTGAGGTTATACCTGAGGTACATAACAAGTTGCAATTATTCTGGGGTCTCCATGGATTCACAGTAACTTAATCATTCATCCCACACGTGCTTACTGAAGACTTCTGTACAGTAGGTGCTAGTGATAGAAAGAGGAATAAAACATGGCTCCTTGTATTTATGAGCCTGTACTTTAACCCTTGGGAAATGCTGCAAAAGACCATGGTACAGTGTTGTAACTGCCTTAGAAGGAATCTTGAATTGCTAATGAAAGTGGAAGAAGCAACAATCCGAACATTGCTGGGAACTGGATCCCTTAGAAAAAATGTTGTTTATCAGGAGTCAGCCACACAAGAAAAAGGGTTTCTGGGGCTGGAGAGATAGCCTAGCGGTTAAGAGCACCGACGCTCTTGCAGAGGACCCGGGTTCGATCCCCAGCACCCACATGGCGGCTAAGAACCGTCTGTAACTCCAATTCCAGGAGAACTCCAGTTCCAGGGGAATCCGAGACCCTCTTCTGACCTCCGCGGCATTGCACGACACGGGTGCACAGACCTGCATGCAAACAAAACATTCAGAGACATACAAGAATAAATAATAAAAAAAATTAAAAAAAAAAAAAAGGGTTTCTGAAAAATAGGAGTCTCCTCACATAGGTGGTCACAGGTGGCCAAAGGGATATGTTCCACCAAGCACAATGTTGTCTGAGGTGTGTATGAACCAGCCCGTGCTGCATACCAGTGTTTGACACAGGCCCTCCAAGTCTGTTTCATGTTCAACACCAACCTTTCTGTTTCTTGACTAGATTTCCTTAAGATTTCAGAATTTTAATTCTCCTTGGATCAACTCTTCTTTGTCAAACTCCATTCGTTTCTGACATCTCTGTGATTGTACTGTGTTACATAGATTAATGCTGAGCCCCTTGATTATAGAAAAACATTGACCTATTATCATGCACATTGAATTTGCATAGTCTCTACTAGACTATATACCAGGCCAAAGAACTCAGTTGACCTTAGACAAGTCGCTTTTCTTTCTTGCCCTTGGTTTCCTTGCCTTGTCATTTGCTATCTTTCCCATTGAGGCTGGTCCTCAACACCCAATAAAATAAACAGCCATCACCACCAATTAGACACATACATTCATACAATTCATACAATTCACTGTGCTTTGTTCTAATTTCCCCCCTCACTCATTGTTCTCTAACATTCAATTGTCAAGTCAATTCAGTTTCTCTACATATTACTAGGTAGTGAAGATTTAAACTTTCTCAGAGATTTGGACACTGTTCCCAGATCCTGGGACCTGATCTTCAAATTCTTGGAGCATACTACCTGACAAAAGCAGCCTTGTTTACCTTGTAGAGTTGCAGGATGGGCTAATCCAACACTGATTTATGATAGACATTGAGCCATTCCTTATTTCTTCTCTGAAGAGGGATTGGAGACTGCCCAGGGAGGAGTTAACCCTAGATATGAGCTATTCTAAAATCCACTCTGACAGCCTTCCCAGACTAATCCCATATACCTTTTCTGTGGCTATTAAAATTTTTTTTTTTTTTTTTTGTCTTTTTGAGACAGGGTCTCCCTGTAGCCTCAGCTGTCCTGGAACTCACTCTGTAGACCAGGCTGGCCTTGAACTCACAAAGATCCGCCTGCCTCTGCCTCCCAAGTGCTAGGATTAAAGGCGTGCGCCACCACGCCCAGCTAATTTAAATTTTTAATTAATTTTTATTTTATGTGTACAAGTGTTTTGCCTGCCATATAGAAATCCATGGAGGCCAGAAGAAGGTATGAAGGCCATAAGAAGTCTTCAGATTCCCTGGAACTCGAGTTCCAGATGGTTGTTAGCCACCATGTAGATACTGAGAACCCAACTCAAGTCCTCTGGAATAGCAGCCAATGGTCTTAATTGCTGAGCCATCTCTCCAGCCACCTGTTGGCTAATTTTAATCTACATTATGCATTCAAGTCTATTATGAATGTAAAAACCTCTAGAAGTTCTAAGTCCTTTTACTGAATTATCAGTTCTGAGGCTATACTTATACAAATGGGTAGAATGATGTGTACTCTTCTTACCATTGCAATTAAGCCCATGTTTTGTTATTAGCCACCTTCCCTAGAATGGAAACTCCCTGCAGGCAGGTACCTCTGTGTGTTTTGTTCACTGACCTATCTCAGTAAAACAGAGTTCAAGGCCAGCCTGGTCTACAGAGTGAATTCCAGGACAGCTGGGGCTACAGGGAGACCCTGTCTCAAAAAGACAAAAAGAAAAAAAAAAAAAGTGTTTGCAGAAAGTAGCTACTATATAGGGCTTGTTTAAACTGTTGAATTGAATTCATTTCAATAGTTGATTTCTGTGCTGTCCACTGTTTTTATTATCAAATGATAAAGAAGCTTATGAGTTTTATCTAATTAAAATCTACTAATTTCAACAAATTATCTGACACCTGTACACATAATAGCAGTAGAATTATGATGGGGTTTGCTGTTCCTCAAGCCACTGTAGTCTAGCTTATTCATCCATGAATTTTCCCATCTGAATAAGAGTCAATAGGTACAAATCAGCATACAATTGGTGATTTGTAGAGAGATTTGAGAAGAGATCAGCATACTTAGAGGAAAGGGGGCAGGCACAAGCATAGCTGTGTCCCTCCCAGTGACTATTATTGTGACAGTTCAGAGAGACCACGGTTTGGCCTCTGCGGAGGGCAGATGCTCTGGAGCTGTGCAGACTTCTACATTGTCTTCCTTTGTACAGGGATTTAGCTAAGCAGCTCCACAAAACTTCAAAAGAGGAAATGTGAGCTTATAGTCCAAATCAAGGATGAAAAGCCTTCCCTGTCTTGGTCTGGGGATTTCAGATGTTCATAGAAAGCAGGTTTTTTAAAAAGCTGTTAATCTTGTTCCTATTATATCAATGGTGTAAAGGTGGAGAGAGCACTAGGGATGTAAAAAGGCTCATTCTGGTACATCTAAATTACTCTGCCTAAGAAACTTGCACAGATTTGTATGCTTATATATGAGTCCTGATGTAATCACTGCTAAGCAAATTAATCTGATTTCTTATACACTTTAAAAATCACCTGATAGTCATTCTTGCCATTTGTAATAAAATTCTTTTCATTTTCTTTATTGCAGGATTGGGGACTGAACCCAGGACATTACACATTCTCAGCAAATGCTTTGCCACTGTCATAGATCCCCAGCCCAGAATCTCTGCTTCTCATTTTGAGACAGGATCTCACTAACTTGTCCAGGCTGACCTTGAACACACTTTGATCAAGTTGAACCTAGGTTGGCTTACATATGCAATTCTCCTTCTTCAGGCTACTAAGTAGCTGGGATAACTGGTCTGCTAACACCATACATACAGGGTAGACCAGGCTGGCCTGGAATTCACTCTACAGCCCAATCTTATGGCAACACTACTGCCTCAACCTCTCAAGTTCTGGGATTGCAGGCATGAGCCATCACCCCTGAGCTCGGTAGTAAGTATACACAGTTATTTTGATACCCTATGGAAATAGAAATGTTTTAATTTAATTTATATCCTTATGTGTACACAGTAGTGGTCCAGAACTAAATGTGCTTCAGATCCCTGGCTTGACATGCTTCTATTATATCTCTTGCCTTCCATTTCTCTGATAATGCTAATTTGAACCTTATCACTCATGGCAAAATAATAAATGCATCTCATACTTGACAAGGGGGCCAAGAAGACACAATGGAGAAAGGACAGCATCTTCAGCAAGTAGTGTTGGCAAAACTGGATCACCACTTGTAGAAGAATGAATTTAAACTCCTACCTCTCGCCCTGTACAAAAGTGAACTCCAGATGGATTAAAGGCCTCAACGTGAAAACCCAAACTCTGAAGGTGATAGAAGAAAAAGTTGGCAGCAGACTACAAGACATAGGCGTAGGAAAAGACTTCCTAAATCAGACAGCAGCTGCACAAGAATTAAGGTCGACAATTGACAAATGGGACCTCATTAAACTCAAAAGCTTCTGTACATCAAAAGAAACAATCAAGGAAGTGAAGAGAAATTCCACAGAGTGGGAGGAAACCTTCACTGCAGATACATCTGACAGCATTGATTTCCAGAATATATAAACTACTCAAAAAACAAAGAAAAAAGAAAACAAATGACCCACTCAATAGATGGAGCAAAGAAATGAACAGAGACTTCACAAGTGAGGAATTAGAGATGTCTGAGAAACACCTCAATAAGTGTTCAACATCACTAATCATTAAGGAAATGCAAATCAAAACCACTTTAAGATATCATCTTACTCCAATAAGACTGGCTAGGATCAAGAAAACAAATGATACCAAGTGCTAGAGAGGTTGTGGGGAAAGGGGAACACTCATCCACTGCTGGTGGGAATGTAAACTCGTACAGCCACTATGGAAAGCAGTGTGGAGAACCCTTGGAAGACTTGGAATGAACTTGCCACCTGACCCAGCCATACCACTCCTGGGCACGTACCCTCAAGACTTATGCCACCACAGAGATACATGCACGGCCATGTTTATTGCAGCCAACCTAAATGCCGCTCAACTGACGAGTGGATAGAGAAAATGTGGTACATCTACACAATGGAGTTCTATGCAGCAGTAAAGAAAGACGACATCATGAGCTTTGCAGAAAAATGGCTGGAGCTAGAGGACATCATGCTGAGTGAAGTAACACAGTCCCAGAAAAACAAACGACGAATGGTATCCCTCATCTGTGGATGCTAGTGCCAATTACCAAGTTGTATTTCTTGTGTAGGGCCCCCTGAGCTTTTGTCCAAAGCAGTTGGGTGTAATGCATATTGGAAACAACAACAACAACAACAACAGAAAGGACTGCATCAAAGAATTGACTGAAACAGTGAACTTCTGCTCAAAACAGTCAACTTCCTCATGGAGAATATTGAGAAAGACTGAGAGATGGAAAGCATGTTTGGCAGAATGCATGAGCTCTGGCGGGGTGGGGGAATGGGCGGGAACATGGGTCTAGATTTGTTAAAAAAATAAAAATAAATTTATGTGAAAAAAATAAATGCATATATATTTCTGAAAGTCAACCATTATACAGATATACATATATAGATATCAAATCCCTTTTATTTTATCTTCTAATATCCTTCTTATTGAGCTTGCTGTGCAGCTCCCATTGCCACTATTTTAGTTTTGTACTTTTCAAACTTCCCATCTGCCTATATCATGACCATGAAATCTCACTATTATGATGAGAGGTTCTGACCCTGTTTCTATGTTCCAGTCATGGTAACAACGAAGCAGTTTTAATATTACAACTCAGATATTGAACTAGAAATTGAAGTCATATAGGGATTCACATGTCAGGTGTTCTGAGTAAGGACAATTAGCTTTGAAACCAACCCCAGGTAGAGATGCAGAGGCAGAGAACTCAGAGAGCACACAGCAGTCTGGCAGAACTGCGGCACACCCAGTCCCCAGCACATCACTGCATAACTGGTTATCTGCATACTCTTGAGCCCAATTGGAAGGCAACAAGGCAGAGAGTAGCAATGAACCAGAAAATGAAGAAGGGACAACTTGACAGAGCAAGCACAGAAGCCAGACATTTCCTCCACATCTTAAGACTTATGACCCGTTTTACCTGCCAATAAATTCAATGAGGCTCCGGAGATGGGGTGGAGCAAGGGTTACTAGAGAATCCTCTGGTGTGGGGGAGGGGTCTTAAAAAGGAGAAGAAAATGATTATTATCTCCAAGAGTTATAGTTTAAAGTAATTTGCAGATGATAGAATGCAAATACACATAGAGATCATCCCTGCATGCTGCTTCAGGAGTAGCCTAAAAACAGAGCCATACAGAAAAGCCAGAACTAGTAAATATGTCAAAGTAAAAATTTTGCGTGGCTATATATACCTCAGTGGATAGAGCATTTGTCTCTGCTACACAATAACATGGATTGGATCCCTGGAACTTTATAAACCAAGCACACCTGTAATCCCAGCAGTCAGGAGGTAGGAGTGGGAAGACTAGAAATTCAATGTCATTCTTAGCTACATGGTAAGTTCAAAGCCTCCCTAGGCTACATGAAGCCCTGCCTAGAAATATGTATTCAGACTTTGTTTAGAGGTTATTCTGTACTTTTCTGAACAAGAAAGAATTATGAGAGAATAAGGAGGAAAATGCAGACTGCATAGATTTTAGGAAGAGATTTACATAAAATAGATATATTTTTTAAGTAGGACCTAGCATCGATGGCTGTGATTTACACGTCCAACAGCATGCATGAGGATCATTTCCTTACCCAAGAAGCAGCCACAAGAGCAGCAGTTGGTACAGTGGCAGCGCATGATGAGGCAGAACGGTGCCTATCTTGAAGGCTGACATTGTCAGTGGGGAATTGACCAAAAGCCACAGATCATGCCTGGATTTCTAGTTCATATTGAATGTTGACTACAGGACTCTCTACTAAGCCTTTCTGCATCCTTGCTCAGTATCCAGAGAATGAACCAAAAGCCCTTTTCAGTTTGGATCATGCAGTCCAGGTAGAGCCCGGTGAACATCTGACTGCAGAAATTTCCTTCTCAAAATCCCTTTCACTCACTCATTTAATTCTTCCTTTATCTCTCCACAGCCCAGTGAACCTAAGTGACAGGGACCCTACTCTGATCACTGCATGTTTTCATAGCATTGAGTTCCCTTGGGCTCCATGATTTCCAAACCCAAACCCTGGCTCTGCCTTTCACTGTGAAATCTTTTCCTCAGGATTAATGGCAGCAAGTATTGGTTCCAGCCCAAATGGCAATTTGTCATGTTTATAAGAAATACTAAAAGAAAAGGCACCAGTTACTATTTCAAAAGTATTATGCCATGACCATATAATGGACTCTTTCTCCCACATAGAAATTAAAGGGCCTCTTCTAGTGTCAGAAAACAGGCAAACTGAGCTGCCTATGAAAATAAAGGATGTAAGAAAATTAGATTAATGGAGGGATACATGGTCACATGTCACGTGTATACATGTGTGGTACTAGAGATTAAACAGTCAGATTTCATCATTCATTCACGCAACAAATATTGAGTACTTGAGCACCTACTATGAGGCAGGTGCCCTGTGTGTGTGTGTGTGTGTGTGTGTGTGTGTGTGTGTGTGCGCATGTGTGATATAAGAGATCAAAGACAAGGTCCAGTAGTGTACAGAGTAGACAAAATCAACCCTCAAACAAGAAAGCTTATATTCTAATGGGAAGATACAAAATTAAACAGCAGAAATATTACAGTGTAACAATGTTAAAATATTATGAATATAGACAACAGGAAACAAAATGAAATTTTTAAGAAATTTATAGATTAAATGGTCAGAAAATCACAACACTTAAAATATAATTTTAAAATAAATACATAAAAGAAGGTGCAAGAATGTTGTGGGGTTTTTTGATACCAGTGGTGATGACTGTAAGGAGCTATTTTTGATTATTTGCTATCCAGTCGTGCTCATTTTTTTTTTTTGCCTTTATCAGCTTTACATTTGCTACTATCTTTGTAGCCTTAATATCATTGCTAATTCCTCTTACAGATAAGAAAAAAGATAATGAATTTCCAATTTAACACAAGTGCTTAATGGAAGTTAAAATTGAGCACAAGTACTATTAGACATAAAGCCTTTGACCTTGACTCTGTACTCTAGATATAACTAGCAGTTATCCCTCCAAAGTTTAGGAAGCTCTCCAGTCAATTCTGAGAGTGGCTGTGACAATGCTCACTAGCTAGGTTATAAACAAATACTTAGCATATAAGTTTATACTTATCTTTCATGAGCTTACTGAAGAAACTAGATGAGATAACAATCATTGTTATCTTTTTAAAATTCTTCCTACTAATCTATCATTTTCAATGAAAAGCTTTTGTACATCTTTCACTAAACATAATTTCACTACTATTACAAATGGAAATTTTAAAACTTTCATCGTGGGGTTCTTTTCTTATTATACATGGTAATGTAATGGGTTTATCTCTTTACAACCAGTGACATCACTAACCTCACAAATTATCTATAGCAGGGACCCTTCTCCAGAGCTTTGCACAGAAAAGTACCACAGCAAGCACAGTCTAAAATTATGAGACATATTTGAAAACCAATTTCTCAGTAGCATGATGGAGCATGCCTTTTTACACCATATCCGCCATGCCCAGCATGACCAGCTGTGCATGCTTCCCACCTGGCAACCACTCAGTAGCTGGCTCCATTAGGTCTATTATCATGGCATAGAGCTGCTTACCATCAAGTAACCCTCACTGCGCTTAAGCACAATGTGCCACAAAATAGGCACCAGAGGACAGATTAGTTCACCCTATGCTCCAATGTTTCAGGCCATATGTATATCACACACATCTAGAAGATTAGGTTTTTAATGTGATTTTAGGTATCCACTTGAGTGTTGTAGCACATCCCTACAGATGAAGGACAGGGAAAGAAGGCTGCTATAGTTATTTTTTTAATGATTTAAAAAAAATGTACTATCAAGTTACCTTCCAATGAAAACAATCTCCCTTCTTTTAGAGATTTTATTCCTAACTTTCTTCCAAGGGTTATAACCACTAGAACAATGGTAAAAAAGTAACAGAGCTCAGATTAGACATCTTTATTAACTTGTTCTCTGATTTGGGAAGAAAGCATTCAACATTTCCCTGATAGCTATAATACTATAGATTTTTAGCAAATGTGTTTGATCCACTTCTAGTTTGCACAGTTTACTTTGTTTACTTTGTATGACAAATGGATGTTAAATTTTGCCAAATGCTTTTATCCTTCATCTTCCCTATATATATATAATAATATAGCGATATAATCTATCAGTTATATATATATTTCTTCATAAATAATATCCCAACTTGGCAATTTATATTTTTAATTTTTATCTATATTCTATTTATTTATATGACTGTATTGTCTGCATGTAGGTTTGAGCACCCATGTCATGCAATGCCGCCGAGGTCAGAAGAGGGTGTCAGATTCCCCTGGAACTGGAGCGCTCCTGGAATTGGAGTTACAGATGGTTCTCAGCTGCCATGTAGGTGCTGGGGATCAAACCCAGGTCCTCTGCAAGAGCAGTCAGCACTCTTAACCACTAGGCCATCTCTCCAGCCCCTCCAACTTGGCAATTTCTACAAAATTTCTGTTGAAATTTTTGTGATGTCATTGATTAAGTAGATCACTTTATGGAGAATTGATGTCTTAGCATTTTTGTTTTCTATTCGATAATTATGTTACTTCTTTGCATTTCTTTAATTTTTTCAATGTTATATAACATATATATTTGCTAAAATATACAGAATGTTCTAGGGAAAGAGAGAAATATATAGAAGTTCTTGGTAATTTCATTATGTGTAAGTTATGCTTCTACCTAAAGAATGAAAAAGCATAGCACTTCTACTTCTGGCTAGAAGAGGAGGGTTAAAAGAGAAAGAATAGTCCAATATTTAATAGAAGATTTTTTAAGTTTTTAAGAAAAACTAACATAAGAAGTTGAGCAATCCAGCTCCAGTCAATAGGAGCATTGCTTTTACTACTTATTGCCTCTTGGTTATTTTGGAATGTGATACATGATGGTATAATAATCAAACTGTAAAATGAGCATTATATATTTTGAAAATAAACATATATGCTGGGAGGTGATACCCAAGACCTTTTCTAAGATAAAAAATATCACTTTCCAAATTCTTCCCTTTATTGCAACTTTTGAAATGCTTTTAGAAATATGGTAAGATAATACAGATATTTATCCAACTGGCAACCTGCTTTTAAAATATCTTTCAGTAGCATGCCAATGTCCTAAGAATATGTGTAGGAACTATGTTAAAACAATTTGAAAACTAAACTGTGTCTGTGTGTACTGACCACATGCTGCTGAATACTATCAGTAAATGAGGTTTACAAATATCTCCTGGATGAGACAATAACTGATAAAGAAGTTAAAGTAATCTACTCTGGTCATAAATTTCATGTGGTACCTGGAGCTACACATTAGGCAATTTCGAAGTATACACATCTACAATCTCTGTGTTATCCCCAGAGCTGTTGTGAACCTGCTGATTGGCCACGTCTTTCCAGTCACATACCTGCCCCTCACGGGTCAGAATTCCCATCATTTTGCTGTTGTTGCTCATGTGTTTGTCTGTCTTCTGGATTTGGCAGGCCTCTTGGAGCTCAACACAGCCAGTTTTTTGGGTCAGTTTATTGAAATTTTTATCAAAAGACTGTATATGAAAGACAAAGGCAAATAACAGTAACTTTGACTAAGCAAACTTCAAATACAGCCCAGTTTTTAAAATGTGAAACGCTTTCTATCAGCAATGACATTTATTGCATGGTAGTTACACAGGAAGCTTTTCCTTCCCCTAGAACAGAAAATACAAGTATTTTCAATTTTTGGAGTGTAATTCCATTCTTCTGAAGATAAGCGAAGCTCACTTGAAATATGAAGCTTTTAAGGTCATGGCACAGAGTGTTAGTCCATGTGACTGGTATTTTTCTCACATTTTTAATCTTAAGCATACCTGGGCTTCACACAATACCATTTTTTTTTTAGAAAATAAATTCACTACTTTGGGCTGAACATTCCCTTCTGCTGTCTTTTCATAAGTGCTTTCCTTCTCAACTGCCACAGTACTGATCATAGGCCCAAAGGGCAGCAAATGTGTTTTAAAATAATGCCACATATCCCAGCTTTCAGACTAACCATAGTTGAAGAAACTGAATGAATTTGAAGAAAATAACATTTAAAATCCATTCTTGAAGTTGTGGGATAAGACTTATGTTAAAATAGGATTTTTTCCCCTTAATCTCACTTTAAAATGTTATCCTTTCAAATTTGATTTATATAGCTACTGGATGAAGGAGCGCTTTTTAAATAATTGCCAAGAGAACAAAATAGGAATCAAAGTGTCAAATTCCCTAACAGTATTTTGTAGGTAGCCTTAAATACTTCTTTAGTTCCTGTGAGAAATCAAATATAGTAATCTGTCTCTGTCCATTTCTCTCTTCTCTGATAGCTAATGACATGCATTACACTTGCCTGGCTCTGTGTACCTTTCATTTCATGCAAAGCCTTTAATCCTTCTCTTTTTAGATAAAATGCCGTAACCTGGTGTAGTAGGCTAAGATTGATTGACAAGTGCATATAATTATGGCTTCAATGGTGGAGTATGTTTTACAGTTGAAAAAAAATGCACAACCTTGAAAATAAAGAATTTGTGCCCTTTCTCTGGGATAAAAGAATCCTATCAAATTGGTTCATTTTTCCAATGGAATGAAATGAAAGATTTCTGGTAACAAAGAACACCACCCAAAAGGCTACCGGAGGCTGTCTTTCTTGACTTGATAATGTCTGCCAATAAGAAAATCAAAGGAGATAAAAGAAAACTTTTGGAGTTTGTTTCCTTTCACTTCTTTCCCCACTCACATTTCATGCATAGTTGGGAACAAAAAGATACAATAGCAGAGAAATATAACGGCAAGAATGCAATTGTATAAAATACACACAAGGATGAAGTTTGGGAATTAAAGCTAGGGTTCTGTAAGGTTAAACAAACATCCTTTACACCTGGCCTTAAATTTTAGTACAACTTAACAAAAACTGATGTTGCTTCTCTAGTGTTACTGTATCGTTTCCATCAATTAAAAACAAAACTATTATGGATGTAGAATTTTCTGAAAAACTGGAACTGAACACACCATCTAGGGACAGTGACTTGGGTAGTCAGTGGAGGAAGAGTGGTTTCACTGACTCTGTTTGGGAAAAGTAAAGATGGGTAGATATATAAGCTGGTGTGCTGGTATGGGTGCCCTAATTTCTTGATGCATTATTTGAAGAGGGCTCATCCAGGTTTGGCAACACATTGGAGAACAATCTGGTCTCTGGCCTAGAAGAATTTATATGCTAGTGGTATGGGCATATGATATGTTAATAAATGCATATTATGCTAATTGGTGATGAATGCCTTACTATAGAACACTATGGTGTAAAGACCATAGATACTCTATGATCAGGTGCTGTACCAAATAAGATAGTGAGATAAGAACCATGAAAAATGACATAAGCAGATACCTAAATAGAACAGGCAGATATAATGTGTCTATGACAGAGATGAGTGCTGAAATTAGAGGAAGTGCAAAGTCATGGGAATTAGAGGGCATTTGCTATACTCTAAGAAGCAAGCTGGGACAATGAAATACAATGCAAACTCAAAGAATGATGAACATACTTCCAGATTTGTTGGGTAAGTCAGACAGTATAAAAAAGTAAAAATTAATGGAACACGGTTTTTGATAAATCATAGCTTAAGGGCAGAAACGTGTGATCAGAAAGTAGAAAAATTAAAATAAGTGAGGTGTGACTCTGGGAATGGATGGCAAGGTTTATAAGAAAGGAGTTGAAAAGCATACTTTGAGCCATGTCACTGGTGAAGTGACCGAGGATTATAGTATTATTACTGTTGAAAAGGAGACTGAGACAGCTTCTAAACATTTTTAAGGAATAAAAAGTTTATAGCTGACCAAGGAGAAGAGGGGAGGGTGGTCTGATACATTTAAAACTAAAGAATTCAAAAAGGGAAGGTGGGGGATAGAGAGATGGCTCAGTGGTAAGCAGAGGGTTAAATTCCCAGCACCCACATGGCTACTAATAACCGTCCATAACTCCCTTTCCAGTGGATTCAACATCCCCTTTTAACCTCCTTAGGCACTGTACAACATGGGCATACTGACTTACATGCAAGCAATACATTAATACACATAAAATAAAAATAATAAATGAATTAAAATTTAAAAAGAACTGAAGGCTGAGGAGGACAAGGGACTAAAAAATTGAGAAGCAAAGAGAACTTCCTCTGTGAACTGAAGATGTGAGTTCTAAAAGTTTTAGCAGGAAAAAAAATCTACAATTCAAAAGACTACACCAAAAGACACATGGTGGTATGGTCAATGGACAGAAAGCTACCGTTCAAAACACAGCCAGAGTTTCTCACACAGAGACATGAGGTGGATGAAAGAACATTTATAAGTATAGGAGGCTGTTCCATGAGCTCCTGCTGTTCAGCAGCATGGACTTGGAACCTGGGAAGGGATGGACTTGGAACCTGGGAAAGGGTGGACTTGGAACCAGGGAAGGGATGGACTTGGAACCTGGCAAAGGATGGACTTGCAACCTGGGAAGGGATGGACTTGGAACCTGGGAAGGGATGGACTTGTAACCTGGGAAGGGATGGACTTGGAACCTGGGAAAGGATGGACTTGGAACCTGGGAAGGGATGGACTTGGAACCTGGGAAGGGATGGACTTGGAACCTGGGAAGGGATGGACTTGGAACCTGGGAAGGGATGGACTTGGAACCTGGGAAGGGATGGACTTGGAACCTGGGAAGGGATGGACTTGGAACCTGGGAAGGGATGGACTTGGAACCTGGGAAGGGATGGACTTGGAACCTGGGAAGGGATGGACTTGGAACCTGGGAAGGGATGGACTTGGAACCTGGGAAGGGATGGACTTGGAACCTGGGAAGGGATGGACTTGGAACCTGGGAAGGGATGGACTTGGAACCTGGGAAGGGATGGACTTGGAACCTGGGAAGGGATGGACTTGGAACCTGGGAAGGGATGGACTTGGAACCTGGGAAGGGATGGACTTGGAACCTGGGAAGGGATGGACTTGGAACCTGGGAAGGGATGGACTTGGAACCTGGGAAGGGATGGACTTGGAACCTGGGAAGGGATGGACTTGGAACCTGGGAAGGGATGGACTTGGAACCTGGGAAGGGATGGACTTGGAACCTGGGAAGGGATGGACTTGGAACCTGGGAAGGGATGGACTTGGAACCTGGGAAGGGATGGACTTGGAACCTGGGAAGGGATGGACTTGGAACCTGGGAAGGGATGGACTTGGAACCTGGGAAGGGATGGACTTGGAACCTGGGAAGGGATGGACTTGGAACCTGGGAAGGGATGGACTTGGAACCTGGGAAGGGATGGACTTGGAACCTGGGAAGGGATGGACTTGGAACCTGGGAAGGGATGGACTTGGAACCTGGGAAGGGATGGACTTGGAACCTGGGAAGGGATGGACTTGGAACCTGGGAAGGGATGGACTTGGAACCTGGGAAGGGATGGACTTGGAACCTGGGAAGGGATGGACTTGGAACCTGGGAAGGGATGGACTTGGAACCTGGGAAGGGATGGACTTGGAACCTGGGAAGGGATGGACTTGGAACCTGGGAAGGGATGGACTTGGAACCTGGGAAGGGATGGACTTGGAACCTGGGAAAGGATGGACTTGGAACCTGGGAAAGGATGGACTTGGAACCTGGGAAGGGATGGACTTGGAACCTGGGAAAGGATGGACTTGGAACCTGGGAAGGGAAGAGACTTGTAACCTGGGAAGGGATGAACTTGGAACCTGGTAAGGGATAGACTTGGAACCTGGGAAGGGATGGACTTGGAACCTGGGAAAGGATGGACTTGGAAGCTGAGAAAGGATGGACTTGAAACCTGGGAATGGATGGACTTGGAACCTGGGAAAGGATGGACTTGCAACCTGGGAAAGGATGGACTTGGAACCTGGGAAGGGATGGACTTGGAACCTGTGAAAGGATGGACTTGGAACCTGGGAAAAGATGGACTTGGAAGCTGAGAAAGGATGGACTTGGAACCTGGGAAGGGATGGACTTGCAACCTGGGAAGGGGTTGACTTGGAACCTGGGAAGCGATGGACTTGGAACCTGGGAAGGGATGGACTTGGAACCTGGGAAATGATGGACTTTTAACCTGGGAAGGGATGGACAGGAGCCCAGCTGAGGGATGTGTGGATGGTGGGAGAACCAGCCATGGAAACAACACCATGGAGAGGCAGTCTCCTAGGTGGTTGACAGCAGGATGGACTGCTTCCAAATAAACTCCAGGGAAGCCAAAGCAGGACAGCTGGACAGGCTGGAGAAGGCTCAGTGACGATACAAGGACACCACATTTCTGAGGTGCTCTTCTTCCTCCTCCCCTGCCAGTGCAGATGATTCAGCAAGATGCTTTGCTATCTGGATTAAAGGTGTCTCAAAACAAGGAGAGATTTGTGTCTAATGCTCATCAGTGTGCCCTTTAGTGCCTTGTACACATGCCTGTAATTAATGTCTGATGAACCGGGAAGAGTTAAATCTGACAGAAGAGATCACAAAAGGTGAAACTTCAGGCTCTGACAGTGCCAAGGAAAGAGTTTTAAAAGGCAAATGGGTTAGTAAAAAAATGCCAGCATTAACTGTAGAGTTGATTCCTTGTCTAGACTCATTTATTGCCTCTAAGGTTCATAAATTTATTTTATAAAACATGCATATAACTTACACATTGTAGTCAGGGACCTGAGGTATAACTTTCTAAGTGAACCCCAAGGTTATTTTATCTTGCAAAAGAAACCTAAACCAAACTAAGGGCCTTACAGTTTATGGTTAGACTGATCAAATGCTGTGACCTCAGTTTTTCCAAAAACAGCTTCTGCCTGCACAAGCAATGCATGCAGTTGTTAGGTATGAAATAGCACTGATCAGGAAATGCACGTGCATCTTCTCAGATTGTATTTCCTTTGGAAAATACTTTTCTACTTTTAATATAATTAAGCCATAACAGTTTCATGCTGTGGAAAGGATGAAGAGGTTCATTTTAAGAGATTATATAAGATGGATTTTCACATTACTTGTGAAATGCTAACTTTGCCAGTGTGTCAGCAAGTTTTCTTCTGGGAATGTGGAGGGTGGTGTGGGGAGGGTTAGGGTTGCTTTTAGGGGTTTTAACTCTGTGAAATTTGAGAACAGGACAGTTGTTGGCTATGGTACTTACTAGTTTTGTAGTAATGTTTTGCTAGCCTGACTGACTTTCCTTACTGGTTTTTATGCCAATGGTCCCAGGTGACTGTTACTCTTCTTGTTTGGGGTGTGTGCAGAGTAGTTTCTCATCTGTGTGTAGGCAGCCAGTGTGTATGCACGTGTGTCCTTTGAATACATAGAAGCACACTGTGTGACAATGGAACAGGACGTGGCTGGGAGTGGGATGTGGAAGCTTTAAGAGCATTTGTTTTTATTCAGAACAGTATTTCCCATCTTTTGCCTGCAGGCAGGGAAAGTGTACAGTATTTATTTTGTTTCTGTTTTACTCTGAATTTGTAAGTCTTTAAGTAGCTTACATTGTTATTATAGGGGAAGACAAGTGACTTGCTTAAAGTTGTATTTGGTATTCTTTCTGATTTCTGTATTTTAAAATATTGAAATTAAAATTGTATAACTTCTGTTTGGATTTTTTTAGGACTCAGTGTATTTTTTGCTCATTTTGTTTGAAAGTATAATTGTTGAAAGTTGTATAAAATGTGTCTCTGAAAGAAAAAAGAAATCTGAATTCTAATACCCACCAAAAAAAAAAAAAAAAAGAAAAAAGAGCAAATGGGCCTTTACTGCTCTACAGTGTGTTCTCAGGGACACCAGAAAGCTGCATCAAGATACTGCCAACTATCCCAGTGTGGTGGCACGCGCCTTTAATCTCAGCACCGGAAGGCAAAGGCAGATGAGTTCAAGGCCAGCCTGATCTACATAGGGAGTTCCAGGCCAGCTGGGGCTGCTGGAGACCCTGTCTCCCACCCCCCCCAACAAAAAAACAAACAAAGATACAGCCACATTGGCAGTCCACCGCACTCCCCTTGACCCATTGAGAAGGGATAAAATTCTTTTCATCTTCAGCAAATATTTTCTGGCCCCTTTTCTGTGATGTCTTTGTTTTACTCAAAGGTATAATAAATCCAGTGTCTATAAATTGAGGCTTTTCTTGGAATACAGAGCTATGAGGCTGCATTTGCTCAGTCCCTCTCTCCTCAGTTACCCTAGTTTATTTCTTCATTGTATATAGGCTTTGAAAACTACAATTCTAACCTATTGAAACTTTAATTTGTGAAGTAGCCTTTCTGTTTCCTTATGGAGAGGAGGGAAAAGTTACTCTCCCTTCTCATATTCAGTGGCTGAGGTCTGTGAATCAAAGGGACAAAAACTAAGTCAACAAAAGGAAGGCAAGCAAATTTTCTTACAAGTGTACAATGTACCTCCCCCAATACGTCACCACCCTCCCCTTCTCTCCCCATTAGTCCTTTTTGTTCCTAGATAGACTGGCCTTTATTTTCAGTTCACCCACACATATGATTCCATGTGTTTATGATGCCTAAGAGCCACAAATGAGAGAAAGCATGCAATATTTGTCTTTCCCATATTGACTTAATTCACTTAATATGCTTATTTACAGTTATATTCATTTTCTTGTATATGACTTAAATTCATTCTTTATGGCTGTGTATGTAAACCACATTCTCTTTATTTATTCCTCTGTTTGGGGACATCTGGCTGGTGCCATAGCTTAGCTAGTACCAAGAGGGCTACATCAAACACTAATGTTAATGTGTGCTGCTAAAATTGTTATGTGTAAAAGAGATTCACAGTGAAGAAGTGAATATTCAGAGCAGTGTTTTGACTCAAAGCCATACATGCCACTTAAATTAGGGGTAATAAAGCTTATATATCATCTAATCAGGGGTAATATATTCTGGAGAAGAGTCTAGACAATAGCAAAAGGGGTTGGGCTTTGAGGGGTGGTAAACTGTGAGAAGACAAATACCTCAAAGGGCAATGGCAGCCAGGACACTTTACACAGGCTTGCTGGTGCAGACTATCTTTTTTTTTTTTTTTTTTTAAAATAATTTTTATTTTATTTTATTTTATTTTATTTATTTCGGTATGTGTATCAATGTACTGTCTGCATGCAGGTTTGTGCACCCGTGTCGTGCAATGCCGCGGAGGTCAGAAGAGGGTCTCGGATTCCCCTGGAACTGGAGTTCTCCTGGAATTGGAGTTTCAGACGGCTCTCGGCCGCCATGTGGGTGCTGGGGATCGAACCCGGGTCCTCTGCAAGAGCGGTCGGCGCTCTTAACCGCTAGGCCATCTCTCCAGCCCTGGTGCAGACTATCTTAATGTTAATGTTCTGTCTCTGTCATGGTATAAAGCTGCCCAAAGAAGAGCTAGAAAGCAGTGCTTTTTCAGAAGTCATTGCTTTAGTCAGACAAGTGTTGCCTGCCATGACTATTTCTCGTTCTTACTGCACCTGTCAAAGCAGTATTTAAAGGGTGGCACATTTAGGTAATCTTCACTGCAAAGGAAATTACTTTATTTCTCAAGCTTTTTTAATTTTTATTTATTCTTGTATGTGTATAAATGCACTGTCTGCATGCAGGTTTGTGCACCAGTGTTAAGCACAAGGTCAGAAGAGGGCATCAGAATCCCCTGGAACTGGAGTTAAAGAAGGTTTTCAGCCGCCATGTGGGTGCTGGGGATCGAACCCAGGTCCTTTGCAAGAGCAGTTGGTGCTCTTAACCGCTAGGCCACCTCTTCAGCCCCATATTTCTCAAGCTTTTAATAACTAAGAATGAAATCTTGACTTTCCAGAAGCACAGTGTTTCTAGGGCTGCTCTAGACCAGATTAAATTTGCCTGCTGTGGGACTCTATTTAAGACCTCAGTGTTCAGTGCTCTACCACTGAGCTGTATCCCTACCCTGTTTTTTCATTTAATAGTGAAGCAGGAGCTCACTAAATTGCCAGGCAAGCCTTGAACTTGTGCTCCCTGTGCCGCAGCCTCTGGCAGCTGGGATAGTAGACACACTACCAGGCTTGGCTGGTTTGATGCTTTCTTGGCCATTCAGAACTTAAGGCTTCCCTGGTAATTTCAAGAAAATTTCAGAGCCTGGCATCCACACTACCAAGAGGCACTTCCTTTCAGTTCCCTTGATGGATGTATGTATCTCTACTCTTGCGGTAATTTCTCACATCTGCAGTCGCTAAGATTCCAGCTAGCTGCAGCTGGACTCTGACCAGGCTGGTGAAGGTGATCCACATTCCAGTCCATTCCCTATCTTAGAGGATTTGTCCTCATTGAAAATGTCCTACCAAGTCTTACGTGGACTGTAGATGAAGCCTTGGAGAATTCCTTCGACAAGAACTGCTTAGAGACACAGCCTATAAGATCAGTTATTGTCATAGATCCACAACAGCCAAGTCAACCATAAGATAATCAACACCTTTCATGCAAGTGGGCAGAACAAATTGTTTAACAATTGTCTGTGTTTCAGTATACCCGTCTGCATATTTATATTTACATATAGGTATACATGACATACATAGTATCATAAAATTATATCTATATGTATATGTAGTGTTTTGTACAATTACAGATTTTATGATTACAATCCAAAAGACTTAGGTTATTTTTCCTGAAGTTTTTGCATGGAAAGTATCTATGTTCCTCACTTTCTAATTATATACTTAATAAACCAATAATGCATATTCATTGAAGTTTGGTGACAAGGCAATTCTTATCTTTTTTATATTCCTAAATCTTAAAGAATTGCTTTAAATAATTAATTTTAGTTTAATTATTATAAATAACTCTTTTAATAAATTTAATTTAAATGCCTATTTAAGATCTAATTTAAAGTGCTGCTCTCTAAACTGTGTTGCCTGACCATACAAATGTTCCTAATGCTAGGAATGATTTATATGCTAAAATCCTCAGGGAAAAAAAACAGATAAAAAGAAAAATGGATCAGCACATCCTGAGTAGCTAAAACATTATTTACTTACTAGGTTAAGTACACGAGAGGGATATTGTCAAAGAGCTCACTGCTGTGATAAAATTAAATCACGTCAGCATTTTTCACACCCAACAAAAGAAATATGTAATATATAGAGAGAACTGTACTTCCTTTTAAAGCAAAAAAAAAATTCACCTGCTCAGCTCAATAGCCTACCTTTATCTGGAGATTAAATTGTAAGGATGAGAGATCTTGAGCTGCCATAAAAATACAAAGTGTATCCACATACTGGATTTTATTAATCTCCTGATTTTGACTGCCTTGGTTTTATTCTTGGAATCAACTAGGAAAGTCCATTTATGCTTACATTCTAAGGCATAATTACTATGATTAAATAGTTGCAGTAACTTATGAGCTGTAAAACTAGTAAATTATATCCAGCTTGTAAGTAGAACTAATTATAAAGCTGTTGCTTGATTAAGGTGTTTATACTAAAGAGTATTAAAGGGATTACTCCAAAGCTTTACATCCTGCAGCATAGAATTAATACGTGGGATTTAAACACTCACATTAATTCAGGTACAGCAAACAATTATATGAAATAGGAACACTCGACCCAGCTAATGACCACACTAGTCCACCAAGCTAATTTATAATCATATACTTATTGACCTCTCTGCATGTTCACAAAGGACTGTTCTCTGGCTAATTCCTGTCCACAAGCTACTGTCATAGCTCTGCTTCCTTGTCCCCAGGATTAGAACCAGACACAAAGCACACTCTCCACTTCCCTAATACCATTGCCTCTTGTCACAATGAAACAACTCATCTTGCAAGTAATAAACTTACATCATCATCAAGAAAATCCATTTACTAAGAACTTACCAGGAACACTCTCAGTTTCTTAACAAATAGTCTCAGTACAAAGTGATTCGTGCCATACTACAGTCCACTGCCTAGCCCTTATCCTGGATTTAGTAAAATAAACACAATTCAGAACCCTGACAATCCATTCATTCGTAATTTTAACCTGACAACCATTAGGTTTGTACCTTGTCTAGTATAGAACATTTGAAAAAGGAAATTGATAAAGAACCCTGTTTCAGTGAACCAAGGAACATGCCTGGAACTGTCCTGGAAGGAGATCATGAGTGTGAACCAGCAGTAGGCAGCCACATAGCCCCTGGTTCTGGATGGACCAGTAAAGGGTACCAGAAGCAAGTATCTCAAAAGTAGATAAGATTCCATAGGTCCTAGCTCAGAAGGCCTGACAGCAAAAGAAAAGGGAATCAAAGAAAGAAAAGATTACTACATTAATGTAGTAAACTTAGAAATGATTAAGATTTCTCTCAACTTAAGTATGTGTCAATAACAAAGCCTATCTATCTATATATCTATCATCTATCTATCTATCTATCTATCATCTATAATCAGTTCATCCATCCATCTACCTATCCATCTATCCAGGTATCTATCCATTCATTCAGCTGTTTATTTATCCATCCATCAATCATTTATCTTTTATTTTATTTTATTTATTATTTTAATTGTATGCGTATGAGTGTATTGCCTGCATGTGTTTCAGTGCACACATGTTGTGAATGCCGATGGAGGTCAGAGGAAGTTTTCGGATTCCCCTGGAACTAGAGTTACAGATGGTTGTTAAAGCTGGTTGTTAGCCACCATGTAGGTGCTGGGACTCAAACCTGGGTCCTCTTCAAGAGCAGCCAGTGCTCTTTTTTTTTTTCTTTCTTTTTTTTTTTTTTTTTTTTTTTTTTTTTNCCCCAGCTCTCCTGCAACTCACTCTGTAGACCAGGCTGGCCTTGAACTCACAAAGATCCGCCTGCCTCTGCCTCCCAAGTGCTAGGATTAAAGGCATGCACCACCACACCCAGCACAGCCAGTGCTCTTAACCACTGAGACAAATGTACTGCCTCCTCATCTATCTAGTTTTAAACCTCACAAAAAGTCAATGAAGGTAATATTATTTTCACTTTACTAATGAAAATGGCCCTGAGACTCGTAAAAAGCATACATCTATTAGCTGGAAGATTTAAAAGTCGAATGCAGTTCTTTTTTTTTAACCTTAAATTTCATTTCCTGAAACATGTCATTCTAAGATTATTTTATAACCATTAATGTTATTTGATACTTCTAAAATATTCTTTTACTATTAATAAGTTCTCTGAATTAATATGAATTATTTTCTTTCTAAATAGATTTCTTATTTGAGCTTAAAGAGTATGAAGAAGGGGGAGGGTTGTGAAGATGGCTCAGCAGCTAAGAACACTGGGTACTTTTGTAGAGAACTTGGGTTTGATTCCCAGCACCTAACTGATTTAGCACGGTGGCTAAAATCAGTTCCAAATTATCTGACATCCTCTTCTGACCTCCACAGGCATCAAAAGACATGGGTCCCCCGGGTTCGATCCCCAGCACCCACATGGAAGCTGAGAACCATCTGTAATTCCAATTCCAGGAGAACTCCAGTTCCAGGGGAATCCGATGCCCTCTTCTGACCTCCGAGGCATTGCATGACACGGGCGCACAAACCTACATGTGGACAGTACATTCATACACATAAATAAATTAAAAAATTAAAAAAGACACGGGTCCATTTACATATACAGGTAGTACACTCATAAAATAAAAATAATAAATAAAATATAACAAAGACTACAAAGAAGGATCTCACAAAAGCCTCCAAAATATAATTTAAAGTACACAATGTCCAGTGAATTCTAGTGTTCACGATGGATATCTAACAGTAAACTTCTGTCCCAAACAATAAACCTCTACATGGAAAAACTTTAAAAAGAATGAGAAAAAGATGCAAGACATGTATGGCAGAATGCATGAACTCGGGTGGGGTGAGGGACAAGGAAAGGGAAATGAATCTAAATTGGATTGAGAAATGTTGTATGAAATGCACAGGACTTTAATAAAAATATTTAAAAAGTAGCCACAAGCCATATTATTTTAAAGACCCTAAGTAGTCCTTTCAATAGCTACATTTAACTCTCAACCTTTTCAAAAGTGAGTTGTTGATAAATAGTTTTTGAAAATTTGATGAAGTATTAGTGTCTCATAGGATGTTAGAAGTCCGTGAATTTTCCTTTAGGGAGTATTAGTGTACTGCTTGCTATACACGCACAAATAGGAGAGCAACATGACAAGGAAATTAAGATACACTATATAAAGAGTCTAGACTCTGAATGTGATAGAAAGCACAAAGAGATTCAGCAGTGGACTCTCTTCATTCTTAGGAAGACACTGAACAGCGAGAAGAACAATGAAATTGGATGAGCAATCCAGTCCCATACATATTTTTAGGTCCATAACTTAGGCAGACTCTGGGCCATTGACATACTAGATGGACATCAAATGTTTCCTCAAATGATTCAAAGAAGGGAGGAGGAGGGAGAGGAGAAAATGCATTTCAGTTATGCAGAGATAGAATCAAAGCTCATTTAAAAATCATCACATTAGAAGATTAAACTCGTGGCACAGGGTTAAACTTGTTGAATAAATTATAATTCTATCAGTCATAGAAATGTCACATTCTTGCCTTTGCTGTCTCTTTCAATGTATGTCAAAAAACGTGTCCTTATTCTACTTTTAGAATTGTCTGGCAAACCATTTACATGAAAGTGATCTGGAAATAAACAAATGGTTTATGAAAGAAATAGCCACTTGGAGACTTGTTGAAATGGCTTCTTCTCCAGTGACATTTCCTTTCACTAACGAGCACAAACGGTGGCAAGCTTCAGTGGACCATGAAACTCACTTACCACTTATCATGCCAGTTCAAATTATATGGTATTTTTAAGGTGAAATGTAGCCAATTTGTGTACTTCCTTTTCTCCCCTGTGGAGTGGATTCTCTGAGCTTTTGTGTCCCAGTTAGTCGGTATGTTTTAGAATAAATGCGCTTGCTTTTTTCCTTACAGGAAACTGTATCTGTCTCTAAGTCAGGGAGAACTTAACAAAAGGTCAGATCTGTACATGAGATAAGCAAGGTCATCTATGAAGCAGATATGCATCTGTGTGAAGGTTAATGGAGTTGAGGTGGGAGTGCGGGATAGAGGTTTGGGATGAAGAGAAAACAAGCCACCCAGTGTAAGCATGTTTGGATGTGAACCAGTGAAATGCATCGGGTACTTGAGGAATATGAACAGTGACTCCAGGTTGTCTCACTAGACTAAAAGAAAGATACTATTTCTTTTTTTTTTTTTCATTGTAAGGGAGAGATTTTATTTATAGTTAGTTTGAATAAGAATAATGCCATCTTCATTTATTACATACAGAATAGGCTGACATGAATTTTGAATGTCACTGCTTATTTATGGAAAAGACATCTTATGTAAGTTTCTTAGTGAAAAGTAAACCTGAAATGAGAAATTTTTACCTCACACACTTACCTCGATCACAAGCTTAGCAACGATCTCCCTCACCCCCAACACACACATGCTACAGGTTCATTAAAAACATTCCTGGAAAAGAATTCCATAGCCATCAATAAGATATAAAAATGTTAGTGTAAGGTGGGTAGTCCTCCAAAAGGGGTGGACTTCTTCGGACATTGACGGTCTTCTCATAACCAAGAGCTCTCTCTTCTCTAGGAGAAGAGTTAGAGATCCAGCAACTCCTCCAGCTTATGTAGAGGGAGGGAATAAGGGCAAGTTCATGATACTCACCAAGAGCTCATGCTAAACTATGGGATGCTGCTGGTACCAGTTCAGGGGAGGAGACAAGGACAATACAAAAGCCAACCATGTGGAGCTGACTCTCTCTTGCCATTTTGTCACTGGGGGCAGAGGTCCAAAGCCCATGCTGGAATTTTGGATTTACACTGGGGGTGGAGCGGGGAGTCACTGCTCGGCATGTAAGTTATCTCCATTCACTTTGTAAGTAAGCCTGAGTAAACTTGTTAGATTCCCCAGGATTGTGGTTCAGACAGCCTTCCTTCCAGGTCTTTGGAACTCAGGGTGGGGGGATGCTACATTGGTGGGCATCTCCTGGGTGGAATCTCCACTACAGTTAGCATGCTCACTTCCCACCCTGTTGAAACCAGGGTCTCTGTATTTCTCCACTGTGTATAGCAGGCTGTATGGCCTATGGCATCCATGTATATTTCTCCTTTTGGTTGCTATAACCTCATGGGTATGTTGGGATACGTGCACTGCTCTGTCTATGCAGATTCAAGATTCACATTTTGTTTTTTGTTTTTTGTTTTGTTTTTATTTTAATGTGTATGAATGTACTGTCTGCGTGTAGGTTTGTGCACCCATGTCGTGCAATGCCGCGGAGGTCAGAAGAGGGTGTTGGCTTCCCCTGGAACTGGAGTTCTCCTGGAATTGGAGTTACAGACAGTTCTCAGCTGCCATGTGGGTGTGGAGATCGAACCCGGGTCCTCTGCAAGAGTGGTAGGTGCTCTTAACCGCTAGGCCATCTCTCCAGCCCCAAGATTCACATTTTGAAACATGTGCTATGAGCTCTCAAATATTGATCCATCTCTCAAGCCCATGAAAAAATTCATACTGGAGGGGCTGAAGAGATGGCCTAGCAGTTAAGAGTGTCGACTGCTCTTGCAGAGGATCGGGGTTCAATCCCCAGCACCCACATGGTGGCTGAGAACCATCTTTAACTCCAGTTCCAGGGGAATCTGACACCCTCTTCTGACCTCCGTGGCATTGCATGACATGGGTGCACAAACCTACATGCAGACAGTACATTCACACATATACAAAAATAAATAAAATTTTAAAATTAATTGTTTAAAAATTCATACTGGAGAGAAACTTTATGCATGTAAACAATGTAGAAAAGCCTTTATGTGATTATATCACCTCCAAAGACATGAAAGAATTCATACTGGAGGAATACCATATGAATGTAAACAGTGTGGTAAAGCTTTTAGTGGTAATTGTCTTCTTCAAACTCATGAAAAAATTCATATTGGAGGTAGAGGTATGCGGATCTCTGTGAGTTCGAGGCCAGCCTGGTCTACAGAGTGAGTGCCAGGACAGCCAGACTTCAGGGAGACTCTGTCTCAAAAAGACCAAAATAAAATTCATATTGGAGAGAAACTTTATGCATGTAAACAATGTGGAAAAGCCTTTAGTTGTAATAGTCTTCAGAGTCATGAAAAAATTCATACTGGAGAGAAACCTTATGCATGTAAACAATGTACAAAAGCCTTTACATGATTATATCACCTTCAAAGACATGAAAGAATTCATACTAGAGATACTATTTCTAAAAGAGGCCCATGCTCATACTACAAGTATGATCTACTACAGTATTGATCATACTACAAGAAAAGTCTTCTTTTCTCAATGTCTGGATTCAAGTAAGGACTAAGCATGGCCATAATCAGTAAGGTTGCTCTTCTATAAAATATATTTTATTTATATGCATATGTGGGGGCTGCCCACAGAGGCCAGAAGATGGCATCTGATGCCTCAGTGAATGAAGTTGCAGCTGTTTGTGAGCAACCTAGTGTAGGCAATGGGATGAGAGCTCTGATCATGTGGTAGAACAGTAAGTACTCTTGGCCACTGAGCCACTTCTCAAACCCCAAGGTAGCTTTTGGGTTTTCTCTTTGGTTTGCAAATGCCAGGTATTTCCCAACCAGGTTTCATAACTATGGCCTCATCCTGGCTTATAAATGAGGTTATATATAAGAGCATGTTTTGGTACAGTTAATAGAGATCTAGATTTTTTTTTATTTTATAAAAGGAAGAGTTTATTTGAGTTTACAACTGATTCTAGGGAATCAGAATACATTGTGGTGGGAGGCATGGTGGGGGGAGGCTGGAGCAGAAAGCAAGGAGAGAGATCTAGATTTGGACTGACTTCTGTGATCTCCATCTGTATTAGTTGCTTTTCTGTTGCTGTGATAAAACCACCATGACCAAGGGAACATATAAAAGGAAGAGTTTATTTGAGCTTACTACTGACGGTTCCAGGAAAATAGAGTCCATTGTTGCCGGAGGCATGGTGGCCGGGGCTGGAGCAGAAAGCTGAGGTTCACATCTCCCAGTGAGCACAGGAAGTCAAGAGAGAGAGACTGGAGACTGCAAGGCTTGTTAAACTCCCTAAGTCCACTGCCAGTGACGTACTTCCTCCAGCATAGCCACACCTTCTAAGATGCCCCCAAAACAGTGCCACCATCTGGGGACAAGATGTCTGAATACTTAAAGCCTATAGGGGACATTCTCATTCAAACCACCACACCATTCAATTGATTTAGAAATCTCTGTAAAGGGGATGGAGTTGTAGAATAATTTGCTTAGTGTTAAATCCCTTGATCCAACACCTAGCACTACATAAACTCAGAGAGTTTATGGACCTGGAGATTAAGACATCACATACTGCATCCTACGAAAAACACACCTGCAGATGATCGCACATTTTCTCCCTTTAGAGGGCTTGTTTGATTTTGAAAGATTTATATAGTATTTGTAATTTATATTCATTGGAATTGTCTCATTTTATTTCTCTCACTGCCCTTCTACCTACACAGAATGAATGACACATGGGATAAAAACTTTGTTTTATATGAACTTTATGTAATTGGTAATTTTTGTAAAACATAATGCAGCTGAGTCATACATAACCAGTCAAAGCATCCTGTATGAGATGTATCAATGGAATAAATATTGAAAGGATGATGAAATAAATGAATGTATATGGATCCTTTCCAGGAAAGGAAAATGTCACTTGAAAATATTCCAAGAGAAAAAGGAAGACAGCAAGCAGTTCGCTCCCCAGGACTTTCAGCTCTGCACTCTTTCAGACCCTGGTGATGTGGAAGGCCCTGAATGGAAGGCCCTAAATTGAAAGCCCAGAGCAACAAGTTGCAATATTTTCCACACACGCAACTCTTATTTTTGGATAAAGTGTGATTTTGTCTTAAAAATGTTGGGAAAATCATTCCACACTTGATAGATCATACACAACAAAATGAACATTGCAATGCTCTATTTCAGCCATCTGTTAACATTTTCCCATAGACTATAGAATTTTTTTAGTGTTTAAACTAAAATAGGAATGCTTCCCAAAGTAGTTAAGATTTTAAAGAATTTTCCCTAGCCAGAGTGACTACATGGAAAGACACATTTACGAAGCTTAACTAAAAGTGTTGCTATCCTATAAGTTAATACTTCAGTGAATGACTATTTCATATGTAAGTAAACTTCATAATTTAACTGTACTTGCATCATTGAAATTCTGGGTTTTTATGTGCATTTTCTTCTTCTTCTTCTTCTTCTTCTTCTTCTTCTTCTTTTTTTTTTTTTTTTTTTGGTCTTTTCGAGACAGGGTCTCCCTGTAGCTCTGGCTGTCCTGGAACTCACTCTGTTACTCTGTAGACCAGGCTGGCCTTTTTTCTTTCTTGAGTTAAAATAAACTGAAAAGTAGTACATTGGTGATTTTTAAGGTATTGCTTTGAAAAATTTAGCATTGAACAGTAGACCTTTTTATTTTACCTTTCCCATTTTTTAACATTTTAAATTAAAATTTATTAGTATTTACAAAAAACCTACAGGACACAGAATATTGAAAGAATGAAAAAAACATAATTTAAATTTCAGATTCCCTGTAAGGTAGCAACGTCTCTTGGAATCATATGTTGACACTGTCCATATAAGGACTTATTTTGTGTTAAAAATGTGTTACATCTCAAGATAAGATTCAAAGGATCTTTCTTATCTTATCTTATCTCTCAAGATAAGATTCAAAGGATCTCTCTCTCTCTCTCTCTCTCTCTCTATATATATATATATATATATAAACTCATTAGTATGTCTTTATTTTAAATTTTATTTATTTTTGCATGTGTATGCATGTACTGTCTGCATGTAGGTTTGTGCACCCATGTCGTGCAATGCCACGGAGGTCAGAAGAGGGTGTCGGATTCCCCTGGAACAGGAGTTCTCCTGGAATTGGAGTTTCAGACGGTTCTTAGCCGCCATGTGGGTGCTGGGGATTGAACCCGGGTCCTCTGTAAGAGCAGTCGGTGCTCTTAACAGCTAGGCTATCTCTCCAGCCCCTAGTATGTCTTTTTAAAAATTACCCTTCTTGTTCTCCTTTCTAAATGTTATAGTATACTCACTCATGCATTTGTTTGCAAATATATGTGTACATAATAGACTATGGTCCACATTTGAAGAACATACGAGGTTTTCTTTCATTCTTTCTGAGATTGGGTGGCCTTGCTTTAATATTATATGTTCTAGGTCCAATCTATTTTCCTGCAAATTTTGTAAATTTGTTTTTCTTTACAGCTGAATACTGTTCTATTTTATATATGTAGCAGCTTTTCATTATCTATTCATTTGTTGACAAACAACCAGGTTGATTTTTGGTTTCATTTTCTTGTTGTAGTGAGGAGAGCAGCAATGAATGTGAGGGTGCCAATCTCTCTATGGTAAGGTATGGAGTTATCAGATGTGCACCTAAGAGTAATGTACTTGGGTTATATGGTAGTTCTGTTTTTAACTTTTTGAGAACCTCCAAACTGATTTCCATAATAGCTCTACTAATTTGCACTCCCACAAAGAGTGAATAAGTGTTTCTCTTATTCCATATTCCCCAACATTTGCTATTAGGTTTCCTAGTAGCCATTGTGACTGGGGTAAGGTAGTATTTATTTCAAGATAGCTTTAATTTGTATTTCATTGATGATGAAGGATATTGAACACTTTTTAAAAGGCAATTTGCCATTTGCACTTCTTTTTCTGAAAATGGTCTCTTCAATTCATTGGCTCATTTGTTGACTGGTAATTTTATTTCCTTGGTATTAAATTTTTCTTTCTTTGTATGCTCTAGATATTAGCCCCTCGGTGGTGGTATAGCTGGCAAAGATTTTCTCCCATACTGTAGGCTTTCTGTGTGCTCTGCTGACAATTTCCTGTTCAGAAGATTTTTTTTAGATTTTTTTATTTCATTCAAACCTATATCTTGACATTTCAGGCCAGTTCCTGTGCTATTGCATTCTGTTCAGAAGGTTCTTGCCTACCCCATTGTTCAGAAGAGTATTCCATATGTTTTCATAGAGAAGTTTCAGAATTTGGGGGTTTAAGTTAAGATATTTCATCCATTTGACTTGATTCTTGTACAGGGTGAAATGTGTGAATCTAATTTCACTCTTATGCAACTAAATATTCTGTTCTGCCAATACCATTTATTGAATAGGCTATCTTTTTCCTGATATATGTTTTGCCTCCTTTGTGAAGACGTGGGCATAGCTTTGTTAGTTTATGTATGGGTTCTCTATTCTGTTTCATTGGTCTACCTGTCTGTTTTTATGCCAGTACCAAGCTGTCTTTATGACTAAAGCTCTGTAGTATAATTTGAGCTTGGGTATTATAATGCCTTGAGTTGTGTTTCTACTCTGTAGGATTACTTTGGCTATTTGTGGTCTTTTGCAGTTCCATATAAATTCTTGGAATACTTTTTTCCAATTTGTAAAATGCAACATTGAATTTTGATAGATATCCCATCAAATATACAGATTATTTTTGGAAGTGTAGCCATTTTCACAACATTCATTCTTCCAATTGAGGAATATGAGAGTTTTCCATTAATTTTCTTTTCCAGTGTCTTATTTTTATTGTAAAGGTCTTTATCTTCTTTGGGAAGGCATCTTCCTAGGTACTTAATTGGGAGTGGGGACCTATTTGGAATGGGATATTTTTCCTAATTTCTTTTTCTGAAAGTATATTGTTGATATATAGGAAGGAAGAAGGTTGGTATATAAAATGAACCAGACAAAAGCTTCTTTCTGCGAGCACCTCCCCCAACCTTCATATATCAGACAGGAAGGATTAGTATACACTCTCATCTTCTGCCTCTGTGTTTCACTGTCTCTACCTACTTGGTGGCCAAAGCATGGGATTGCTACTGTTTTCTTCTAGCCTAGTAAAGTTCTACCTCTGGTTGGCTTGACTGGTTACTAACATTCAATGGAGGGGACATGGGTCGAGAAAGGCCGAGAAAGGAGTCCTCTGAAAAGCCAGCTTACCATACTGTTATCATGACAGGCGTAGTACTTTGAATGTATAATGCAAAAGAGTCTTTCTCTCTCCTTTCGACCTGTGCCTATCCTAATCCATAACTTTATCTGCCTCCCCATAGCAAGAATAATCCATAACTCTGATTGGCAGAATATAAAAATATAAAAAAACAAATGCAAAGCAAGTTTGTTCACGTCTTTAAAACTATTATCCATGTTGATTTTTCCATTCTTCTCATGGAAGGAGAAATAGGGAAACAAAAAACAAACAAAAACACCAACCGTTTCCTTTTCTTTTTCCATTACTCTTTGGACTGATGCTATCTCAATTTCTCCAGGAGAAATTGAGATAGCATCATGGCACTTTAGAATTCAAGCTGCTGCCCTGTTATAAGTGACCACTCAATCATGCTATAGATAATCTTCATTGTCAACCTGATTGAATTTAAAATCACATGGAAACACACCTCTGAGTATAACTTTGAGGGTGTTTCCAGTGAATTTTAACTGAGGACACAAGACCCACCTTCAATTTGGATAGCACCACTGTTCCATCAGCTGGGGTCCCAGGCTGAATGGAAAAAGAGAAAAGAAAGCAAGCATTCATCGGTCTCCTTCCTGCACACAGGCTCGATGTGACCAGCTGCCTCACCTCATACTCCTGTCACTCTCACTTCCCTGCCATAATGGACTGACTCCCCTCACAGCTGAAGAAGACTCTCTCACTCACAAAGAGGAAAAGCTCTAAAATTGAGCCAGACCTTCAACCTCTAAGATCAGAACATTTTAATGAAATGCAGAATAACTATGTACAGTATGTTCTGAAAAAGACATGGAACAGAAGACTTCAGACTAAGAAAAGAGCTTACTTAATTTGACCAAAATGAGCCCTTGAATATCTAACAGTTTGGACCTACATTCTAAAAGCTACAGTAAGTTTTGTAAGCCTTTAAACAGGGGAGGGGTGCAGGGCAGGTGGATATCTTGATCTCAAATCAAGGGTTTGAATATAGGCCCATGAAACTCTCAAAATGAGGAAAGTAATGGTATTATGATTAAGAGAAGAAAATATCTGTTCTTAGACTGGTTAGATGGCTCAGCAGGTAAAGATGCCTGCCACTAAACCTAAGGACTTAAGATCAATCGTTGGAACTCACACGGGAGAAGGAAAGAACTGACTCCTACAAATGCTGATCTCTACAGCTGTCCCCACACAATAAATAAGGAAACAAACAAATAAATAAATGTAAAATTTTAAGCTTGAACAAGCTGTTCTCTCTCCATGTGTGAAACATAATTCAAGTTTATATTCCTTTCTTTCTGAGTTAGAAAAAGCTTCTCTAAAGAATACATGAATAGTTCTTTGCTTTCCATTGGTGCTTTGTTTTCACAGTGTAGTCTTTGAAATGACTTTGAGTTCAGTCTTGAAATGTTGCCTAGCAAAAAATAATTCTGCCCACAACAGAGATTTCTGCAAGAATTTCCTGTGCCAAAAATGTGTTTGAATTTTAGAGAAAGGTTCTAGGACTAAGCTCAAGAAAGCCTTCCATGAATTTGCTATCAGTAGTATATGGAAGCTAGGAACAAGAGGTGAGGTAAAACTGAGAGACTTGAAAATCGAGACACTTGATCAAATGTGAGACCCAGCGGACTCTGGATGCCTCATCAAAATAAAATGATGACAGATGATTCCGTTGTCATCTGTTTCACACAGATGACAAAAGCCAACTCAATATTCATTTCTACTTAAAGCACAGGAAAGGTCCACCTAGGGACACACACACACACACACACACACACACACACACACGCACGCACGCACACTCACTCACTCACTCTGCAGTTGGCCTTGGTAGGGCAGCAGAGGTTGGGGCCTAGAGATGGCATTGTGAAGACTTTCAGGAGTATCTTCCCACTCCTGTGGGCTGACAGGAGGAGAGACTCCTATCAAGAGCTCACCAGAGCAACGTGTTCTGGGTATCTCACATGAAATTAGATGTCTCTCAAAGCTTGTGTGTGCTAATAGCTGCTGTTTCCCTGAAATTGGCTAATTTACTTCTTATTTGAAACAATCTTTTTTATATCTGTACCAATAGCTAATGATGTAGCAGGAAAGAGAATTATAAACCTCACACATCTGCAGATGGCATCATGTGGTTGCCAGATTCTTTTCTGATTCCAGACCCACCTGTTCCTGAAGTTAGGCTAGATTCCTGTGCAGGTTTAGATTTGTGACAGGTCTGATCTGGATGGCTTTATCTTCCTGGCAATGCAGTGAGTTCAGAGAGGATGGTCCTGTAAGCCCCGTTCAGATCCCAAACTACTTCAGAAACAAGCAGCCTGAAAGCTCTGACGTCACACACAACAGAGCCAAGAAGGCGAGCCTCTTGCCCTAACCCTAATTCTCTTGCATGATCTGTGACTCCAGCATGTGGTTCCTTAAGGGAGAAAGTGTGCACAGACCTCACAGCGTGGACTGCCCTCTTGCCTCTCCTGCTCACTAAGCTTTCAGGCAGTCTTCTGCATGAGACTAAAATTAGTGCCATTCTCTTTAGTACTTATTTGTATGTGTCATAAGATACAGAAACTATCTGCATGACATCTTTGGGGGACTTATCACCTTGAAGTGATTTTCAACAATGTCATTGTTTCTCTGAGGGATGTATAAAGACCACCCAATAAATGTTCCTCTCTCCCTAGTTGAGCATTAGCCATCCTACTTGGCTATTTTGCTCCACTTTGTCCAAGGCCATGGAGTCGCTATCAAAGGGAGGAAACCTGTCCTCTTGATTTGTCACTAACAGGCAGATACAGTTAGAATGCCAGATGTCATGTCTTCTAATAAACTTGGAGGTTTTCCATAAAAAATTCCATCCTTCAAAAATTCTCATTTTTTCTATTAAGATAGGTACAGAGGGAATTAACATGTTCTGTACTAAATACAGAATAAGTCACTACATCAGGGATAAATTTACTTTTGGACAAGACAGACTTATTTCTGAATCTTGGCAATGTTTAGATTTAATTGAAAGTTATCAATTTATCTGGTAAGTTGGGATGCAAACTAATTTTAATATTTAATTTTTTATTTTATGTGTATGAGTATACTGCCTGCATGTGTGTAAGTGCACAGTCATGCTGTGCCCAAAGAGGTCAGAAGACAGTATCAGAGCCCCTGGAACTAGAGTGACAGATGGTATTGACTGCCGTGTGGATGCTGGGAATCAAACCCAGGTCCTCTGCAAGAGCAACCAGTGATTTCAAGCACTGAGCCATCTCTCCAACCCAGCTATTTCCAGTTATCTTTTAAAATTATTTTATACAGTTAGTTGGAAAAGCAGCTAATGGAAATTGAAAAATGAAAGGTTTTGAGCTTTCACTTTTCTTAAGCAAGCTTTATAAGTTGTAAAAGTCATAACAGTTCTGGGGCTGGAGAGATGGCCTAGCGGTTAAGAGCACCGACTGCTCTTACAGAGGACCCGGGTTCGATCCCCAGCACCCACATGGCGGCTGAGAACCGTCTGAAGCTCCAATTCCAGGAGAACTCCAGTTCCAGGGGAATCCGAGACCCTCTTCTGAACTCCGCGGCATTGCACGACACGGGTGCACAGACTTGCATGCAGACAGCACATTCATACACATACAGAAATAAATAAAATTAATAAAAAAAAATTTAAAAAAAAAGTCATAACAGTTCTATGCTTATTAAAGTCAATGGCAAAAATTTGAGACATTCTAAATTAAGAAAATTGATTATTCATATGAATAAGGCAGCAAGTAAACTTGGAAACAAAAGTCATTCTAGAAATATATGGGATTAGATCATCAGTTTACGTAAAATGATGAGAGCACACCAGCTTCTAAGACTGCGGTTTCTTTCTATGGATTCTCTTGTCTCTTTGATTCATTTCCCCACCTGTGCTTGAAATTAAAGAACTCTTTATTGCTATAGGGTCAAATAGCTGTTAAGCCCTATATTTTTATTTGTTATCTCAATTCTGGTATCTGTAATTCTAGCTAATACTTCTTCGAGTGCCCTGATGGTTTTACTACCACAGTGATTCTGGTCCCACAGCCAGCACACGTTAGCTGGCTCATCCTGATGAGTAGCTACAGATAAAGCCCAACTTCTTGACCCTGGTAACTTGCAGCATGCCTTGTCTGTAGTTCAGAATCACATTAAACTGAAGAGGAGAGTTCTTTTACATCAGTTATTATGTACATCTCTTCCCAGTAGAATGTGAATTCCATGGAGTTTATTTATCATATTGTTATTTATGATATTATTAGCTTCTCAAAACCACTCACTCCTGTGGATGCCTATTAATACTTATTTGAGGTGAAATAAGTAAATAAGAAGCAGATAAAATTTTTTGAGATTTCTGAACTACAAAAATGAGAAAAAAGGGAAATACAACTGTATTCTGAGTTGGTTGTCTTTTATAATTTACCAATTCTCTTTGATAATAACTTTATCAAAATAGTTATAAAAGAATCTCTTGTTTTTATTTCTCCCTGTTCTATTTTTTTCTATCTTGTTATATTCTTTTTAATTACTTTTCAATAGTCATTCCTTTATTTTACCTTTCATCAGTCTAAATAACCATATTCTACCTCTTGGTCTGACCCTTTCTTTGTTGTCAGTAACTATGCTTTACCTTTCCTTCTTGGATGTTGGAGTTTCAATTCACAGACCCATTTTGAGAAGAAAACTTTGTTTTGTTGTTTTGGCTTTTGTGGTTTTGTCTTGGATGTTTTTTTCAATCATTTTACATTGATTTGTGTGTTTTATGGTATAGCACATAGTCTGAAGGGTGTTTTATGTGCACTTGAGAATATAGGTATTCTGCTGCTGTTGGAGAGAAAACCAGCTGGGCAGTTTTAGGGATGAGAATCTCAATTCTTATCCATGGTTTCAATTTTTTCCTTGGCCAGAAGTTAGTAATTGTCTTTGGTTCTGTCCTCACTGAAGGCCAGAAATATGCCATGTATTTAGGGGGTCTGGTTCCTGGTCCGGTTTCTTGTCATTCTTCTCCTTTTACATAGCTCCCTGGAAGCTATACATGAGGGTGTGACCCAAACATCAGTCTAGACATCTGGGGTGGGAAGCAACATGGGTGGGCCAACTGGACAGAGTAGTTCCCCATACAGGCTTCAACCTAGTTTCTGCCATAAATCCTGCATAAAACCCCTGTATCTGAAGCTCAGTGGCAACATTTTCTTGGCCTCTGCTCTTGCTCTACAGGAACTCTGTCTGCTTTCTTGTCTCAAGCTCTCATCTACAAAACTATCGCAAATGCCTTTCTGAACAGACCCTTCTATGTCCGCAGAATTAATTCTTCAAATTCAGAGACAAAGGACTTGGGCACCTAAAGCAGGAAAGCCTCCTCCTTCATTCTCCAGGACTTCCTGCTTTCCACCACATCAGTCCCATGGTGTCAAACGTGTCATTAGTTACAGTGTTACCCAAACCTTCTATATTTTCACTGATTTTCTGTCTAGTTATGTTTTCTATTACTAAGAATAGTGGTGTTAAATTTCTTTTATTGTTAGCATATCTACTTCTTCTTTATAGCTTGTCAAGTTTTGTTTCTTATATTGTATATAATTTATAATTATTATTATTATTTGGTCTTTTCAAGACAGGGTCTCCCTGTAGCCCCAGCTGTCCTGGAACTCACTCTGTGGACCAGGCTGGCCTTGAACTCACAAAGATCTGCCTGCTTCTGCCTCCCGAGTGCTAGGATTAAAGGCATGCACCACCATGCCCGGCATCATTTATAATTATTATAGCTTCTTAATATATTGGCTTTATGTAATGTTATCTCTAGGGCTAATTCTTAGAGCATTTTATCCCTGATAGCAACATACTCCAATTTTGCTGTACAATTGTTACTTACTGTTTGCATGACATACAATTCCTTGCTTCAAATTAACATAAAAATCTTTAAGCCAAATTCAGAAATATCAAATAATATAAATGCAATGTCAAAACTATTCATATACTTAGTTTGAAGACTAAAAGGGAAAATAATTAAAAATGACAACTACAATAAAATGTTAAGAGTTAGTTGATAGAGAGCTGAGAAGACAGCTCAGTTAGTAAAGTGGTTGCCCTCAAACAAGAATACCTGAGTTCGGTCCCCAGGACATACTTGAAAAACCCTGGCATATTGGCCTGTGCTTGTAATCCCACACTAGAGAGGAGGAGACTGGTGGCTGTAGATCCCAGGGAGTAGCTGGCAGACAGCCTGGCCTGCTTGGCAAGTGACGGGCCAATGAGAGCTTTATCTCCAAAACATACAAAGTGGAAGGCACTTGAGGAAGGACACTCAGGTTTGTCCTCTTGCCTCAACATGACTATACACGTGTGTGAGCACAACCCCCCCCCACAGAATATTTAGGCAATAGTGAAATATATAAAATAGAGCATCAAAAAGTCAAACTGTGGGAAAAATGAATTTTTTATCAACATACTTTCCCTCTTATGTGGTCTCTTTTCTTATCTTTATCAAATAGCTTATGACCAAAAAGCATTTCTATAAGTTTCATGATAATGACAAAGCAAAAAATTTATAATAACCACACCAAACATAATAAGCAACCAACTGAAATACACTGCTAGGGGAAAAATCACTTAACCACAACTTACAATGTAAGAAAGTGAAAAAAAGAAGGGAAGGAAGGAAGGAAAGGAGGGAGGGAGAGAGGGAGGGAGGAAGGGGAAACTAGGAAGCAAATATCAAAACAGAATTAGTTCTGACCTTACTTATCAATAATTACCTTAAATCTAACGTCTCTGATTAAAGTCATGATGACTAAATAGATTAAAGTCAATAAACAGCAAGACTCACATATGTGCTGCTTATAAGAAACTCATTGCACATATATATATATATATATATGTATATCTATCTACCATTATATATATATATATATATATATCCAAAATAAAGCAGAAGTATCTATACTTAGATGAAGCACAATTTAATCAAAGACAGCAAAAGAGACAATGATTCTTATAATATAATAAACTGATCGATTCAATAATAGAAACCATATACAATATATAACATATACACATATATATCCAATATGATACTGTACAAAGCTATAAACCAAGCCTTAATAGGACTGAATGAAAAGAGCTTAATCCCCAAATATTAAGGAACATTAGCACTATAATTTCAGCAATAGACATATCACCCAGATAGATAATTAACAAACAACAGAGTTAACCTGCAAGTTGCACAAACTGGACTTGATACGTTTAAAGAATATTGTGAGTCTGAAGCATATAAGAGCACTGGTTGCTATTGCAGAGGATCAGGGTTCCATTCCCAACACCCACATGGCAGCTAACAACCATCCATGACTTCAGTTCCAGGGCATCTAAAGCCCTATTCTGACCTCCAAGGGCACTACATGACCAGAGTGCATTTATACACCTGCCAGCAATACACATTTACACATAGACTACAAATAATAATTAAAAAAATAATATTCTTTCCAGGGCTGGAGAGATGGCTCAGCATTTTAGAACACTTGCTGTTCTTCCAAAGGACCTACCTGGGTTTGATTCTCAGCACCCACATGGTGGTTAACACAGGTCTGTAAATCTAGTTTCAGGTGATCCAATACTCCCTTCTGGCCTCTGCAGGAGATGCATGACACAGGCACATGCAAGCAAAACATTCATACAAATAAAAAATAAAACTTGTAAATAAAATATAAAAATGAATATTGTAGCTGGGAGTAGTGGAACATTCCATTAATCCTAGCAATCATGAGGCGGAAGGCAGATCTCTGTGAGTTCAAGGCCAATCTGATCATCATAGCAGCTTCCAGGGCAGGAAGATCCTGCTTCAAAAAAAAAAAAAAAAAAAAAAAAAAAAAAAAAAAAGGATTTTCTTTCCGAAAGATTAAAGAATGTGTTCTTAACAACAGCACGTTAATACCCTCCAAGATAGATAATATGATAGGCGGCAAGCTAAATCTGAAAACTAAAATTTTAAATCATATCAAATAAATTTGCTGGCTGAAATGCTGTAAAACTAGAAAAATTGAAACTATACAAACATGTGGAAATTAAAATTTTACTTCAAAACAACCAATGTATCTCAGAAGAAATTTAAAAATAAAGTAACCAGTTTCTTGAGACAACTTAACAAAAATCTATGTGATAGAGCTGAAGAGGTAATAAATGAGACGTTGAACTAGTAATTAGCACTCACCTAAACAGCACAAAGATCTCAAAACCAAACAAACTCTAAATTAATTAAAGAAATAATAAAATATGGGCTGGAGAGATAGCCTAGAGGTTAAGAGCACCAACTGCTCTTGCAGAGGACCCGAGTTTAATCCCCAGCACCCACATGGTGGCTGAGAACCATCTGTAACTCCAATTCCAGGAGAACTCCAGTTCCAGGGGAATCCGAGACCCTCTTCTGACCTCCGCGGAATTGCATGACACGGGCGCACAAAACTACATGCAGACAGTACACTCATACACATACAAAAATAAATAATAAAAAAGAAATAATAAAATAAAAGCAAGATCAACAAAAATATGTAAAAGATAGACAAAATTATGATCTGATTCTTCAAAGTAATAAAGAAAATTGACAACTTCTTAGCTACACTAAGAAAAAGAGAAGATTGAAATAAATAAAATCAGAGATGGAAAGGGAGACATTACAACTGCATCCTGTACTGAATTTGATAAACAGATATAACTAAGCCACTACTGGACATATGTACCCCACCATGGAGGAAAAAATATACCTTCTCAGGCCATTAATGAGTAATAAGATTAATGTAACAATTAAATCTACTATCAAAAAAGTACCAAAAGTCCCATTATTTCAGGATCAGATGGTTTCAGAGGAGATTTCTACCATCAGTGAAAGAATGAATAGCAATTTTTCTTGAATTACTCAAAAAATTTAAGAGGGAAAAATTCCTCAAAACATATTCCACCGGGCCACAATTACATCCTACCCAAACCAGAAAAGGACACAATAAAAAAAGATAACTCTAAGTCAATATCCTTGTTAAACATAAATATAAAAATTCCTCCACAAAACCCCTAACAATCCAAATACAACAGTATCATAAAAAGATTTTCTGCCATATTAAAGTGGGGTTGTCCCCAGGGATTCACGGATGCTTCAACAGTTTATAATGTAAATCATTAACTGTGATACAACTCATCAACAGAACAAAGGAGAATAACATGGAATCATGTCAGTAGGTGAGAAAAGGCATTTGATAAAATTCAACATCTTTTTATGACAGAAGTGTGAACAAGTTAAGTATATGAGAAGTACACCTCAATGTAACAATGGCCAAATTTAGTAAGCCAACAATTGGGAAAAGACAAAACTGTTTTTCTGAGACCAAGAACAAAGCGAGGATGCCTGCTCTCCCCCTATTATTCAACATAGCACTGAAAGTTTGACCACAGAAGTTAGGGGAGAGACATAAGTAAAGGATATCCAACTAGGGAAGAAGGAAGTAAAATGGCCAGTGTTTGTTGATGGTATGATCAAATACACAGAATACTCTGAAGATGGCACCAAGGAAAATAGAATGAATGAATGAATGAATGAATGAATGAATGAATGAATTTGGTGAAGTTCTAGGACACAAAGTCACTTTGCAGAAATCAGTAGTATAATATGCCAATAGTGAATTGCCTTGAGAAAGAATGAGAATAATTCCATTTACAATGATCACAAAATAAAACCATCTAAGAATAAATTTAACAAAAAGGCATTTGATCTCTGTAAGTAAAAGAAGGAGACCATTTATGAAAGATACTGAATAGGACACAGAAAAGAAAGGAAAGATATCCAGTGCTTAAAGATAAACAATCTTTTTTTTTTTTTTTTTGGTCTTTTTGAGACAGGTTCTCTCTGTAGTCCCAGCTGTCCTGGAACTCACTCTGTAGACCAGGCTGGCTTTAAACTCACAAAGATCCGCCTGCCTCTGCCTCCCAAGTGCTAGGATTAAAGGCGTGCACCACCACGCCTGGAAACAATATTCTTAAAATATCTATACTAGAAATAGGTGGATTCTACTGGTGCCAAATCCCTCTGCCCAGTTCTTATTTTTTCTTAGACAGGGTTTTAATATGTAGATCTGGCTGGCCTGGAGCTCCCAATGAAGACCAGGCTAGCCTCAAACTCACAAAGATATGTTTGCCTCTGTTTCCTGAGTGCTGGGATTACTGACAGCTACAATAAGAACTGTCCTGGTAAGATCGACACACTTGTACAATAGCAGCACACATTCTCTAGGAGTAACCAACCGCCTTCTAATTGCATTTAAGGCCTGCTCTACAAGATGGACCCCATACCTGGCACTATTATTGTGGCCAAGAACCTGTGGCTAGACATGTCACAAGCCATAAGAGAGAAGTTACTACTAGTATTCTGATAAATAGAAACAATATTAAATGGACTCCTAATGACTTATTGTTATGCCCATAGATGAGTGCACCTCTCAGCTCCCATCAGAGAAGCTTCTTCTGGTAAAAATTTACACAGAGGCTCATGGCTGATTAATATACAGAGAAGAGACTGGGGTGCTCAACCCCAAATGGGACACCTATATCACCCCCTCCCAAGTCTCAATCAAAGTTCATTATAGAAAAAGGAAACAGAAAGATTGTAAGAGCCATGAATAAAAGGAAATCATGTTGTCTGGACACCACAGGTAGTTGTACAAATGAACCCACAGTGGTTGGGACAGCATGCACAAAACCCGTGCCAACGCAAACCAGACAAAACCCAGCATGGAGTGTGGAGGTAGGCATGAAGGTCCCATTCAAGCTGAAGAATTATTGGCGTTTGATAGCTACTGGGAGAGGGAGAATAAGTTTTAAGTATGGAAGGCAGACCAGACTCCAAGGGATAGACCCACACTCAAGGGTGTTTGGGGAACACAGATTAGACTTGATATGCTTTTAAAAATGAAAAATAGTAATAGAAGAGATGAAGTCAGGGTGGTGGTGGGAAGGCGGGAGTGAAGACGAGAGAGAAGATCTGGCTAAGATCGAAATATGTTGTGTGAAATTCTCAAGGAATCAATTAAAAAAAATAAAAATACATAATATTAAAAAGGAAAAGGCATCTCATGTTTGCTAAATCACTGATAGGGTTTCTTGTGTACAAAAATTAGTCCAGGCAGAAGAGATGTGTTTCAATGAGCAGGCCTTGGGGAGGTTCAACACAATATAGAGTAGGACTCATAATGTGCAGAGCAGCTGGAGACAGAGAGCAGACATCAACAGATTGGTAAGTTATACATCCACGATGAACATCAAGGCCTGCCTTAGATCCTTGGGGAAGTAAAAACCATGTGCCAAGTTTCCATTGAAAAAGCACTTATGGGTTATTGTTATGCTGGTTAGTTTCACTGTGGTGCTGAACTGTGTAAGAGTGAAGGAAGCTTACTAGTCATAAGCTGCAGCAAGCAAACATGACTGGGGAAATCAGGATGGCAGAAGCTTGAGATAGCTGGCCATATTGCGTCTGTAGTCAGAATGCACAAGGAGATAAATGCTCTAATGCCTGTGTTCAGATAGCTTTGTTTCCTATTCAGTCCTGGACTCCATCCTGTGGATGCTGCTGCCCATATTCAAGCTGGGTCTTCCTACCTCAATTAACTTAATCAGTAAAATTGTTTAAGGCGTACCAAGAGGTAGATAATGTAGATGTAGATAATGCCCACTGGCATACCCATAAGCTCCTCCCCTAGGTAATTCTAGATCCTGTCAATCAATAAAAACCCTCACGGAGATAGAACACTTACCTAGCACATTGGAGAGTGCCATCCTCTGCACTGCAAAACCAAAACAAAAATGAACAAATAACAATAATAGCAAGCCGACAATGAGATACTATCTCATCAGCAGTAAGAATAGCTGTTATCAAAAAGACAAGTTAACAAGTCCTAGAGATAAAGGTCCTGGGCCTTGGAAGGTGGCTCAGGGGTTCAAATGTTTACCACACAAGTGTGAGGACTGGAGGTCAGGTCCTCAGATCCCATGTAAATATTAGGTGGTATGGCAGCTCACTTGTAATCTTAGCCTTGGAAGGAAATCAGAAGATCCCCAGAGCAAGCTGACTAGTAAGACTAGCCACATCAGCAAGCTCTGGCTTTGATTGAGAGAGCCGTTCCCAATGGATAAGGTGGAAGAGTGATGGAGAATGATTCCTGACATCAACCTGGGACCTTCACATGTATGCACACCCATACATGTGTGCCCAAATGCAGGCAAACATGCATACAGATATATGCACACCACACACACACACACACACACACACACACACACACACACATGGGAATGGAAAAAAGAAAAAAAATTAATTCCTGCCATTTGATACTGATAGAAGTTATTTGTAGGCACAAAGGGACAAGTGACTCATTATCTCATTCTTATGTGGAATTTTAAAAGCTTAGCCTAGCATGGCAGCTATCAGAAACTGAGAAGATGGGAGGAGAGATGGCACAGGAGAAGTCCCTCAAAGGGCACTAAGTGATAACCTACAATAAAGTATGGCATTCGATTGCACAATGAGGTAATTATAGATAATGACAATGTACTACTTATTTTAAAAACTAGAAGGACACCTGGCATGGTAACACATACCCTTAATCCCAGCACTCTGGAAGCAAGACAGGTGGACCGCTGTGAGGTCTAGGCCAGCCTGGTCTACATAGTGAGCTCCAGGTCATCTGGGGGGTCTCAAAAAAAAAACAAACCACAAACTAGGAAGACTTTGAATGTTTCTCCATAAAAATGGTAAATGTTTGAGATAATAGGTGTGGGAAGATCCAGTTTGAATTGGGGGCTAGTTCTCAGCTAGCACCCCACAGGGCACCATGTGGATGGGAGTCAGAGGATTTCTCTGATCCCGCCCCAAGGAGGAGCAGATAACATGGCCTAGGTGCATGATGCTGGGTGGGACAATGGTGTGCAGTGGTGTGGAATTGGGGGGCCTGTGATTGACTCTGGGAACTGATGTCTTTTGGCTTATAAAAGCAGGCTGTAGTGGGCAATAAATCGAATTATCCATTACCATTATTACAGAATTCCTGGCCTTCATTAATTTTTTTGCGTGCATACAGGCCAAATCAGGCCTGCATTTCATTCAGGTGGCCAGTGGGCTGGAAAGAGGATCTCAGACCATCAACTGGATAGCTGGTGTGGTGAAGTGAATTGTGAGTGTGAAGATAGGACATCGGCCATCAGCCTGAAATTCCTGTCCAGGGGTCAGCAGTCTCTGGGCAGGTGGGAAATCACAGCCAAGAGCGGGAAATGTGTCTCATTGTCCCAGGCTAAGGGCCTGAGGTGGAGGGACCTCTCAGGCCGGGCTATGAAAGTAGCCAACTAGGCTGGGGGAATAGTGCAGCGGTTAAAGGCTGAGTATAAGAACCCCGCAAAAAAAAAAAAAAAAAAAAGAAAAATGGAAAAAGTAGCCAACTGGTCTCTATGGTGAGAGGCCAGTTCCCTACAGTGGCCACAGGCAGGTACTGTGTTCCCCTCCACTTAGCAGGGCCTCATGGTACCAGCTCCTTACAAAGAAAGCTTCCTACAAATAGGGTTATCCTGATTTGAATATGAAAACAAAATATACACGTCAAAAAATTACATGAAACCTCCAAAACAAATACAAATTTTGTTTCAGTTAAAAAACTGAAATCAGAGCCAGGCATGGTGACGCACGCCTTTAATCCTAGCACTTGGGAGACAGAGGTAGGCAGATCTCTGTGAGTTCAAGGCCAGCCTGGTCTACAGAGGGAGTTCCAGGACAGCTGGGGCTACAGGGAGGCCCTGTCTCGAAAAGACAAAAAACAAACAAACAAACAAAACAAAGCAAAACTAAAATCAGTCTTTGTTGTAAACACATATCAGAACCTTTAATTGCACAGGCCTAATTTTTTATGATTTTGTCAAAAAGCACATAAATAATTGATGCTCAGACAAGAATAGCCATTCAATGTTATCCAAGAAAATGGTTCCTGAAATGATGGATCTTTAGCTGTTACCCCTCTGTGGCAGATGGTATCTACATATGATTTTGAGACGAGCTTACAGTGGCCATAGCATTAACTATGTTGTGTGCTAGAACTGTCCATAAGACAGGACTCAGACATCTCTGCTGAGCCTTCACCATCTGTTTCCTTTTTTCAGGTTCAAGAAGGAAATAGAACTAGAATGAAGTTGGGTAATTATCAACTGCATCTTTTGATAGAAACAATGCTTCACCTCCCATAAGGCATTGTTTTTGCATCAGTCATTTAAAGTACAACTCCAGAAAAGATAAAACATCACTGATCAGTTTTCTACTTAACTGGAGTGCCAGATTTGTGGCTTTGTTTTGTTTTGTTTTGTTTTGTTTTGTTTCTGTATTTTTTTTTTCAGGGTAGTCACAGCTCCATAATAATAATGGTGGTTGAATATTTTGTTTTCACATCTCTATCATTTTCAGCCATTGTGTATGTTTTTGAATTACCCTAGTTTCTAACTGTGTTGCAGTCTCATTAAATGAACTTACCTGTTATCCCCCTGTCCTGACAGTCAGACTGTACATTCTTATAGGCAGGTTCTGTTTTATTCACATTTGTGTCTCAGTGGAGACCCTCAAGGATTAACACAATGACTGACACAAGTACTCGACAAATATGATATTTGTGTGTTTAGTTTTACAAGAAATGCGCTAACTTTTCTAGAATATCTATTTTGCATTCCAACCACCAGAGTGTGAGAAATCCACTTGTTCTGTATGCTCAGCAGGGTTTGATATTACTGCTATTTTTCATTTTAATTATTTTTGTGACTACATAGTGATATTTCACTGTGGTTTTAATTTTCTTGTCCCTCATGACTAATGATGTTAAACATCTTTTCATGAGCTTATTTGTCATTTTGTGTCATTTCATGAGCCTATTTGTATATCCTCTTTGTTGACATATTTTTTCATGTCTTTTGCTAATCTGATCATCTATTTTATTACTGAAGGGTTTGAATATTCTTTATATATTCTAGATAATACTCCTTTGATGGATTGGCAAATATGTTCTCCTACTTTGTAATTTTTTTATTTTAATAGAGCTATTCAAAGAGAAAAAGTTCAATGTTCAAGAAGTTTGATTTATCAGTTTTCCTTTTATAAATCATCCTTCACTGTCAGGACTGTGAACATCATGTCTAGCTCTAGATTCCAGTGTTTTCCTTTATTTTCACAAAGTGTTTTGTAGTTTTCTACTTAATTTTTATAGATTATGATGTTAGGTGGGTGCTTCTTTGTTTTGTTTGATTTATAAATATTCACTTCCCTTTGCATCTTGTGTTGAAAAGTAGTCTTTCCTCCATTAAGCTGTTTTTAGAGTTAACATTATTTACACTATCAGAAATTAACTGGGCAAGGGGCTAGAGTGATGGCTCAATGGGTAAGAGTATATATTGCTCTTGTAGAAGATCAGAGTTCAGGGCTCAGCACCCACATTGGATGCCTCATAACAGTTTGAAACTCCAGCTCCAAGTGGATCTGGGCCTCTGACGTGCATTCACAAGCACTTACACACACACACACACACACACACACATGCACACGCACATGCACACATTTAAAAAGTAGCTAAGGATGCTGGAGAGTTGGCTTCTCAGCTAAGAGCACTGGCTGATCTTTCAGAGGACCCAGGTACAGTTCCCATCACCCACATGGTGGCTAACAACTATCCATAACTCTAGTTGCCAGGGATCTGATGCCCTCTTCTGGCCTCCAGAGGCCTTACACACATGCAGGCAATACATTTATATACATAAAATAATAAAAAATTCATTTTTTAAAAAGCAACTGTATATTTGTATAGGTCTAATTTCTGTGTTCTCTGTTCTATCCATTGATATTGGTGTCTATCAGTGCACCAATAATCTTTCAGTCCTGAATACTCTTTAGTGATACATTTTCTTACTTTATTTCTTATTCAGAATCGTCCCTCTGTGTGTGAGTGTGTGTGTGTGTGTGTGTGTGTGTGTGTGGTATATGTTGTGTGTATTTGTTATGTTGGGCCTTGAGCATGTAACTATAGTAGGCATGTGCATCAAGAACATAAATGCTGGGCTAGAGAGATGGCCTACTGGTTAAGAGCACCGACTGCTCTTGCAGAGGACCCGGGTTCCATCCCTAGCACCCACATGGTTCCATATTTAACTCCAATTCCAGGAGAACTCCAGTCCCAGGGGAATCCGACACCCTCTTCTGACCTCCGCGCCATTACACCACACAGGTGCACAGACATGCATGCAGACGGTACATTCATAAACATAAATAAAAAAATTTAAAAAAAGAACATAAATGCTTACGGTATTTAGTATTCCAATCCATGAATAGTACATACCTGTTGTTTCATCTTTGATCTTTCTCATCAGACCTACTCTAAATTTTTCTTTTAGTATGATTACATTGTACTTTTAATTTTGGTGTGTAAATATTTTGAAGAGTTAGCTTACTGCCATTTTTCTGAGAAAACTCATTTTTATTCTGATTTCATATGCCTGGCAACATTCATTTTTACATTAAATTCTGATTCTACCAGAGTTATTATCTTCTATTTCCTAAGAGCTTAAAATCAAAGCCAAGCCAAGATGAAGTAAGTTATGGAAAGGTGTAAGAGTAGTTCAGAGGGATGGGGAAGAAATAGGGAGAGACTCAACAAAAACATTTAAAAATATTTTATTTATTTATTTATTTATTTATTTATTTATTTGGTATTTTTGAAACAGCGTCTCCCTGTAGCCCCAGCTGACCTGGAAATCACTCTGTAGACTGGGCTGGTCTTGAACTCACAGAAATCTGCCTGATTCTGCTTCCACTTCCTGAGTGCTGGGATTAAAGGCATGTGACACCATGCCCAGCTTTATTGTTTTTAGTTTATGTGTATGAGTATATTACCTGCATGTGTGTAACTACACCCATGTTGTGCAATGCCCATAGAGGTCAGAAGAGGGAGTAGGATCACCTGCACATGGAATTACGGAGGGTCGTTAACTGCCATGTGGATGCTGAGAATTAAACCCAGGTCTGCTGCAAGAGCAGTCAGTGTTCTTAACCAATGAGCCATCTCTGTAGCCCCCAAACCACATTTTTTTCCAAGTGATCAATGTAATAATGCCCCCCAATCCTTTTCAAAGAGTAAAAGAAAAACATAGAAAAAACTTTATGAAAATAGTAATGAAACTTAATGCTGTGTATAGCAATTGTAAATAAAATTATAATGCATTGACTTATTTTAATATAGCCTTTGAGTCAATCTGTGATATTTTCTTCTCATTCATTTTTGTATTAAGCTAAGACTGGGTGAAACACGGGAAGTTCATATTCAAGGTGATTAAGATAGATTCAAATGGTTTGTAACTGTTCAAATAATACAAAATAATTTATGCTTCTTTTCCATGAATGACAACATTCATACCTGTGATTCCAAATGAAATACAGTTTGCGTTCTAAAATAAAGGTGCTTTATGAGCAGTTCCAAATTGTTAGAAGAGCGGAGCAGAAAGTATAGAGCTCCTGTATGCTTGCTTCCCTCAGATCCCAGTTTTCCAGTTATTAACCTGAACTGAAGTGATGGCCTTCACTGCCACTGATAACTCGATAATAAAATATCATTCAACAGATTCCATGGCTTCTCTTGCAGTTCTCTCCTTGTGTTGTAGACAGTCGATGAGTTTTGCTAAATGCATGCAGATGGAAACTCAGCATTAGAGTATCATACAGAATACATTTTAAAAGAAAATATTTTAACAGGGCTACGCAAAGTATTTTGTTCTACTTTATTCTGGTGTTCTTTATGTGAAACTGCCATCAAAGTTCACTGCATTGATTCAGGGATCTAAGGAGAAGAATTGCACAGTCCATACTTATCATACTTTGATATGCAGTTGCCATAGTGATATGTGTAAATAATTAATTTTTCTGTATGAAGTATCTGAAGATAATTTTAAATATTTCCCTATGATGAAGCTCTACTCTCTGAAATCAGTAGTAGTATTCATGAAAATAAAGTCACATAAGTTCTTTCATAGTCACAGAGGTGATAGTTTATTCAATTATATATGGGAGTTACATTATGAAGCCTATAACTGAGGATTACTCTTTAGCAGAACTTATAAGCCCTGAACAATGATTATTTTGATGGAAAATCTTAAAGTATATGGAAAGCAAATTCATCAGATTTTATGCCTATCTAATCAGCCAGCTACTGAAGTCTTTGAGAGGAACTATAACAAACCTGACAGAAAATTTAAACTACAATACAATGCACTTTAATTACCACTCCTTTGATAAGCTATCACAGATATTATAAACTATGTATCAACTATGTTTTAATATTTGAGTTAGGGCATATTTTTGTCAGCATAATATTTCATTGGCTTTAGACACACTGATGTAGACACAGACAGCACTTTTTTTTTTTTTTTGGTATTTTCGAGACAGGGTCTCCCTGAAGCCCCAGCTGTCCTGGAACTCACTCTGTAGACCAGGCTGGCCTTGAACTCACAAAGATCCACCTGCCTCTGCCTCTCGAGTGCTAGGACTAAAGATGCATGCCAATGCTGGCTTTTTTTTTTTTTTTGTTTTTTTTTTTTTTGTGAGACAGCACTTCTTTCCAGCACCAAACAACCATTTTAATAAAAGCAATAACATTTTAATAAGTGCCTACTATCTGTGAAACTTAATATCCATCACTAGAAACATACTGGTATGTTCAGAGAGTTTTTAATTTTATTTTATTTCATTTTAATTTATTTTACTTCATTTCATTTCATTTTTATGTTAGGTGTATTGCCTGCATGTGTGTAGGGGCACCTGTGTCCTGCAATGCCCATGGAGGACAGAAGAGGACACTGGATGCCCTAGAATTTAAGTTAGCAGCCATGTGGGCTCTGGGATTTGAACCTGGGTCTTCCAGAAGAACAGCCAGTGCTTTTAACTGCAGGGCCATCTCTCCAGCCCCAAAGAGATTTTTAAATTAGGCTGTCTCCAGGAAAAGCATGAAGTTTGCAGGTCTATGTGATGGGAAAATAAGGAGCAGGAGTCAGTACTGAGGGCTAAGAAGGGGCCTGAGTGAGCAGGAAGGAATATTAGATTGCGAGCAAAGGAACCTGAGACTTAGGTAGCAGTACAAAGAAAATTTGTTAAATTGGATGCATCCTTGTTATACCCAGTTACAGAGTCAAGACTGGAGTCTAGGACACCAATAATAAAAATGTTACAAAAAAATCAAGGTAAGAGGGAGGATGGCCCATTTTTAAGCTTTGCGAATGAACATAGAAACGGGTTAACTTCAAAAGGAAAAAAGTCTGTATGGCACTTCTCTTTCTTGAATGTCTAAGGAGAAGGAGAGAGAAGTGAGGAAATGATTCTAGGGAAATGATGAAATAGAAGAAAGAGTATCACTTAAGTGTCACTAAGAAGAATTATCCACAGCCATTAATGGATGGAGTAGGGCAAGTGTTATCAGAGAAGGCCTGTGAAGCCAAGAGTTACATCAGGTTTTGACCATAACTGTTGCCTTGAAATACCAAACAAACAACTAAGAGCCAATTCAATTCACTTTGAATCTTAGGCAGGACATCTCTGGTAACACGTATTTTTTTTTTCATTTTTTAATTGAAGTTTTGTGTATTTCATACATTTCTTAATCAAATTTAGACCTAATTTCCCTTCCTTGCCCCCCTCCCTATCAGAGCTCATGCATTCTGCCATACATGACTTTCTTTTTTTTTTGAATTCACATTTTTACCCTTTAATTTTATATTACTCTAAAGTATGCATATATACCCTCCCCCCATATACCTCAATTACAAAGTCCGAAAATAAGTAGTAGGTTAATTCTAGATCCTATTAAGATATTCATATTGCACTTTGTAATGGTACAATTGCTTTCAGGTAAATATATATATATATATATATATATATATATATATATCTATATAGAGAGAGAGAGAGAGAGAGAGAGAGCTCTTACTACTAGGTATTTGGTGCTAGCATCCACAGATAAAGGATACCATTTTTCGTTTGTTTCTCTGGGACTGTGTTACTTCACTTAGCATAATGTCTTCTAGTTCCATCCATCCATTTACCTGCAAAGTTCATGATGTTATCTTTCTTTACTGCTGCATAGAACTCCATTGTATAGACGTACCACATTTTCTCTAGCCACTTATCAATTGTTGACCTTATTTCCTGCGCAGCTGCTTGTTTGATTTAGAAAGTCTTTTCCTATGCCTATGTCTTGTAGGTTGCTACCAACATTTTCTTGTATCACCTTCAGAGTTTCAGGCTTCATGTTGTGATCCATCTGGAGTTCATTTTTGTACAGGGTGAGAAGGTAAGGGTTTAATTTTATTCTTCTACAAATGGTGATCCAGTTTTGTCAGCATTATTTGCTGAAGATGCTGTCTTTCCTCCATTGAGTGTTTTGGCCCCCTTGTCAAATATGATGTGGCTGAAATTGTTTGTTGTGCTCAAGTTTGGATCTTCAGTTTTGTTCCATTGGTCTACAGGTCTCTTTTTGTGCCAGTAACAGGCTGTTTTTATTACTATAGCCCTGTAATATAGTGTGAGGTTTGGTATAGTGATCCCCTCCCACCCCCCCATATTGCACTTTTTTCTCAGGGTCACTTTAGCTATTCAGGGTCTTTTGTTTTTCCATAAGAATTTAAGGATTTTTTTTTCCAAGTCTGTGAAGAAACTCCTGGGGATTTTAATTGAGATTGCATTGAATCCGTATATCAATTTGGGTAGAATGGACATCTTTTTTAAAAATTTTATTTATTTTTGTATGTGTATGAATGTACTCTCTGCATGCAGGTCTGTGCACCTGTGTAGTGCAATGCCACGGAGGTCGGAAGAGGGTATCGGATTCCCCTGGAACTGGAGTTAAAGATGGTTTTCAGCTGCTATGTGGGTGCTGGGGATCAAACCCAGGTCCTCTGCAAGAGCAGTCAGCACTCTTAACTGCTAGGCCATCTCTCCAGCCCTGAATGGACATCTTTATTAATTTTTCCAATCCATGAGCATGGGAGGTCTTTCCATCTTCTGATGTCTTCTTCAATCTCCTTCAGGTGTTTAAAATTTTTGTTGTAGAGATCTTTGGTGTCTTTGGTTAAGTTTGTTCCTAGATATTTTATTGTTTTGTGGCTATTGTGAGTGGGTATGTCTTCCTGTATTCCTTCTCCAGTTGTTTGTTGTTGGTGTAGAGAAAGGCTACTGATTTTTCTAGGTTAATTTTGTATCCTGCCACTTTACTGAAACTCTTAATCGTTTCTAGGAGTTTTCTGGTAGAGTTTTTAGTATCTCTTAGATAAACTATCATATCATCTGCAAGGAGGGATAGTTTGACTTCCTTTTTTCCTATTAGTACTCCTTTAATTTCCCTTTCTTGCCTTATTGCCCTAGCAAGCATTTCAAGCACTATACTGAAGAAGAGGGGTGATAGGGAACAGCATCTCTGTGTTCCTGCCTTTAAGGGGAAAACTTCTAACTTTTCTCCATTTGGGATGATGTTGTCTGTGGGGTTTGTTGTATATGGCTTTGATTACATTAAGGAATGACCCCTCCAGGACTTTAAGCATGAAGGGATGCTGGATTTTGTCCAAGGCTTTTTCTGAGTCAATTGAGATGATCTTGTAGTTTTTGTCTTTCAGTCCATTTATGTGTTTTATGATATTTATTGATTTATATATGTTGAACCATCCTTGCCTTTCTGGTATGAATCCAACTTGTATGAGCTTTTTGATGTGTGTCTGTATGCAGTTTGCAAGTATTTTGTTGAGAATTTTTGCTTCTATTTTTCATTAATGAGATGGGTCTATAGCTCTCTTTTTTAGTTGTATCTTTGCCTGATTTTGGTATTTGAGTGATGCTGGCTTCAGAGAAGGAATTTGGGAGATTTTCTTCTGCTTGTATCATTCTGAGCAGTTTTAGTAATAATGGTTGCAAGTCCTCTTTAAATGTTTTATAGAATTCTGCCATGAAAACATCTGGACCTGGGCATTTTTTAGTTGGGAGGTTTACTATTACATTTTCAATGTTCTCATGTATTAATGGGTCTGTTTAAGGTGTCAGTCTCTTCTTGGTTAAGCTTTGGTGAATTTCAGGATTTCAAATATTCATCCATTTCTCTTAGGTTTTCAAATTTAGTAGAGTATAGGTTTTCAACTATTCTATGATTGTCTGGATATTTTCTCTATCTGTTGTGATGTTTCCCTTTTCATCACAAATACTATTGATTTGAAGTTGCTCTCTCTTTCTTTTGGTTAACTGGACTAGGGGGTCTATTTATCTTGTTTATCCCTTCAAAGAACCAGCTTTGGATTCATTGATTCTTTGTATTGTTTTCTTTGTTTCTATTTCATTGATTTCTGCTCTGATTTTTCTGATTTCTTCCTGTCTGTTGAGTTTAGGGTTTATTTGTTGTTGTCTCTCAAATGTTTTTAGCTGCAGTGTTCGTTTGTTTATTTGTTCTTTTGTTCTCTTTCTGCTTTTTTTGGTCTTTTTGAGACAGGGTCTCCCTTTAGTCCCAGCTGCCCTGGAACTTACTCTGTAGACCAGGCTGGCCTTGAACACATATCTGCTTTTTTAATGTAGTCACTGAGGGTAATAAACTTCCCTCTTAGGACTGCTTTTAAAGTATCCCATAGGTTTTGCTGTCTTGTATTATCTTTTTCACTTAGTTCTAGGAATGTTTTTATTTCATTTTTTTTATTTCTTCCTTGACCCATTCATATTCAGGAATGTGTTGTTTAGTCTCCATGTGTTCTTGTATATAGTTGGGCTTATTCTGGTGTTGTTGATATTGAGCTTTATTGCACTGTGGTCTGATTGAATGCATGAAATTATTTCAATGCTTTTGTATTTGTAGAGGTTTTTTTTTCAGTGTCCTAGTATGTGGTCAATTTTGGAGAATGTTCCATGAGGTGCTGAGTAGAAAGTATATTCTCTGGTGTTTGGGTGGAATATTCAGTATATATCTGTGAAGTCCATTTGGTGTATTGTATTGTTCAGTTCAGATCTCTCTCTATTCTTTGTCCAGTTGACCTATGTAATGGGCTCAGTGGGATACTGAAATCCCCCACTATTAGTGTGCTGGGATCAATCTGTGCCTTGAAATTCTGTAGAATTGTGTTTATAAAGTTTGGTGTTCTGGAGTTTGGTGTGTATATATTCATGATTGTGAAATTTTCATGATTAATTGTTCCTTTGATAAGGTTGTAGTGTTCCCCTCTGTCTCTTCTGATTAGTTTTACTTTGAAGTCTATTTTTTCTGATATTAGAATAGCAACTCCTACTTGCTTTTTTTGTACCATTTGCTTCGAATATTTTCTCCATCTTTTCACTTTAAGTTGGTTCCTATCCTTGAGGGTTAGATGGGTTTCTTGTAGAGAGCATATAGATGGCTTCTGTTTCCTAATCCATTCTCCCAGTCTATGTCTTTTGATTGGGAAGTTTAGACCATTAATATTTAAGGTTATTATTGAGAGATGTGTGTTGCTTCCTTTCACCTTATTTTCTGTTTGCATTCTTGGTCTAGGTTTGTATTTTCTCAGTTATATTAATTTCTCTCTCTAGCTGCTTGGGAATAGTTGCTCCTTTCCTTTGACCTTTGAATTGCTTCAAGTATTTTTTGAAGGGTTGGTTTCCTGGACATGAATTATTTCATATTTTTTATGTCATGAAAGATTTTTCTTTCTCCTTCAACTATAATTGACATTTTTGCTGGGTACAGTAATCTGGGTTGGCAACTATAGTCATTTAGTACTGGGAATACTTTGGTCCAAGTTCTTCCGGCTTTCATCATTTGCACTGAAAAGTCAGCTGTAATTCTGATGGGATTTCCTTTACATGTAATTTGTTTTTCTCTTGCAGGCTTCAGTAATTTGTCTTTGTTTGGGGCATCTAGTATTTTAACTATTATATCATATGGGGTATTCCTTTTCTGATCTTTTCTCTTTGGTGTTCTATGTGCTTCATGTATTTGTATAGGTTTGTTATTTCTTCAGTTTGGGGAAATTTTCTGTTATTATTCTATTGAAGATCTGATCAATACCTTTGTCCTGGGATTCTTCTCCTTCCTCTAACCTTATGATGTGGAGATTTGATCTTTTCATAGTGTCCCATATTTCCTGATTATTCCACTCTTGTGATTAAAAAAAAATTTCATACTCTTTGTTTAAGCATTGCAGTTCTTCCACCTTGTCTTCCAGTGTTGATATTCTTCTTTCTGCTTCATCCAATCTGTTACTGAGGCTCTCTCCCATCTTTTCCTGCTGATTGGATGAGTGTGCAATTTCCCTTTTCACTTCATCCTTTGATTTCTTTAGTATTTCTAGTTCCCGTTTGGAGTTTGTCATTCTCTCCTTCTAGATCCTTGATTTGCTGGTCAGTTTCATGCTTCATTTCAGTGTGGGATCTTTTCAGTGTTACCACTTCATTCCTGAGTTTGTCATTCTCACCCTTGATTTTTTTGAGTATGTCTATTATTCTTCTTTTAAGATCTGTGTCCTGGATTTTCTCCAGGGAGAACTCATTTTTGGAGTCTTCTATAGGACTGCTAGATTTTGTTGGGGATTTATTATTTGCTTTTCCCATGTTGTTGATTTTCCTTTGTGCTCTTGGCATGTGGATTTGATTTGTTGTTTATAGTCTGATGTGAAATTCAAGTGCTTCTTCCTTTGTTTGAAGGCCTGTTCCTACAGGTTGGAAGGTTTGCTGTCTCTTCTGTTACTTTGTGCTCTGAGTCACCTTCTCTGTTCCCATCAAGATGGCTGCAAGGGGGGGTGGGTGGCAGTGGTTTTGCCCACCCAATCCTGTCACCACCAACGTGACCATAGGGCCTTACCCCATCTGGTCTGGAAGTTGGAGCAGCTCCAGAAACACTGCGCCTGAAGCCACCTGGCTCGGATGGTCTTGGAAACCTGCACCAGAAGCAACTGGACTTGGATGGTCCTGAAACCTGCCCTGTGTTGTAAGCCACTGGGCTGGGCTGGTCCTGGAACCCTGCACCGGAAGTGACTAGGCTCTGATGGTCTTGGAGCACTGGGCTGGAAGCGAAGGGGCTGGGATGGTCCTGAAATTAGCCTGCTAAGAAGCCCGGCTTGTCACTCACCCGCACTGAAACTGACTGGACTGGGATGGTCCTGGAACCCTGGGCTGGAAACAACAGGACTCTAATGGTCTTGGAACCCTGCCCCTGAGGTGCCAGGGCTGGGATG
>VZQC01012471.1:991235-1128735 GCA_009823505.1 Rhizomys pruinosus | reverse complement strand
TAGATGGTAGATAGATAGATAGATAGATAGATAGATAGATAGATAGATAGAATTAATATTGTCTGGTCCAGGTCACAAACATTAAGAAAAAAACCATACTTCATAAGTTGACTTGAAAAGTACAATTTATGTTTAAATTCTATACAGAATCCTAAGTTGGTTGTCATTTTAAAAATTTTTTATTTTAATTTTATGTGCCTGAGTGTTTGCCTGCATGTGTGTAAACAGAACTATGTGTACAATGCCCACAGATGTCAGAAGAGAGTATCAGGTCTCCTAGAAATGAAGGTATGAACAGTTGTTAGCTGCCTTGTAGGTACCAGGAACAGAACCTGGGACCTCTGTAAGAGCAGCTGGAGAGAGCCTAACCACTGGGCATCTAGCTCCAGGTCATCATTTCTTAAGACATAAAATTTCATCATTACATGTTGAATGGAATCCATCTGACAGCGTAGCTAAAATTCCTTCTGGGAGGCACAAAAAACATCCAGTCCCTAAGACAAACCAAGGTAGAACTTCACCAAACTGCTTTACTGGGCTTACTTATAGACCATTAGGTGAGAATTTACTTATAGGAATGTGGGTGCTCCCATGCAGGGCCCACTGAACAGTCTCCATCCAGGCATGGACACTGATTTCCCCACAGCCATTCAAAATGATGAGACGTGGTGAGAGCACTTCTCTATGCCTTCCTGAGCTTATGCACCATTAGCCCCTCCCTGTCATGCAACTGGGGCTGACTGGTTGGTTGGGAGTTGTGGCTGACTCTCCCTGACCCTGCTTTCTTGCTGAGCCTAGCAGCCAACAAGCTTGGCTGTGAAGACTCTAGGCTAGTGGGTAGAACCAAGCTTGGATGAAGACGTCTGACTATGGTCTGCCTGGTTGGAGAGCAGTCCAGCGCCACACTTAGTTGAAATAACAGTTTATTTTCAATACTTAGTTTGGCATTTACATACCTCCTTTTCTTTCAGCTCAGTTCTTGACTACTTGGCAGCTTTGTGCATTTATGTAATGAACCCCAGTCATTTTTCAGCCCTGATCCCTTCCTCCCACTCCTTTCCCCCTCTATCTGAATCTCTTCTTCTCAAAAAGATTCCGTCTACTTTCATGTTTACTTGTGTGTGACCCACTGAGTGTAATTAGAGTTTCTTGCCTGAATGTGAATGGGAGGTTATTTACTGTGTCAAGGCCATCTTATCAGTGGCTGTATCACTGAAGAAAATAATACCCCTTCCCAGTAAGTATTAAACTTAGTCCCTCAGGGATGGATGTGGCCACTGTAGCCATCACCTTTTTAAGGCATCCACATAAAATATTAATTTTTCATTAAAATTATTCTATATGTGCTGGGCATGGTGGTGCACGCCTTTAATCCTAGCACTTGGGAGGCAGAGGCAGGCGGATCTTTGTGAGTTCAAGGCCAGCCTGGTCTACAGAGTGAGTTCCAGGACAGCTGGGGCTACAGGGAGACCCTGTCTCAAAAAGACAAAAAAAATTATTCTATATGTAATTTCTCATAAAATATGCCTCATTTCTTATGATAACTTGCATTATGGTTACTGCATTTTAAGTAAATAATCTGCAGTAGAGAAGATTTTTTTCAGGATTCAAGGTCCCTTCCACTTCTACCCAGATGAATTTACAATATTATATTCCTTTGCAGGCCTACAGGAACCATTTCTCTCTGCCACACTATGGTCATTGGTATCTATCTATCCACCATACATGTGCATACTCAAAGTAATACTGAGTATTAGAGATGTGCCAGTCACTGGAAGCCATAGTTATGGGAAGATATAAAACACAATCATGGAAAATACATAAAAAGACTTGATATTCAAGAACGAAGCAGAAAAGTTCATCTTATTTATTAATTATTAATTTATTTATATTTTATGTATATGAGTGTTTTGCCTGCATGTTTGCAAGTGTGTATGTGCATACAGTGCCTCCAGAGGCTAGAAGAGGGCATTGGATCCCCTGGAACTGGAGTTAGGGACAATTATTAGCTACGATGTAGATATGAGAATTGAACCCACATCTTCCAGAGGAATAACCAATGTTCTAATCACTGAGCTGTTTCTCTAGCCCTCAAGGTCTTCTTGATGCCTGGCTTAGTGAATATGCTCATGGAGAGTTAGAAAGCTAAGATGAAATGGAGACAGATGCCTCAGTCATTTCAGCTGGTATAATTCTATGTCTCAATTTCATAAATTATACAGCACAGTATTTCCTTTAGAAAAATATAAACTCATACAATGTGAGCCTTTAGGGATTCTTCTGAAAAGAGTAGAAATTAAAACATGAAAATAATGACTTTCAGTTATTATACTATAATTTGAGCTCTCATCTGAAGTCTTTCTCTAGACAGCATCTGTCTAGGGACTATCACCTCTCCATTCAGAATACTTATGATCATGTGGTAACTCAGTCACATTTAGTGGTGTTGTCATAGAAGTACAAGTTAGTCTCTTTCCATTTAGAATTTCACCTGGGCATGACTACATTTTCAATAAGTAGATAGGACTGTGTGTTAAACTTCTTTGTATTAAAGTCTCTGGAAAATTTATTTTCTAAATAAAATGTGACTAACAATTGATGGACTAATTCAATTAATATTAGTGACAAGTAGTTGAAAATGAACAAGTCAAAAGATTAATCTATTAATAGCTCAGTTAAAACCATAGCAAACATTACCAATTAAAGCTTTTAAATTACTTGATGCTATACAGACACATGTACTTATCCTTTCATCCAATTCATTTTGACAAATAATGAAATTTTAAAACAGAACCTAGTATATGCCTCTGCCAATTATGTAGGATTGTTTTGACAAGCTATGATGACTATGATAAAGTTTAAAGATTGTAAATTTGGGGCTGGAGAGATGGCTCAGCAGTTAAGAGCATTGGCTGTTCTTGCAGAAGACCTGGGTTTGATTCCCAGGACCCACACAGCAGCTAACAACCATGTGTAACTCCAATTCCAGGGGAATTCAACACCCTCTTCTGATACCATGGGCATTGCATGACACAAGTGCACTTAGACACATGCAGGCAATGTACTCAAACACATAAAATAAAAATAATAATTTTTAAAAAGATTGTAAGCTTGAATCAGCGTTGAGTTATAATGTGTTACAAAGATATTGTCTTCCTTTATCAACCAAATGTTGAAAGTGATATAATATTTTATTCCATAAGGCAAATGTTAATATCACCCTTCATTCCTGGCCAACTTTTTTATGAAAGTGTTGTGAGCCCGAGGTTACCATGTTACATCTAATTATAACAGGAATTTCTGCATCAGAGACCTGACATTAAATATTTACATTCATCATACATGTTGTTTGCACTGCTAAAATGGAGAAAGTAATGACTAAATAAATTATATCTACCCTTGAGGAACTATGAATTTTACCCAGTCAGAATTTGGGTGTCAAATAAAAGAGAACACACAGTACTATGACTAGTACAAAAGATCTAACAAAATACTTCCTGAAGAACAGATCTGGAGGAAGTCCCAGAAGTGATTATTGCATGTTAAGCAAGAAAACATGTTCAGAGAGTACACCCTCTGATTCCTAAACCATCTGAAAGACCCATGTAACAGTATTCTTCATAATTACAATAGTAACTCAATCAGTCAAATAATAACTGTAAGATGCATTATTTTATCACAGAACTTGGTAACAAGTTGACAGTGGGCATGAAATATGTTCAGAACAGCTAAGCCTGAAGAAAAGGGCACACAACCTGCTGAGAAATTCTCAGTTATTATTTACTACATTTTGACTTGAGGAATTTGTGCTCTAGCTGACGAGAGAAAAGTAATAATGACGATGAAACAACCATAGACATTAAACGTGTTATACAGTGTGGCTGGCTATAAGAAACAGGACAGGAGGAAGTCAGTATAGAATACATTTTCCATGGCAACAATTAGAGATCAGGGGGATTTCCCTCTCGGTTCTTACCATGGATTAATCATGTGCTCCTTGTGGCTTAATTGCTGTCTTCACTGTGACTTTGTGGATATCCGAATCAAAATGAGTCAGAATAAACATAGGAAGTAAGTTTCCTTATAAATAAAGAACACAATAAGGAAAAAGCATTCCAATCCATTTTTCAGCTAATAGAAGCTCTGAGAAGATAGTCAGCAAAGCATGCATGTAGTCTGTGGAAAACAAAGAGGCTGTAGGCCTTAAACAGCCAACTGATAAAATGCATCTGAAGGATAATACAATAAGAGTATACCCAATAAGGGTATAATATAATCTTCAGAAACTCGTGGGAAGGACAAAATCATTTAAGAAACCTTTTTAAAAGATACAGTGTGTGTGTGTGTGTGTGTGTGTGTGTGTGTGTGTGTCTGTGTCTGTGTCTGTGTGTTGTGTATGTGTGTGTGTATGTGTTGGTTTGTGGGCAAGAGTACAGATAATCTGGGGCAGTGGTATGGAGCCACCAGACACGGGTCCTGGGAGCCAAATTTGGTTTGCACTCTACAACAGCACTCTTAACTGCTGAGACATCTCTCTGACCCCAATTTAAGTCATTTTGCATCTGTAGATAAGATAGGAAAGAAAATCAGCATCCTGGAAGATAGAAATCAAAGGAAATGTCTGTTGGGGGGGAGTCTGTCTCACAGCCTTCACCCCATCTTGCACATTGTATTAGTCACCTTTCTGTTGCTGTGATAAAGCACCATGACCAAGGAACTTATAAAAGGAAGAGTTTATTTGAGCTTACAATTGGCAGTTCCAGGGAACTAGAGTCCATTGTGGCGGGAGGCATGGCAGCTGGATCTGGAGCAGCAAACCAAGGGTCACATCTCGCAAAGAGCACAGGAAGCAGAGAGAGAGCAACTGTAGACCACGAGGCTTGTTAAAACTCACTAAGCCTGCCCCCAGTGACACACTTCCCCCAGCATGGCCACACCTTCTAAGACCCCCAAAAACAGTGCCACCAACTGGAGACAAATGTCTGAATACTTACAGCCTATGGGGGACACTCATTCAAATGACCACATTCCACTCCCTGGCCCACATAGGCTCCTGACCATATAAAATGCAAAATGCATTTAGTCCAACTTTCAAAGTCCCCACAGTCTTTACCAGTCTCAATGCCATTCAAAAGTCCATGGTCCAAAGTCTCCTCTGAGACTCAGGCCAGTCTCCTAAACTGTAAGCTCCTGTAAAATCAAAAGACAAATTACATACTCCCAAAATACAGTGGAACCGAATACACATTACCATTCCAAAAGGGAGGAATAGAGGCATAGTGAAGAAATATTGGACCAAAACAAGACTGAAAACCAGCAGGGCAAACACCAAGTCCAGTAGCTCCACATGCAACCTCTGGGACTTGACTTCCAAAGGGCTTAGATGGCTCAGCTCTTCCAGCTTTGTTTGCAACATACATCTCTTTCTTAGTCCTGTACACTCCCCATATGCAGCTCTCCTTGGCAAATATCTCACAGGTCTGGCATCTCGAAAGTCTTCTTGGGGTCTCCGCTGCCAACCAGGCTTCACACTCACAGCTTCACACAATGGCCCATCAGGGCCTTCTTTATTCAGGGACACCCCTGCTGTACTCTGCCTGACCTTGGCAGCTCTCTGAAACCGTGGAGGAAGAACTCATGACCCCTTCACTCTTGCAAACTTCATGCCTCTAAAGCCAGCACCATGTGAATGAAATTGCCAAATCTGGCTGCAAGTTAGGGATGGAATCTCTCCTACTTTAACCACATTTGCCATTTTTCTCTGCCCTGGACTTGCTGGAGGATTAGCTGGGAGTGGTCTTGCCCTGAAGTTACTGATCCTTTTGTTTACCTGTAAATCTCCAGGCCCTTCCTTAAGGACTTTAATCTCCTTATCAAAAGGAAACTCTCCTTCACAAGCCTTGGCACCACCTTTAATCTTCCTAGTGCAGTTATCAGATCCAAATTGTACATTCTGCATTTCTCTCTGCCCCATCTTCTCTTCTTCACTGTAGATCTGCACAATATTCACCATTAAAAGCCACGCCACCATATCTACATTAGGCTGTCTTGAAATATCCTCCACCAAAGACATCAGTCCATTGCTTTCCAACTTAGCATCAGGCGAGCATTTGGGCTGCAGGCAAACTGCTGCCAGACTCTTTATCAAAATATCCCAGTTGCTGCCTAAGTCTTTATTTTCCCCTGGGACCACATCTTTTGCAGCCATGCTTTTTTCCAGGCCTCCACTAGAATGGCCCTTTAAGCTCTGCTTACAGTAGTCAACAGCCGTTCTAACCCAAAGTTCCAAAGTCTTCCACATTTCTCCAAACATCCACATGGTCAGGTTCTTCACAGCCAACAGCCCACTCTCTGGTACCAAATTACTGTATTAGTCACCTTTCTGTTGCTGTGATAAAGCACCATGACCAAGGAACTTATAAAAGGAAGAGTTTATTTGAGTTTACGATTGGCGGTTCCAGGGAATTAGAGTCCATTGTGGCGGGAGGTGTGGCGGCTGGATCTGGAGCAGCAAACCGAGGGTCACATCCCACAAAGAGCACAGGAAGCAGAGAGAGAGCAGCTGTAGACCACAAGGCTTGTTAAAACTCACTAAGTCTGCCACCAGTGACACACTTCCCCCAGCATGGCCACACCTTTTAAGACCTCCAAAAACAGTGCCACCATCTGAATACTTACAGCCTATGGGGGACACTCATTCAAACCACCACACACATGGATTAGTTCCTCCACACTGGAGATACAGAAAAATAAAAATCTTGTAAATAATTCCCAAAGACAATATGATATTTAGAAAATTCTCCCTACACAGGCTAGATCAGGAAGTACATCTTTGCACCTCTGGATATCACAATGCACACACTCATTTGTCTACAGTAGAAAAATCAGGGTCACCCACTGTTCCCATGGGAGGTTTTGACAGCATCCAGAAACAGGACACAGCAAAATGAGTATTCTGCTACCAGTTGAAAACAAAAGTGGTACACCTGCTGGGTTTTGTTTTGTCACCCAAGAAAGGCTTATTTATATTTCTTTCCAGTGTTAACTCAGGTTATCCAAAATGACGGCCTTCTTAAAAACCTAGACTATTATTTTACTATCATGTTTCCTTTATTATTTTTAATATGATTAGTTTTATTGTTGGACTTGGATGGGAATAACAATATCCTGACTCTTGAAAGTCCCCAAGCCACATTTGACTACAGTTATAAAGTTGGTTCCCACTCAGTAACTTAGGAAATTAAAAACACTAAATCTAGGCTTTTCTCCACTGGGACCTAATCCAGTCCAATTTAGAAGTTGAGGATTTATAAAGGCTTTTCTGAAAGAAATGGGAAAATGTCAGCTACAATTTCTTGCTAGACTTGAACTGAATCTATTAACCTTGCCCAGAGAATATAATGTTACAGTTATCTCATTTACAATGTTATTGTATATGATTTATGGCCACAGTATCAAGCCTCAAACTAGGTTTTGTAGTTTTAAGTTAAATTTACATGTCTGTAATAGGAATGATTTTTTCTTGTTCAGATAAAAAGATATTAAAAAGTGATTTATAATATTTCAGTTGAGTGGAAATATACAGTATGACTTAGTCTACTGAGGGGGAAAACATTAGTTAGACAGCTATTATGAATATGTATGCTCACACTGCTTAATGCTTCCTGTCTTTTAATGTATGCCTAGTTATCAGCCACTAGACATCTTGTGAATTGCATTATATTTAGAATACAATGGGGCTCATATCTATATGAAAATCAGATTAAATAGAACAACCAAAAGGACAAGGGAAAAATAGATCTTCTATTCAGTTCACCTGAGATCATGAATGTTAAAACTCACGTAGGCACCACCAATTTTGCACGTGTGTTTTATATAACAGCATGTACTACAGTATTCTTTAAAGTGTCATACAAAATCTCCCTGACCATTACCACCATTATTGAAACCTAGGACGATCTGCATCATCGTGAACTAGGAGAGTGTGAAATTTGCTTTGGGGATGTTTAAGAGTTTTGGAAATGGTTGTTACAACAAAGCTTCAAAGATATGACCTGCAACAAATTCAGTACCTGAAGCTAACCTGAAGCTAAAGTACTTAGCAACACTGTTGCTACCCAGTACACTATAGCTAGTGTGCTGTGAATTGTGATGAAAAGAAAAACTCTCCTATAGATTGTGTGGCATACAAGAGTACTTTTAAATTACAAAATATATTTTTTAAAAAATCCAAACTTTGTATGCAGTTAAAAATGAAAACCCTGCTGCTTAAACTTTGCCACTGACTTAAGCTCTTCTTGGTGTTAACTAGAGCCTAGTTAACCTACCAAGAGTCACATCCTTAAAAGAGACTGACTCTCTCCTTCCCAGCAGCCATTGGTTACTAGTAGTTCCTCTAGTAGGTTTGGGGTTTCTTACCTACTTCTTTATATGTATACTCACACTTTGTCTGGTTTGAACTTACCTGGTACCTATGTATGCTGTTACCATTTCTGTGAATTCTATTATTCTGCTAAATATAATATTCAAATGACTCCTAATGGCTTATTGTTGTATATAATTAATTCATCTCTCAACTCTCACCAGAGAAGCTTCCTTATGCACCACATGGTGATTAACACAGAAACCCACAACTGGCCAATGTGAAAAGAACAAGAGGCAGCAGAGGGCTTATCCCTGAATTGGACACCTAGATCAAACTTCTACCTCCAATGTCTCAGGGACCATTGCAGAAGGGGGGTCAGAAAGATTGCAAGAGCCAGAGGTAGTGGAAGATCACAAGGAAATAGAGATCTACAGACAAATGGAAAATTACTTATATGAACTTACAGCATGGAAACAGCATACACAAGACCCACATAAGCTCAACACAGATTTGAACATAAATCAAGATACATAGTTACATGTAAATGTACAAATATTATCATTTCCAGTCTATTGTCTTCATCATATTTATTGACTTTTAAAAGTATATTTTATCTGATATTAGTATTAATCATTATTTCTTCTTCTTTTTGTCTTTTTGAGACAGGGTTCTCTTTAATCCCAGCTAACCTGGAGCTCACTGTGTAGACCAGGCTGGCCTTGAACTCACAGAGATCCACCTGCCTCTGCCTCCCGATTGCTGGGATTAAAGACATATGCCACCACACCTGGCTATTTCTTCTTTTTGTTTGCATTTCTCTGGATCCTTCTTAATGAATCCTATATTTTTATTGATTTTTTTGCTAATTTCATACAATATATTTTGATCATATATAGACCATCTCCCTTCTCTACACCCCTAATATATTTTATAAATCTGTGTATTTATATTACTTTGTTTCCTTCTATGGTAATATTAACTATGTATTCTATACCCATGTTACTTTTTAAAACAAATTGTTGAGCTTTTGTGCATTTCATACAACCTTTCCCAATCAGATTTAGACCCATTTCCTCATCCACACCCTCTTCCCCTAGAACACAAGTCCTGTCTTGCATCTTTTTCTTAGACTTTTTAAACTTTTTTGATGTAGTAGTTTACTATTTTGGTCAGTTCTTTGAACAATTTTTTTGTTATTCCCTTTAATTTTATATTACTCTGTATTTTGAAACTCTTAGACTCTCTTGAAGCTAGAGAAGGTGAGCAAGATGCAAGGAGAGGCTTCTGGATTCTGGGAGTGCCTTTGAAAGGAGCTAGTTTAGCTGGGAATGATCCTGTCTGCCTTTCTTCATGTCCATTCTATCTTGCTTAAAGCACAAATGTGATAGCTGAGCTCTGAAAACCATCCTGACATGCGTGGTGACCTTGTAAATAACCATGCATTAAGGATGGCAGAGCAAATGATGTAGGACGCACGGGTCCTGAGGATGGCATGTGATCTGCCATTGCCGTCTTGGAGTGCATTACACTTCTGCATAAATAGGAAGGAAAAAGACTAGCTTATTTAATTAAGTAGGCCTTATCAATGGGGTGATTCCAGAAGCATGTACAATTACTTATTACTCAGTTTTTATTGCTCCAACTGATACTGTTATTTTTCTTTTCACAAAATGTTTCGGCCTCCCTTTTAAGCATCCCCATCCAAACACTGCAGAATTAAAATACCTGTAATGGGGTTGGAGAAATGTCTCAGTGACTAAAAGCACTGGCTGTTCTTGCAGGGGACCTGGGTTCAGTTTTCACCACCCACATGGTAGCTAACAGCCCTCCATAACTGCAGTTTGAGAGGATCTGACATCCTCTTCTGACCTCCACTGGCACTGCGCATACATGGTACACCCAGGCAAAATACTCATACATATAAATTAAAAATTAATAACTCGAAATCATTTAAATCCCTCTATCACTCACTCCCTATATGCTCTTTCTTCTTTATTATATCCTTTCAGAGGACTGTTGAAACCATTAATGTCCATTCTTTCTTCCTCTTTACCAACCTGACTTAGCAAGTATTAGAAGTTCTCTTTTTTTTTTTTTTTTTAAATTTTTATTGATGGTTTGTGCCTTTTTAACATCATTTTCCCAATTCCAATCAGGCATATTTCCCTTTCCCTTCCCCCCCCACCCCCACCCCATCCCAGTCATGTTTCTGCCATAACTGTCCTGCATCTTTCAGGTTTTTTTTTTTTTTTCAATTTTTTAGCTATAAGTGATAATCCATGAGTATAAGCATCCTTCGTGCAAAACCAATCTATAGACTGTTGTGCCCAAACCCCCACAGTCCCACCATTCAGTGGAGGTTGACAGGTTGTTTGTTCAATCAAGTTGATCAAATGAGTGTCCAGACTACATCGCTGTAGTTTCACCGTTCACCCCAATCGCAGCCTTTACATTCTACCACGACCCCTCTTCCGCAGATTGTTCCCTAGGCTTAGAAAAGGGGCACAGATAGAAGTTCTCTTTTACAAGACTGCTTGTATAGGCCACATATAGTTCAAGAATCAACAGGTCTTGCTGTTAAATTGTTCCTCTCTTCCTCCTCCTCCTCATCTTGCCACTTGATTTCATTTCTACACTGTGGTATGCTTATGCTGGTTTATCTGCTGCTGTCGTTAGATGGAAGGCTGGGGCAGTAAGCCTTGGTATCTTTCATCTCCACAAGTAATTTAATTTTATTCTAATAGACTCATAACCAGTGTTATTTAAATACAAGCTTGTTGGCTTTCAGTTCCTCTGTTTATAGATGCTTTCCACCATTTTCCAGGTTTATGTGCTGTAGTGACATTGAATGCAAATTTTAATAAATATTTTTATTTTCTTTGAGAATTTCACAAAATTTGTTTTGATCATAATCACCCCCCCCATTCCTCCCCTTAACTCCTCTCGGACCCATCCCAAATCTCTGCCTCCTCAACTTCATGTCCTTTTTAAAACATTAATAATCCACTGTGCCATGTGTGTGGGTACAAGGCCATCTGCAGGAGCCATGCCTTTAAAACACTGAATCCCCTCCCCCAGAAGCCATCAACTCTCCATAGCTCTGCTTCCCACTCCATGATAGAATGTGGAGTGGTTTGATCTTGTTCAGGTCTTATGCAGGCAACTGCAGCTGCCGTGAGTTCATGAGTGCTCAGGCCTGTCACGTCCAGAAGTCACTGTTTTGCTCTTGTGTTCCCTGACCTAGGACTCTGACAACCTTTCTGTCCCCTTGTCTGTGGTTGTCCTTGAGCCTTTGGGGTGGGGTATGATCTAGATCTCTTGTTTGTGGCTGAGCATTCCATTGATATTCTCTTCACTTTGACCAGTTTTGAGTTTCTATGTTAACCACTATCTACAGCACAAAGAAACTTCTCTGATAAGGTATGAGGGCTGCACTAATCCATGGGCAGAGAGATATGAATTCAGAAGCCAGTTTGATACTATATCCATTTGACAAAAAAAATAAGAGACTCATCTCTGAGGCATATGAGCTCCCAACCATGGATTCTTGGACAGATTTGCAGTACTGGGTATATTTTTTCTCAGTGGAGCAGGCTTTATATCCAACCAAAAAACAGTTGGCTACCCCCATAACAGTTGGCTACCCCCATAACAGTTGGCTACCCCCATAACAGTTGGCTACCCCCATAACAGTTGGCTACCCCCATAACAACAGTTGGCTACCCCCATAACAGTTGGCTACCCCCATAACAGTTGTGCCACTATTACAGCAATGGGCTACACCAGTCAACACCAAAATTCACAAGATTCACAGCGAGGTGAGACTACTGATGACTTTTTCCTGCCAGCAGCCTGCATAATACTCTCCAATGCTATGAGACCTAGCTAGATAGAAGCTTCCTAGTCAGTATGAACATGATTTCTCTATGTCCTATGACTTACCTGTATGTTTTTTCTTTAACAATAGAGTCTGACTATCAAATTCTTATTGGCAGCCAAATGCAATACATATTGTTTGGGGATCTCTAAGACATCTCCAACCAACAACCCAAGGGGAAGTATTCCACACCTGGCCTTAGGCTTTTATTTGGTAACTTATGGTTTCTGGGAGGGACATAATTCCCTGTGTAGGGTAACTCGAATTTAACATAAAATTTTAACTTCTAAAATACCTGGTCTTTTAGCATTTTTTAATTGTTTGTCACATTCTAATTTTTAAATGATTTTAGATTTAATTTTACTACATATCTCTATAATAACAGTAATCTATAAAATTTGTGTTTTTTTTCTTCCTTGTATTTTATTAGTTCTTTGAAACTTTCATACAACATATTTTGATCATATTCACCCCCCTCTTTCCCACTGTTCCCAGTTATCACCCCCATTCACTGCCCACTCAAATTTGTTGTTCTCTCTAAAAACAAAAACTAAAACCATGGAATCCACTTTGTGCTGCCCATATACTCTTGGGTGTTCTGCCATCCACTAGAGTATTTGACTTACGAGGGGCCACACTCTTCGAGAAAGCTGACTCTCCCTCTCCCAGATGCTATCAGTTGTCAATAGCTCCTCAGCCAAAGATGGGACATTGTGCCCATCTACCCTCACCATGCTGGGATTTTGTCTGGCTTGAGTTTGTGCAGGTCTTGTGCATGCTGTCATAACAGCTATGAGCTCATATGTGCAAGTGCCCTGTTGTGTCCTGAAAACATTGTTTCACTGAAGTCATCCACCCTCTCTGGTTCATACCATCTTTCTGCATCTTCTTCCCAAATCATTCCCAAACCTTGGAGGACAGTGTATGAAACAGATGCCTCCTTTAGGGTTGAACATTCCAAATGAGCATGGATGATCAGGTATCTATGTAGTAGGCTACAGAGTCCATTGAGCATATAACCAAGAGAGCATTTGACAGATATATTTTTAGCTTTTTGGTGGGGTAGGGAGGCATTCAGACTTGGTCTCCCTGTAGTCCCAACTGGCCTGGAACTCACTCTATATTAGTCTGCACATGTCTCATAGAAATCTGTCTACCTCTGCCTCTGCCTCCAATGCTGGAACAAAAAGCATACACTACCATACCTGACTCTCTTTTTAGCTTTTGAGCAACCTCCATGCTTATTTCCATAGTAGTTATAGCAGTTTCCACCCCCACTCCCAGCTATGAATAAGTGTTTCCCTTTTCCATATACACACCAAGCATTTGTTCTCATTTGCTTTTTTATCTTAGTCATTCTGATTGGAGTAAAGCTATTTGTCCTTTGCATTGTCTCTGTATATCAGTTATCCCACCTATTTATCTTAATAACTCTCTTTTCATGTATTTTTTCCAACTGTATTATTTGAAAATTTTTTGGTGAATTACTCTATAATCCTTGGGTGTCCAATCACATTGAAGTGTGAACAAACAGAAACAGGCACTGGCTCTACCTACACTGTCTTAGACTGTGAACAGTGGCTACATGTTAAAATGAGCAGAGGGAAGTTAGGTGTTTTATTTTGGACCCTAAGTTGCCAGCACAATTGGCGTTTTCTTTCTGGCTTCTAATACTTTGCTCAGTAGATAGAAATGTTTCTGGTGTTAATCTTTCATGGATCATGGATGGAGTGTCTGAGGTCTAATTACTGTGCACTTAAACTTGAAGTTGATTCCCCTTTCGCTCCTGTATCTGACCTGTACTTCTTACAATCTCTAAGCTACAAACCACTTTTCAAATGTTCTCCAGAGGAGAGCTCTTTATTTTCCTTCAAAAAAAAAACATTAGTTTTCTTTATCTGTATTAAGGTAATCGTTATATAGTATTAAACCTCTCTAAAAATAGGGAACTGATGAATTATACTCAAATTTAGATTATTCAATGGGATTTATGGTTATTTTGCTTTTATTTGGTAAAAAATTCTCTCGTTACTTCTATCCTTGAAACATATATTTTATTTGAAGTAAGCATGTTAGGGATTATCAGCTTTATAGAAATGGCTTAGATGAATTACTCAGCTGTACTGTGTCACAAAAATAGGTCAAGAATTATTTTTATTTTTTTCCTGAGATAATTTTATCATAATTGGAAGAAAGACTGACCTTGGAGACCAAATGCCTTCCCATGCTTAGCAGCACATGCCTGCCCAGAATTATAAATTTGACTGTTGGCCTTTGGAGGGAGGAGGAGGAGCCAGGGGAGTCAGCTACCCCTCCCAACTAGCCTGTGGGTCCTGGTCATATGAGAGGGAGGGGCTACGAGTGCATAAGCAGAGAACAGCATAAGGCCTTACCTGCTGCCCTCTTAGGCAGAGGCTGCAGGGTCCATGTCAAAAGGGAACTTTCTTCTTCGGCCATGAGAGAGGGGAGAGCAGACATCTTGTAAATAACCACCTCCTCTCATGCATTTGAGGGGGGGGGGGAGCAGACATCTTGTAAATAACCACCTCCCCTCATCCATTTGGGGGGGGCAGAGAGCAGACATCTTGTAAATAACCACCTCCTCTCATCCATTTGCTCCATAAGCAAGCACAGTTAAACTCGCCAGAATTTTTCAAACTGGTTTGGGGAGTCTGTTCCTCACTTTGCCTTTGTGAATGTGGAATGGGGAGACGGAACACTGCTTGCTCCCGTACCCCCCAGTTTAGCAACGTACACTCTCAGAGAGATGGACTCCCTCTCTCTCTCTCTCTCTCTCTCTCTCTCTCTCTCTCTCTCTCATACACACACACACACGTTGTTTTAGACATAAAGAAGAAAAAAATTGTAGGATTTTTTTTCAAGGAAATGGATGAAATTGGAGATGACTATATTAAACAAAATAAATTAGACTCAGAAAATACTGAATTTTCTCTACCCAAGAACAAAGAAATGTAACTCCACACTCTTCTGTATTTTCTAAATTCTAAACAATATTGTTGTTCCATCGTGCCAGGCATCACATCCAGGGTCCCATCTACCAGGCAAGCATACTACCACAGAGATAGGTCTCTGTTCTGAAAGAAGCGATTCCATCCCACAGAGTACAAACTTTATTTGTTGTTATTATTATTGTTTTTGAGTTTGTTTATTTGTTTGTTTGCTTATTTGTTTTGGTTGGTGCTTTTTTTTGGAGACAGACTCCCTCTGTCTACCAAGCTGGCCTGTTGTCTAAACCTCCTGAATGACAGGATTACATGTGTATGCTTACATGTAATTGTGTAAGCAACATTTCCTTAATACAATTTTGCCTTGTAAAATTTTAATGAAATAATTATAAACAACACAAATTGTTATATAATTAACTCATATTAAATTATTTTTAATGATTAGCAGAAAAAAGAAGCAAGAAAGGAAGGTGTAGACAGAAAGAATGAGAAAGGAAGGCAGAGAAAATGTATATCTAAGAAATTTATAATTTTCCTTTTGTATGATAGCATTCTCCATCCAATCTATATTTTCCTTCCCAAACAATTGTTTTTTTTTTTCTTTTAAAAAAAAGATATGTTTCTCCCTTCTGGTTGCCTTTTCTAGAAATAAAGATACAGTGTTTGTAAATCTTGCTACAGAACACCAGACACTAAGCAAGAGGCAAAGGGCATTTGTTTATTATTTAAGAACATTTTTTTCTATGTTGAACAGAATTTAAAAACTGAGATGGAAAAAAATGAAAAGGTCTGTGAAGTAGTGTTATAGGGTTGCTAACCCATACAATATGGTAGACATTGCATAAGCAAACAGATCCAAATGTTGTGACAAATGGGATGCAACTCACAACCAGGATCCAAAAGAGGACAGATTAAATCTTAAATATGCATAAATCAGAAATGTTGCTCCCAGTTGTCAGCAATGGGGTCTCTAATGTGCCATACCCATTTCGATCCCATGTGATTTTTGTCACACATGTGTATAAAATCCACAGCTGCTCATCAAATCATCAGCAATGTACAGCTGTTGGCCAGATGAACTTGCCCTCCTGTCTGTCAAATCAATCAGACCAACAATAGGTCAGAGGGTCTTCTAACTCTGGAGGGCCCTTTCTATTCTAAACTCTGTTCCTTGCAACCACACTGTGAGCCAAGCAGACTAATGCGATAGAGGGAGAGAGACAGATAGGTCAACACTGGAAGTTCAGGGCCCCAGGAATGGATCAAATCTAGGTTCACCTTCTTCCATAAGCTGTAGATTGGTACCAGTAATTTCCTTCTGATTCTTGTTACATTTTGAAAAGTGATTAAATAAGATGCGTGATTTGAGCATCTTAATTCAGTGAGTCTACTCTGCAGCCTCTGTGACAGCCATTGCTGCAGGTGTCCTCTCATCGTGGTGGACTGGCAGCTGATACAGTTGTCTAAGAAAGTTAACAAACTCAGATGAGAGTTTAGTACATGCCTGGCACTTGCTGATTGGATTTAAACCAAAGGCTGAATTTGCTTTAGTCCCTAAGTACTTGATAATACAATGTACTCACAGTGAAGCCTGCAATGAAATCATGGTTGAACGGCCTAAGCACATCTTGTCAGTTTTAAAAGAGATCTTGGGATTTGCTATCTGTTGAATGACTTTAAGTCATTCTAAATAAACTAACAGCAGTGAGCACACACATATAAATACAGACACACACATGAGCACACACTTGCAACAATAAAGTTTTTCTTAATGTAAAGACAAGAATTTGATATAGGATTGAATTTTGTGGCAGAAAACCCCTCTAACCTGTAGCTCACAGACATCTCAAGTAATTATCTTGGCTCATCTTTACTTCTGATTATCTCTGCCTTCTTTGTAGAATTTTTATTTAAAATTGTATATTCCTAACTATTTTTATCAACCCATTCTATCTTTTCTAAGTTGACATGTTTCTCCAGTATAAAAAGGTGTTATTTTCAAATATGTAGTATTGGAAGGATGCTTATCTTTTGGCGAAAACTTCCTTAATTTGTCCCAGTGCAGTTTAATAAATCAGCTACTTTCTTCTTTGATTGTGTATGAGAATAACTGTTCATAGTGTATACATGAGTTGTATACTAGAGTTCAAGCTAGTTTTTTTTTTTTTTAAGTTAAATTTGCCATGGTAAGACTTTATGTGTTTACAGAATAATGTTTTTATTTTTAGGTCTCCAAAATAAAATAGAATTTGTTCTTTGAAATTTTTAGTTGAAGAGCAACTCTAAGTGGAGATATATTGAGGAACTTCATGTGATATTAAAAATACCATGCACTTCAAGGAATTTGGTAAAGGTGACTGAAGACTAAATCAGGCAGAATTGTTATATGGTATACAACTCATGAAATTCACAGAGCATCTAAAACTCACCATAGGACACTGTTGCCAGGAAAAGTTCTTTGTGAAAAGCTGTTAAAATTACTAGATAAAAGTGCGGCCGGTTCTGGGAGAAAGCTAAGTTGGGAAAGTGCTTGCCAAGTGAACATAGGGGTCTACGTTTGATCCTTGGAACACATGCAAAAAGCCTAGTGTGGCTCATGTATTGTAATCCTAGCACTGGGGCGGTAGAGACAAGCAGACCCCAAGATCATCTTTTTCTGGAGAAAGTACAGCCCTATATTACATGGGACATGAATCGAGTGTTCTTGGCAATTTCAAACGGCAAAATGTGAAACAAATGTGTATCTTAGAATGTAGATTATCACACAGCTTGTGTGGATTTACATGTATATTAAGACATCTTGGCCAACCAGATTTTCTTCAACTTGCCTCAGAGTTTGCCTTTCCTCTCCACAGATTCTCAGAAGAAGCTTAAATACATCCAAAATGGTTTAAGGCTCAGAACTGTCCAAACATCTTGGGGATTCTACTAAAGATGAAGACTTTGGCTTTACCAACACTTCATTCTAAAGTCATTTAAAATGGGAAACTTTTTTTCACTTCCTTAGAACAGGCCCTCACAGACACCAAACATCAGGGGAAGAGAGAAAATTGCCCCCCAAACCAGCTCAGTAGAAGCTCAGTCTCTACTAGCAATCTATGGACCATGATTCTTGTTTAGCCCCTGGCTTCCTAGCAGCACACATATCTCCCCACTGGGGAGCATGTTTTGTTCAAATGGTCAAATCTACACTATTACCTCCTTGTTCTTTCTTCATGGGGTTTTTGATTTGTCTCTTTCCCAACTCTCCCAAATTTTTCCTATGGGTTACCCTTCAACTACTTCGAACCTCCCATTCTAAATGGCTTCGTGCACAACCACTACAGAAGCCGAGCTACCACCTTTGATGTGGCAGGAGGTTATGAAGTGCAAACTGAGGCATGCAGGCATAGGAGTAGCTTAACAGGCTGGGACTCCACTTGGCTTGGGCTGTGGATATACCTCTCTTTTAACAATGCACTTGGCAGCCTAGGACCCTCACCTGCACACCCTATACACAGTCTTTTATTTCTTTTTTTTTTTTTCTTTTTTTTTGTTTTTTCAAGACAGGCTCTCCCTGTAGCCCCAGCTGTCCTGGAACTCACTCTGTAGACCAGGCTGGCCTTGAACTCACAAAGATCCGCCTGCCTCTGCCTCCCAAGTGCTAGGATTAAAGGTGTGTGCTGCCACGCCCGGCTACACAGTCTTTTCTAAACATTGAACCTGATGACAACTTAAGAACCCTTGCCTTCATGGAGCTACCTGTACACCTTACTCCAAAATAAGTTTCTCTTCCCAGAACAAGTATCAAACTTAAACAGTTCCTATTCATTTGCACTTCCATTATGCCTAGGTATGGAAGGAGGATGATCCAGCCAGAACTAGTTTTGGACACAAAAGCAGTAAAGTAAACTGTGTTTTCAAAGTGAACTTTTAGGGAGTATCCTCTAATTACTATCTTATGCCCATGCATAAGATGATTAAAATACAGCGTATTATGGGAAGGGACATGGGCAGCAGAGAAATGGTTATGAAACTTCATCTGTTAATCCCAATAGAGAACCACCTGTGCTATGCTCCTTAGCAACCCATTCCTCCTTTTCAATTTCACAAAAGAAGCCCAGATAATTATTGGGGCACTTGAGAACACTCATTCAAGTGGCCTACTGTCACTCTAGACAACAAATTTCTTCTTGATTTATGCTATTGCTTTGCTTGCAATAAAGCATTCTTGCTATTTTTCAATCTATTGTCACCTTTACTTCATTCTTGAATAAGATGCCAAGAACCTGGAAACACACAACCAGAACAGAACCTTCAGCAACAAAAACACAGTTCCACCTAGAGACTGGGGCTCATTTGTAACCGCACTCATCCACAGGAGTCTCTTTCTGCCCTGTGGTAACTCACCATCGCCTACCTACTTTCACTTGTTTTCCCATTTGTTTTGTTTGTTTTTGTGTGTGTCCACACACACCCAATCCTTGGAGAATTTCTTAGAATCTGTTTTGATCATATTCACCTTCACTTTAAAACAATCTTAAGGCCACACTTTTCTAAAGGCCAATACTAATCTTTCAATATCTCTGGAAAAAAATTAGGCAAACAAAGGAGGGGCCGAAGAGGTGGCTCAGTGGTTAAGAGCATTGGTTGCTCTTGCAGAGAACCTGGGCTTGATGGCAGCACCCACGTGGTGGCTAACTCAAATTCCAGGTGATCCAACATCCTCTTCTGACCTCTGTGGGTATTGCAGGACATGGTGACCTTCCACACATGTAGGCAATACATCCGTACACATAAAATAAAAATAATAAATAAAATATTTTAAATGAAAAAGAAAACAAAAGCATTAAGATAAAAACAGGGTAATGCTTCTGGATAGAAATTTGAGAGAAGACAAAAGTTGAAAGCTCATCATTGAAAGCAAAGGTGACTATAAATTAAAGGTATTTATCCCTCCGCATTACCGAAAATAATAAAGTCTAGCCCAGATTAGTCATTTCATTGCTCCATGTAGTGTAACTTCTCCCCTGACCTGAAAAAAAGAAAACATTTTTCTTTTTTAAAAAGTATTTTATTTTATGTGTATGAGTGTATTCATTCTATGTATGCAAGTGCATTCGTGTCGGGCAATGTCACAAGGATCTAAAGAGGCTGTTGGATTCCCCTGGAACTGGAGTCACAAACGCTTGTTAGCCATCACAAGGGTGTTGGGACTCAAACCTGGGTCTTCTACAAGAGTGCCCAGTGCTCTTAACCGCTGAGCCATCTCTCCAGTCCCCATGAAAACATTTTTTAGAAGTTAAGAAAATGGAAATGTTCGCCCTTTCTATGATTCTGATCTGGCATTCGTTGAGGAGACAGCTGAGCTGGTGCTTGCTCCTTAGAGCCTTTTCCACACATCATGAAGAATGCTGTAATCTCCTTTACAGCAGTTTAGAGAAGGTTTCTGCCCCTCATTTATTATTTCAGTTTTTATTGGCACGGCTTGTAGCTTGTGAATATTTGTTTTTGTTTCTTTGGCTTTTCTTTTCCTGATTTTTACTGGGTTCATTTGTTTATCAATACAATGATACCTGCAAAAGTAAAGTTTTGCAGTGTTAAAGCTCAATTATTTTCAGAGTAGGATGCATGGTATGAGTTTTTGGGGGGTGAATTTGCAACTTTTATCTCCACTCTTAAAAAAAATGAAGCAAACTCAGGGAACAATATTTATGCAAGCTTATGAAATTTGAGATAAATATCACCATCTTTGGGGAGGATTTTTCCCATAATATCATGATATTTTTGCTGAAAAGTATATGTTGATTATCCTTGTACAATAATAAATATTTAATCAGTAAACATATAAAAGTTATATCTGTTCTATGGCAGAAAATATACCTTCAACTCACACACTCTGAGATACTGATTTTCAAATAGTAACTGGCTTATTCAGGAATGTTCAACCCACAGCCTGTGGGCTACATGCAAGAAAGGCTAGCTATGAATGTCGCAAAACACAAAATCATAAACTTACATAAACTATTTTAAGATATTTTTGCAACTTTTTTGGAACTCTATTGTGCATTTCTGAGTGTGAATTTTGAAGATAACAATGTGTCACAATGTCCAAAGTTTGAACATGACTAATTATAATAATGGCCTTTTAAACTCACTGAAAATTAAAGTTCTCTATAAACTTTGAACTGTCACATAATTCTAGTGTTTAGTTATTTGATGTTTACAAATATTGCAAAAGACAAAGTAGTTCCAATTCCAAATTATAAAATGAACGTTATACTTGATTTTAATAAAACCAAAGATTTTTTTTTTTTTTTTTTTTTTGGTCTTTTTGAGACAGGGTCTCCCTGAAGCCTCAGCTGTCCTGGAACTCACTATGTAGACCAAGCTGTCCTTGAACTCACAAAGATCTGCCTGCCTATGGTAGATAAGCATATGGAAAGATGTCCTGTAACAAAGGTCATCACATAAATGTAAATAACACAACAATGAAAGATTTCGACATACCAGTGCAGTGAGATTATCAAAATCCAGAACATTGACAACAGGACAAATTGAGCAAAAATTTACAACAGCACAAACTCTGGTCCCTTGCAGGTAAGAGTGTAAAACAATACACTATCAAACTAAAAGTGTCCATCCCATGTGACCCAGCAGTCATACCCTTGGTACTTACCTAGGAGTGGTGAAAACTTCGTCACATATTATTTATTTATTTATTTATTTATTTATTTATTTATTTATTTATTTATTTTATGTAATGTGTTGAGCATTTTTCCTGCATGTGTGTAAATGCACCCGTGTTGTGCACTGGAACTCTGAAGAGGGTGTCAGATTCCCTGAAACTGGAATTACAGATGGTTGTTAGCTGCCATGTGGGTGTTGGAAATCAAACACAGGTCCTCTGCAAGAGCAATCAGTGCTCTTAACCACTGGCCCACTTTTTAAATTTTATTTTATATGTATCTTTATAATGTATCTTTATACTAATTTATTGCTAAAATCAGGAAGTCTCCAAGATGGGTTTTAGCAGGTGAATGGACTAGCAGAGTTACATCCAAACAACAGAGTGCTGTTTGGTGATAAAAACAAACAAGGAATTTTATGTGAAGTTGTGTGAGGATACAGCTAATTCCAGAGCATTCCCTTCTGTCTCCTCCACTTATTCTAATTCTTCTCACTTCAGTGTCGTGTTTTCATGCTAACCCTGGGTTGCACGCTTCTAAATTCTAGTTCAGTTATAACTTCTTTAAAAATTTTTTACTTATTATTTCTTAATTTTTATTTCTTAGTGCATATGAGTATATTGCTGACATGTTTGTAAGTGCACCTGTGTCTTGCAATGCCCACAGAGGTCAGAAGAGGACATTGAATTCCTCTGGAAATGGAGTTATGGTTGTTTGTGCTGGAATAGAACCCAGGTCCTCTTCAAGAACAGCCAGTGTTCTTAGCCACTGAGCCATCTCTCCAGCCCCTGGGCTATAACTTCTTAATGTAAGATTCCTGTTAACCTTATACCAGAAGAGCTGGAATATTATACCTAATACTTATGTCTTGTATAGAGATACAGATATGAAGACATGTAGTAGTTGTATACATTTGCTTATTGGGGTTTTGGGCGATGAGATTCACTTGTGGAAACTGTCAATGCGAGAAAGTCTGTTAAACATGTATATGCAAAATATTGAAATCAATAACTATATTCCATAAAACCTTCTTAAAAATAAATGAACTTTTGGGGGCTGGAGAGATGGCCTAGCGGTTAAGAGCACCGACTGCTCTTGCAGAGGACCCGGGTTCGATCCCCAGCACCCACATGGCGTCTAAGAACCGTCTGTAACTCCAATTCCAGGAGAACTCCAGTTCCATGGGATTCTGAGACCCTCTTCTGACCTCCGCGGCATGGCACGACACGGGTGCACAAACCTACATGCAGACAGTACATTCATACACATAAATAAATAAATTAAATTTTTAAGAAATAAAAAAAGAACTTTCAACTCATGCAAAGGTATGGTAAATATATATTATCAAGTGAGACCAAATAGGAAAGCCTGAGCACCATATTATTCTATTTCTTTGACATTCTGGGAAAGGCAAATCTGTAAAGATACTGAGATGATCAGTGGCCGATGAGGTTAGAACAGACAGAGGGAAGAAAAAGTAAAATGCAGAGTATCCTGAGGGGGCCAGTATTGTTCTACATGCTACTATCATGAGGGGAAGACATATATATATATATATATATATATATATATATATATATATATATATCAACTTATTTAGATGCATAGAATGTAAAGCACCAAAAGAGATCTTCAGTATAAACTTGCCTTGGGATGATCTGCTGTATGGACAGCTCAAGGGTGTACCAAGGCACTGTTCTGGTGTGAATTGATATGGGAAGGCTATACATGGCTGTGTGGGGAGCAGAGGAATATGGGAAATTTCTAGACTTTACCACTTAAATTTTCTGTGCATTTATGACTGTCCTAAGAATGGAGTTTAATCAGTTTGCTCATGTTGTCATATCCACTGAAAGTCCACATGTGCATCTACCCTGTGGTCTCTAGACAATACAGTTTTTATTATCTTTCTGCCTCCTCTTCTGATCCCTAGTCCTTGGAATGATAGGATCTCATATGTCCCATTTAAGGCTGGTCACTCCACAGTCTCTTGTTCTCTGCACTCTTATTCTCTCTCTACCATTTGTGAGAACCCATGTTAAACAACATCTACTGCAAGAAGAACCTTCTCTGATGAGAGTTGATGGATGCCCTAGCCTATGGATAACAACAAATCATTATGAGTCCATTTAATACTATGTTTACTTAGAACAGTGACAGTACTATGTTATTCCCTATGGCCTGTGACCTATCTAGCCATAGGTTCAGGTATGGAGTCCCTATTATGGAGTAGACCTTAGATCCAGTTAAAAGGTGATTGAATATTCCCACAATATTCATGCCACTATTGTGCCAGTGGACACATTTTGTCGAGCCAGTTTACATTTCATCCTTCCAAATACACTCTCCCTAAAAGTTTGACATTTGAACTCATATTTCCTTTCAGCATCTGAAGATAGTGTCACAGTAAACATTGTCTTAAACCTCATTCTGTTCTGCTTCTAAAAGAACCTGTTCTTCTAAAAGCATTGACTATTTGTTGTTACAGAGTGCACTCCTATGTTATAGAAAATAACAACAACAACAACAACAAAAACGATAAGTAATTCTTGCCATTAAGAAGCACATAAAATATTTGGGGAATTATCTTGGGCCCCAGTGAAGAGACAAATAAAATCTCTTTTATAATTTTGAAATAAAATCTAATGGAGATCAAAAGAGGATATGAAACCTAGTACTTGGAATGGTACTTTAGATTTGGTCATTTGCTAGAGTTTTTTTTTTGTTTAATCTGTGCATTTCTATGTCTCCCTATTTGTTTTTGTGTGTTTAAATTCTATAATTGAGAGCAATGGCCCAACACAAGATTGTGCAAGACACCAAAACACTTTTTGCAACAATTAGAAGTTAGTTTATTCTTTCATTGTATATTTTAATTATTCTATTAATTACTTTTCTATTTCTTTTAAGTATTTTCTGTGTGCTTTAGCTGATACACGTAACAGGCTCATAAAAGAAATTTTATAGGAAAATAATTGGTTCTGAACATTGAAAGACATATAGGATTCTAATATTTTTTCATTTGCTAAGTTTTTATAGTATTAGTTAAGAATATTAGGAAAAGCATTTACATTTAATCACATTTGTATATGGAAAATCACACTATTTTTATAAACAGAATATTAATTATTTTTTAATAAACAGAATATGAGTAGATAAGCCTTTCATACTGTATACACCATAGATAAAAGAGAAATGTCTAACCTCTAAATTCATACTATGTTAGTTTTATTAGGCAGAAAGAATTATTCATATGTAAGGCATAACAAAGCTAACTTTCTCTGTATTAATTTGCAGGTATGAAGTGACTCATGATTTTTCAAGTGACCAGTGGCTGAAAGATAATGTAAAATCACACATGAGTGAAGGGTTAATTTAGAAAACAAATTAGACATGTAGACATGTAGACTCTAAGGAAACAACATACCAACAGTTCAGTGAAGGCTGGGAGACAGCTCAGTGGCTGTGCAAATGCCAGAATTTGAATCCTCAGTACCTGTGTAAAGGTGACTGTTGCACTTCTATAATATCAACAATGGAAGTGTGGAAAAGGCAGATCCCTTTTTTTTTTCATTTTTTAATAATAAGTAATAATTTATAAGTACAAGCATCCTTCATGTAAAACCAATTTGCAAGCAGTTGTGCCCAAACCCACACAGCCCATGGGTCCCACCATCCAGCTGGGGGGGCTTGTATGCTCAATCAAGTTGATCAGATGTGTGTCCAGACTATATTGCTGTAGTTTCGCCATTCACCCCAATCGCAGCCCTTACATTCTATCACTCCTCTCTTCCGCAGATTGTTCCCTAGGCTTAGAAAAGGGGCACAGGTGGATGGGAAGCAAAACAGTCTACTTTCTCTGGAGCTGTCGTCTTGGACTCTGGTCAATTCTGGCTGTTTCCTTTCATGGGCTGACAGTTTGTCCAGGAATAACCTTTCAATTCTAAATAAAAAAAAAAAAAAAAACAGCTAAACTTTAACTTTAAAGTCATTATGTTAGAAATCAGTATGTGAATAAGGGATGCTATTTCATTAAACTAGAATTAAAAATATAATGAAACCAGTAAGCCACTAAACACCATTCTCATATAAAATTAGCCATGTAGGTATGTGCATAACATGTAGGTATGTGCATAACATGCACATGCATGCACATGTATACATGTAGATTTGGTCTCTGTATCTGAGGATTCTACATCCTTGAATTCAATCAACTGCTGATTGAAACTATTTTAGGGGACCTGGGAGATGGCTCAATGGGTAAAGTACTTGATGTGCAAGCATGAAGACCTGAGTTCACACCCTCAGGCACCCACTCAAAGCAGTCAAACAAGGTGGCACACACCTATAACCCCAGTGCTGGGGGACTGGAGATAGGTGGATCTCTGGGGTTCACAGGACAGTCAGGCTAGGCAGTTGGTGAGTACTAGGTTCCATGAGAGACCCTGTCTCAAGAAATAATGTCGTGATAGAGGAAAATACCCAGCTTCAACTTCTGGCCTAAACGTGTACTTTCATACACATATGCCACACACACAGACACACACATGAAAATATTTGAAAAAGTTACATATAATTTTGATTTATGTGTGGAGTGTATATATGCATATTTTGGAATAATATAAAGTTAAAGGGAACAAAAAAAGAGAGAAAAACCTATTCAAAGAACTGACCAAAACAGTAAACCTGTGCACTGAAAAGGTTATAAAAGACCGGGGAAAAGGTGCAAAACAGGACTTAACATGTATGACAGAATCCATGAGCTCTGACAGGGGGCAGGGGAGGCATGAGGGATGGGCATGGATGGGGGAATGAGTATAAATTTGATTAAGAAATGTTGTATGAAATGTGTTCAATAAAAACTAAAACAAAACAAAAAAAAATTTTTTTTTTTTAAAGTCAGATCCCAGGAGTCTATTGGCCAGCCAGCCTGACAAAGTCGAAGAGCTCTGGGTTCAGTAAGAGACCCTGTCTCAAAAGTTAAGATGGAGAGTTAATGAGGAAGACTTCAGAGTAGGCCTTTGCCTACAAACACATACACACAAACATACATACATACATACATACATACACACACACACACACACATGCACAAACCCATACATAAACTTCATTAAATTTTAAAATTGCTGGCCACGTTTAGCTTACTTTGCTTCTGCTTATACAAGCTACAAATATTTAATGTGTGTGCTATATGCATGTTCGTGTGTACACATACTCATGAGTGTAGGCATGTGTGTGTAGGTTAACATCAGGTAGTCATGCTGGCATAGTAAGCACTTTTAACAACTGAGCCATCTCTGCAGCTGGAAATCTAATTTTTATAAAGGAAAACATTGATTTGGTCTGAAAAAAAACCAAAACACATAAATATGAACAGTTTTTACACACAATTTACTTTGTAAAGATAAGAGCAAATAGAGAGAGAGTGGCTATTATTTCCTGAATATTCAAACTCAGTTCAGTTATACATATCAGGAGAGAGAAAAGCTGTAGGTAAGCATTTTCATATCCTAAAATGAATAGGAAATTTGCTCAGCATCTAAGGAGGAAAAAAAGGTCGAAATCACAGAGTTCTTATGACACTAATGTTCATGTGCTTTTTTATAACAGCTGCCTGCACATTCTGGATTGGGCTAAAAGAAAGACACTGAAAATATTCTCTAGTGACAGGACCATTCCAAATAGTCATAGGTTCTAGGAAGTATGAAAAAAGCCACACAACGAAAATGGTATCTTTGTTCCAAAATAAAATACCATTTGTAGTGCACGAATATAACCAAGATAATTGGTGCATGCATCTTCTTTCCTAAATACAAAAGACTCCATTGGTAACGCAAGGCAAATGACAATTTAAGATTGTTTTCAGGAAAGTAAATGCTTTTAGTATTCTATATACTGATGATTAAATGGAAATATGGTGTGTTGGAGATAGGTACTGCTTTGATGCCTGGCGGGAAAAGCTATTTTTCTAAGAACATTTATTTTATAAAATGGAAAATGGTATTTCTTCTCTCCTAATTTTAATAGTCTTGCAGAGGAAGCTACCAGGTGCTCAGTTCATGACACTCTCACTTACAATCTGGTTTGTAAAGAATCATTTTTCAAAACTGTAATTATCTTCTCCAGGTGGCAAAGTTAGTCAAGGATATTTCTTAACACCTCTTGGAAAATGTTGTGTGAATTTCTCATTATGACATATTGAAATAAGAGAAAGAAATTTCACTTACATTTGTAATGTTTCATAGATTAAATCTTTTATTTATTATTTTTATTTTATGTATGAGTGTATTGCCTACATGTGTGTAAGTGCACCTATCTTGCAATGCTCATGGAAGTTGGAAGAGGGTGTCAGATTCCCGTGGATCTGAAGTTACAAATGGTTGTTAGCCACCAGGTGGGTGCTGAGAATTGAACCCAGGTCCTCTGTAAAAGCAGCCAGTGCTCTTACCTGGTGAGCCATCTCTCCAACTCCTTGTAGATTAAAATTTAGTTATTTCTATTACTGTATTCTCAAAACTAAGCATTTCTTTTCTGGTAAATCTTATGTAGGAAACACCATCTTGCAGAAAAATGTCATATTCTTTATCCTCTTTTCTATAGTCATGTTTATGTAATACAAATTCTATTTCCAAAAAAGGGATTTTCATTTTCATATATCTAAAGCAACTGTAAAGCATATTGTGAGAAAAATCTTACGGAACTAAAATAAGCCTAAATTAGAGATGGAAGCTTCAATGCTCATCTTTCAGTATACAATTTAATTAACGAACAGTAAATCAAAAAGAATATAAGAATGAAAATATGCCATTTACCAAATGCATTTAACTAGCATCTATAAAATATGATATGCAGAGAAGAATGCATATTATTTTCAAGGGCACATTGAATAGCCATTAAGATGAGTCTTGAAAACATGGGATTGTTGTTCTGGGGCATTAAAACACTCCACCAAGCTGGGCATGGTGGCGCATGCCTTTAATCCTAGCACTCGGGAGGCAGAGGCAGGCGGATCTTTGTGAGGTCAAGGCCAGCCTGGTCTACAGAGTAAGTTCCAGGACAGCTGGGATTACAGGTAGACTCTGTCTCGAAAAGACCAAACAAACAAACAAACAAACAAACAAAAACACTCCACCGATATCAGGCAAAGTATGTTCTCTGATATCAATGAAAATAAACTGGAAATAATAAAGTAACGTAAACAATATACTTTTAAACAACTATGATAAAAATAGAAGTCCTAAGTTAAATTAGAAAATATTTGACGGGCTGGAGAGATGGCCTAGCGGTTAAGAGCACTGACTGCTCTTACAGAGGACCCAGGTTCGATCCCCGGCACCCACATGGCGGCTGAGAACCATCTGTAACTCCAGTTCCAGGGGAATCCGATACCCTCTTCTGACCTCCACGGCATTGCATTACACAGGTGCACAAACCTGCATGCAGACAGTACATTCATACACATACGAAAATAAATTAAAAAATTTTAAAAAAGAAAATATTTGAAACTGAAAGGAAATAAAAAAAAATAGCATTCCATGCTTTGTAGGATGCAGTTAAAGCAGTCACTTGTGGGGAAATATGTAGCAGTAAACACGTTAGAAAAGAAGTTATCATAATCTGTACCTTATAAAACAAAAAGGGGGCCTGCAAAGATGATTCAGCAGTTAAGAGCTTTTATTGCTTTTGTAGAGGACTTGGAACTGGTGCCCAGCATAAACATGGCAATCAAAACTGCCTACCACTCTAGTTCCAGGAGATTCAACACCTCTACAGGTCCCTGCAGGCACTGTGGTATACATGAACTCATGAAAACAAACACAAAACACGTAAGGAAACAAACAAATAAATCTAAAGAAAAGTAAAAAAATGATCAAAATATATCAAGTGAGGGAGTAGGGAGAAAATAATTAGGCTATGAATAGTAAACAAGAATTTGACAAGAGAAAAAAAGGAAAAATCAGTGAAATAACAATCTTGCTTTTTGAAAATATCAATTATAAAGATAATAGATAAAAACCAATGAAATTGATAAGCCCATGAAAGCCAGAGCAACAAAGATAAGAATGAGAAACTATCCTCATTAGCCTCTAGAATAAAGAAAGGAAAATCACTGCAGACTTTACAGTGAAAGATAGTAAGAGAAAATTATGAAGACCAAACCTCTCTACACACATACTCGATATCTTAACCAATGGTCCAGTCCTTCCAAAATATAGACTATTAACCATCACCCATAGTGAGTGGCATAACATAAATAATTAGATGATTATCAAAGGAACTGAATTTATAATTTATTTTTTTATTTTTTTATTAATTTTATTTATTTCTGTATGTGTATGAATGTACTGTCTGCATGCAAGTTTGTGCACTTGTGTCATGCAATGCCGAGGAAGTCAGAAGAGGGTTTCGGATTCCCCTGGAACTGGAGTTCTCCTGGAAATGGAGTTTCAGACGGTTCCTGGCCACCATGTGGGTGCTGGGGATTGAACCCACATGTAAGAGCAGTCGGCGCTCTTAACCGCTAGGCCATCTCTCCAGCCCTATAGTTTAAACAGCTTTCACTGACAAATCTTTCAAAGTATTTAAGAAGAATTATAAATTCTACACTCCGTGTTGTAGAATAATAACTTTATCTAGTACTTACAGGGCTCACTTGTAAGTGATTATTGCTTGATCAGATCAAGAACTAATATGCTAATACTCTGAAATTACATCCAAGGCACACATACCAGGCTATGAACGTTGATAAGCTGATATGCTCAAAGAATTATAATGTGTCTGTTTTATTTACTTCAATCCATATGTGGGAAAGATGGAATTCCTGCAAAATCTGAGTCTTGTGATCTGTGTCAAAATGAACTCAGTGCATAAAATAATTCATAACTTTTAAGTAAAATCATTCTTTTGAAACATTGCAAGTGCATTTTTTTTGTGCATTCACAGATAAGGAGGAACATACACAACAGTTATTGACACTAAGAGAGAAGGGGAAAAGAACAAAGAAATTCTGCGTTTGATCTCTATGTATTCTACTCACCGGTCCTTTCCCAGGAAGGAGCATTAGACATGAGGCCGGTCTTCTGCCTTCTTAGTTGAACTGAGCATGTATCTCCTGTAAGGTGAGTAATTCTATTTTAAAAGCATACATGTATTAAATATAATAGCTAAATCTATGTTTGAAATATATGTGTGCATGTATATAGGCACATGTTTAAGTGAGCAAATGGTAGATTAATGCATAAGAACTCTGACACTCCAGAGGAAAAAACTGCTACCATGCCATTCAAGAAGTGACAAAGCATATTTATTATCTGAGAAGAATATGGCAGGAGAGCAGTGAAGGAAAAAAGTCTTGGAAGTGACAGTGCAATAGAGTGGGAGTCACTGGGGAAGAAACACAGCTCACTCCAGAGGAAGCCGCAGCCTTTTCATGATGAAAATGTCTGTCTACCCACGACGTGAGGCAGCTGCTCTACTACATAAGCAACCTTGACCAAATAACAGATATGTGACTTTCCATCAATAAAGGCAAGACTAAGTAGTTGTTTAAGAAATATTATACGTTTAATAACTTGAATATTTGTTTAATATCTTGTTTATTAATAGGTGCTCAAGTGTTTGACAAATGGTGGAGAGGGCATTAGTAACTCCTACAGAAGTGACTATCGCAAAGTAAATATTTCTTTCTTATTAATTCAGAGTTTATGTATTTCCCTTGAATAATCAATACATGCTTCCCTTTGAAAAAGCTCCTACTCGTTTTGTAACATTTTAGCTAAATAATATATTGACTTGAAACACACACTTTTCTCTCTATAAGTATCCACAGGCCCCAAGCAGATAGATTTTAATGAACAGTAATTTTAATAGATGGCATTGTAGTATGAGATGCAGCCCCAATTACTTGGTATGTATTCTTTTTCATAGTAGGCTCAATAATGTCACTATACTCACCAAGGAAATTCAATACCATGTTTTAAAGTATATCCTTGTTATACTTTCAAATACCATAGAAACATATACAATTATATTGGAAGTATGATAGGTAAATAATGATAGATAACATGACAGTATCTAGAATCAATTAGGAGACAATTCTCCTAGTACACCTGTGAGGGATTATCGAGAATACCCTCCTTAAAAGCCAGAGGCACCATCCCCTGGACTGAATAATAAGGAGAAAGTAAGCTGAACAGGAAGGAGCATTCATCGCTGTCTCCTTCTTGACTGTGGTTGTGAACAGTTGCCTCAAGCTCCTGCCACTGTTTGCTCCGCAGCCATAATGGACTATGTCATAAAATAGACTTTTTCTCTCCCAAGTTTTTTTCATCAGATATTTTATCATAACAACCAGAAAAGGTAAACTAATCGAGGAAGAGTAAATTTATACTCAGAGAAAAGGCAGTTTATTATATGACCTCTTCTTTCCAACTCTGCCTTCCAAAAGAAGTGGGATTCGTGAATGCGTCGACAGTACCGTGGATGCTATTTGGCAATTTTTCTTTTCTCTTTGTTCAATGTAGTAATGACTTCAAGATTGAAATGTCTTCTCAACTACTTTATTGTATTTCAAAACATTTTGTGTAGGCATTAAAATAAAGTTATTTGTACATACTTGAATGATTTATAAATTTATGCATTTTATTAGGTAAATTGCTCCTTGTATCCAGTGTTGAGCTTTACAAGTCCCTCCATGCCACTAGCTGCGGTGCTTAGTTTAGTTCTTTGTGTGTCCTGTAGCATTGCTTTATCTGACTGTATGCAGCTCCTTTGTCCACTCAGTCTCTAGTGCCCCATAACATGTGTGCAGTCATTGAGCTATTTCATGCTTTAGTGACACTTACATACATTGGCCTTTATAATCCTCACTTGGTCTTAGCATCCAAATATCTGTCTCATTTCTCTTATGTTTTTGTTTTTTCTTTTACAGGTTCTCACTCCTTTAAGTTTTCACAGCACGGCAACTCTGCTGCCTTTAAGCATGTGCTGTTCAAGTTTTCGTCCAACACTTTCCTTTCTTCTCAGTGGAACTGGGGTTGGTGAACCATCCTCCCTACAGACCCTGAGAGGCCCCTTCATTCTTTATAGTGGTAAATCTTCCTCACACCACATCTTGTTGTGTGATTAACCACCTTGCCCCTAAGTAGTCTAGCAAATAGCAGCAAAGCAGAACACAATAGATGGGGCAAATGAGTTCACAGAAAGCTCATTTCTTCACCATGACCAGCTCATGAGAGATACAGCCTCCCACCAGCATCCGAGTGTTCAGACTAGCTGTAATCCAGGCAACAGCTGCAATAATCCTATCCTTTTCTCTCCTAATCCCAACCCCAGGCTTCTTCCAGAGTAAAACATCAGTGGCTTAGCTCAGACACTTAGTTATTTTTTTCTTTTTGCTTGAGTTACTCTCAACAACATTTTGCTGACTTGTGCACATCTTCCTGAATTTACTGAAGAAGTTATTCTCCTTTAACTTAAACTTTCCCTTTTAATGCAGTAGATTTCTTCTTTGATCAATACTAACTAATGTTTCCTTGTTATTATTCCCATAACTCCCATGTTTCTTTTAGATCGTGAGACTGATGTGCTACCCACTGCGCTAAGAGGATAACTTCCTTTCTATCAAAACCTGTGTGGTATTTTTGTTCTATTTTATAGTCTCTTCTGCTAGAATGTAAATATCATGAAGGCAAAAATCATGTCTGCCTGGAGATTCCATTGTGTCGCTAGTATCCAGTGTCTGAGCAGATACACAGAGAGTTCTAAATATGTCTTGCACTCTTAGATATTGCTTTTTTTTTTTATGTTCGAGTGCTATGAGTCTCCTCAGATTTTTAAGGTCAATAAAAAACTAAAGCTTAAAATCTATTTTAAATAAAGTATTAGGTACCAAACACTGTACTTAAGATATTTTATTCGCTATAAATATATGCAATGTAGATATTAAATTGCAGGTGAGGAAATTAAGCTGTAGGGAAATTGGGACATTGGTGAAAACGTAGCTGCTAATGGCAGAGCTGAACTTTAATCCCATTTCTATCTGATTTTGAACCCAGACCTGCAGACTGCCCCAAGCTGCCCTAGGGTGAGCACTTTTGATTTACAATAGCTTCAGATAATCTGTACAAACCCTGCAATTAAAATTCTCTGTACTCCACTGTGCCTCTCTCCCCGGTTTCTCCATGTAGTGCAATGTCATGCAGGAAACAACTGATTCCTGTCAGAAATATTGCATTCGTGCTATTTGTGTTTCGATTCCTTGTCACGAAACTGTCTAGAATTATGATTATATATCGTTTTACTTAAAGACATCTCATCTCCATAAATTTTAGACCTGAATTATCAGGGTGGAATCAATTTGCAGATGTCACATTTAGCTCATATAAAACACATGCTTTCCTGGATTCCTGAGTCACTAAAATAGAGAGGAAAACCTTTTTCTAATAGTTCAGAAAGAATGCGTGACAAACGTAGCATATAATAGCAACGTGAGACTTGAGCGGCTGTAGAACCAGCGTGATCCCTGTTCAGAGTAAAACCCGAGGTCCAAGGGCTCCTCTCTGGCACAAAGCCACACAGCTTACTGAAAGCGTAGCCAGCCATGTGCTTTTCTCTTTAGATTATAACATGCACATTGCTTGTGAGTTTCCGAACTTGCTAGTGGCACGCTAATCACTTTATATCGTACAATGAGGTCACAGATTATTAAGAGAAATGCGGGAAAGCAGAGTATTAACTATTATGAAATGCCTGAGCCGGGCGTGGTGGTGCATGCCTTTAATCCTAGCACTTGGGAGGCAGAGGCAGGCAGATCTTTGTGAGTTCAAGGCCAGCCTGGTCTACAGAGTGAATTCCAGGACAGCTGGGACTACAGGGAGACCCTGTCTCAAAAAGACCAAAAAAATAAAAATGCCTGAGAACTCCTGAGAAACAGCAACCCAAGCAATGAAGAGGTTCCAGGCACAAGGTACCTGGGAAGTTTCACCAGCCCATAGTGGAACAGAGGAGTGCCCAAATACAATGACGCAGGGCTCAATAGAGTAATGCACTTTTTTTTTTCACAATGAATGTAAATTTTAATTACAAAATAAGAGTATGAACAAAGCATTTTAAAATAATCTCACTTTTAAAATAGGCCGGAAACTAACAAAAACCAAGACAACAAAAGCAAACCATTTACCTTCCCGTTTGTTTGTTTGTTTGTTGAGACAGGGTCTCCCTTTAGTCCCAGCTGGCCTGGAGCTCACTATGTACACCAGGCTGGCCTTGAACTCACAGAGATCCTCCTGCTCTGCTTCTCAAGTGCTAGGATTAAAGGCGTGCGCCACTACGCCTGGCTTTCCATGTTTTGAAGAGCTAATCCTGCATGAAGAAAAAGAATCTAAATAAATTTCTCTGGAGTCACTGCTGCCTATAAAACATCATGCTTTCCTTATTACAGAGGTTGTCCTCATATAAAGACATACTTGAATATATTTGGAGACTTCTGATTCCTTCACATGATGGTATGAAGTCGACTCAGGTGGCCGCTCCTTCTGTATTTCATGGACACTATTAACTATCTGTTATCATTGTGCATCCCTATTATTGCATATCATAAAAGTTTCCATTGAGAAGTAAAGATCATCTAATCGATGAATTACAAAAAAATGTTTGGAAGAACTACTTGGCAGTATTTGTTTAAAATTTTAAATGCACAAACCTTTTGGCCCAACAATTATACTTGATATCTAGTCTAGAAAAGCAATTCACATAAATACAAGGAAAGATGTTAAGAATGTTCAGAGTGGCACTCCGTGGATCACTGGGAAAAATCTTCAGAATTAGAGAATCAGATAATGTTAGCTATGTCCTATGAAAAGTAAAGACAGGGAGCCGGTTAAGCAACCTTCTTTGCATCCCAAAGCAGAGGGTAGAGAAAAAGGAGATTAGAGTTGCACAACTCACTTTGCTGGAACATCCCCAACAATATACAGACTCCCACTAGGTCTCATCTTCCATTGGTGTCACCTTGAGACCATGGGGTTTTCCAAGATCCTTAACATCCATACCACAGCTGCATGTGTAAAAAGAACAGCAAATTTTCAAAGGCCCAAAAGACAAGTGAAAAGAGCCTTCGGAATCTATAGGTGGCTGGCGCATGGAGCAGAGAGAGATGACTTAGTAAAGCTTGCTCCTATAAATTCCTCCAATGTCATCTCAAGGTGGATGGGGCCCTAAAACTGTCTTCAGTGATTAATCTTTGCTCTAGCTGTAGATGAAGGTGGACAGGACAACTTTTGTCTCTGTAAATCTATGCCCTACTTTTTGACAAATAGGACAGCAGACAGCTCTCCTGCATCTGGCTCTTTTTAATTTTCTTCTCTACAATGACCCTTAATATTCTTTGAGTGACATTTTGGTCTCCCACAGTAGTCAACAATAGTTCTTTAGTGTAAGTTTATTGTTTGGATGAAAAAAGGCTTCCCTCCTTTTGTAGTCCTTTCCAAATCTCACTGTCTTGCTATTATAAACCTCTTTCTCAAAAGAAAGCATTTAAGAACTGTATTGAGGGCAGGAAGTGGGCTCTTTACCCCATGCCAACAGACCAAGAATCTCCAGGGATAAGAATATGCTTCTTTTGTGAATCAGAGAAAGGGCAGTTTGGGAAGAAGAGATGGAGCAGAAGGAACACTCAATATTGCAGTGGTCTTTTTAAGCAATGGAGAGGGACACACAAAAGCCAGGCTTTCTTTAAAAGTTAAATAACAGGCTTGCAAAACATAAAGAGTCATAAGAAATAAATCCCCCAGTGTTCCAGCATTGGACATTCACAGATTAGATTCACCACTTACCAGACATTTGATGTTAAATTATCATTATTCCTAAGCCTTAGGTTTCTAGCTACAGAATGAAGATGATAATATTTAATTTACAGGACTCTGATGATGCTGAAACAATTTAGGCAAATATTTTATAAATGTTACACAAATGTTAAAAATTATTGTATTTATATATATATATATATATCAATATGCCATTACTATATTGTAATTATTGTAGGAAATCAATCTATAGCCATATAGGAAAATAGTCATTTGTTTAAAAATTATTGTAATATAAAACTTGAAATTGTGAATCACCCTGTTTAATCACCCCGGCACCCCTGAGATGGAAACCATGTTCTAAGACAAGTGTGCTCTAGAAACACCCTTGTTATGTTTATTTAAGCTTGTCTTGTCAACTCTGAATCACACTTTCATCATCAGGCTTCAGCTAAGTGTAACAGGGAGCACATTTAACAGAACAAAGAAACAATATTTGCCCCCTATCTGGAAGTGGTTTCACATCCAGAAGATCTTTTTGCTTCAATAAAATGCAGCTATATTTTATATTTCTTTTTATTGGGCATTAAATACTAATAACCAGTTAAATCAGACAAAGACTAGAGGGAAAAAAAAGCTCACCTAAAACTCAGACAACATGGAACACCAAGATCCTGTCAGGTTTGTTTCCCTTTTTAAAACCTAGAAGCTACATCATCTACTCAGAGAGAGGCCCGCTCCTTTCCTGATTAGAGGCAATCAGAATACTGTGGCTGGCAATCTTGTCTAATTTAAAAACTATCATATCAAATGATAACTGCTAATAACTACCAATATTACCCAGCATGAAAATGAAGGTCAAATGCTATAGTTTGAATGTTAAATAAGGCAAAGGCTAAAACTAGCTTTTAAGGGAAAATTTCGCTTGCCTTAAAAACATTACTCTGAAAGTGTGTTACCAAACCCCACAGCAGGCTGCACATTCTCTTCCTGTGTTCAATAGCATGGTTTCTGGTCCTTGTTTCTGTACTCCCATTCACAATGCTGTTGGGCTTGGCACACTGCTGTTTATCATCACCAAATCAATCCTGCAGCTTTTGCCTTCATCTCAGCAAAGAATTTTCCAGAACACATCAAGACTTTTATTGGTTGTAAAATTACCTTACATAAGTAGTGTTTTCACAATGAAAAGGAAACAGGAATTTTCATACTGGAAGGTCCTACTCCCAACCACCGCACCACAAGAGGACCATTCTGAAAGTCATGGCCACTGCAGGTTTCTGGGTGGTTAGAATTGTACTGCTTTCCTCAGCTTTATGCTGACTGGAGCACTGAGGACCCTGCCTCCATATATACCACACCATCTACTCTATGAGCCTGTACTGCTGGCATTAGAGCTAATGATGTATGGCCTGGAAATGGGGTATCCCAATGTGAGTGGAAAATCAAATGGGGTCAGACCTGGAGGAGATACTCTATCAAGGGACCTTCTGAGAGCTGGTATTAAAAGTGAATGTTGGGGCCGCAGAGATGGCTCAGTGGTTAAGAACGCCAATTGCTCTTGCAGAGGACCTGGGTTCGATTCCCAGCACCCACATGTTGGCTAAGAACCACCTTTAAGCCAGGTATGGTGGCACACGCCTTTAATCCTAGCACTCGGGAGGCAGAGGCAGAGGCCAGCCTAGTCTACAGAGTGAGTTTCAGGCCAGCTGGGGCTATAGGGAGACCCTGACTCAAAAAAAAAAAAAAGTGAATGTCACCATGTCTGGCCCAGTTAATGCTTTTTAACTATTGGTAATTAAAACCAAAGAAAGTGAAACCACAAGCATTAGAATACTATAATTTTGGGAGAAAAAAAACTGAAGACCATGTGTCCCTATGTCCATGTATCTTAACACACCAATGGGCTTAACTGATGAATTGCCCTCATCATAGCTCAGCAAAAGTCACACAGAGGGCAAGGAAAAGCAAGATTCATGCTTCTGAAATCTCAGTCCAGAGCTCTTTCCTGGGTACCACACCATCCTGATATTGTTCTTTCTACAATTCTAACTAAGGTAAAAATGGAGTACAACAAAATTTTTCATATGACATCTACAGGTATGGCCCTGCATACCAGAAGTTATCCCAATCTGTCTAGGTATTCTAAATACTGTGATGAGATAATAATAGCATAATAATGGAAAAACCAGGTCAAACTACTGTAATATGGAACTAGCATGTTCTTACACCCTCACTGGCTGATTGCCTGTTTATAAGGCCTCCTCCTTTGGCAACAGTTTGCTGGCTGTCATTTCAAATGCACGTTAGACATATTAAGCGGAAATGTCCAGATAGACACAAGTCATAAGCTTAAATTGCATGCCATTTTGAATAGTGAGGTAAAGTCTAACATGATCCCACTCCATCCCCCCAGTCATGAACTATTCCATTATCTGGTGAACACATACTGCACATGCTGCCTGCTTATTGGCCATTTAGCAGACATGTCAACATTGTTAGGCAGGAGGTTTACTCCAGGAAGACTTACCAAGCAGCCCCCCAACAGAGAGCTTAATGAGCAGTAGGTGGCATGGAAGATTCTAGATGGATCATCAGTTCATCTGGCTTCAAGGACTTCCTGTCCAGTTAAGCATGCTCATGGGAAAGTCACCCTGTTCTCTTAGCAAACTTTTCAACTTTAGAGGTATTTATACCTCTCTACGTATTCTTGTAGCTTATACATGCATTTAGACTGAATTCTGGGTACAAACGGGCTTCTAAGAAAAACATGCCCCTCTCCCTGGGAGAGACACAGGGAGAGAAATACAAGCCCCATGTTCACCTGGATGAAGCATTGCTGCTGGGCTCAGCTCCTCTTTTTTTCTAAAGAATGTATTTCTGAAGGCTCAATGGGTAAAGTGCATGCTGTGCAGCCGTGAAGACCTGCATTCGGATCCCCGGCACCCATGTAAAAGTAAAAGTGGCAGCACATACCTATCATCCCGGTGCTGGGGTCAGGTGGGTGGTTGGAGGCAGAAGGATCCAAACACTCTCTGCCAGCCAGTCCAGCTAAAACAGCAAATGATGGACCCCATCTTAAAAAGTAAGGTAGGAGCAGTCAAGGAAGACAAAAGAATTCAATTCAAACTTTGGCCTTAATGTGTCACACACATGCACCCACCCACCCCACCCCCACACACAAACAAACACAACAATGTATTTCTGCTTCCTTGTTGGCTCAAATTAAATCTGAACTGCTTGCTCTGCTCTATGTCCTGAACTCCTGTCTTTTTGGAGCCCAAGAATTGACACTGCTGCTGGCATGGGGCTCAGAGAGACCCGAGGATACAGGACGCCTCGCCTGGCAACAGCAGGTCAGTTACTGAGGTATCACACAGCTTATGTCCACCCACGTAGCTCCTACATAGCTGGGAGGCCCTGTGCACCATGGCCTGGCTATTGAGTGCTTCTCATCTTCTGGGCATTGTACTATGCCATGTTGTCACAAAAAGAAAGATAAAAGCAGTACAACCAGGTGTTTTCAGAGACTGTATTCACATTACTTTTATTACCATACATTGTCAGTTAAGTATTGAATTTTATTATTCTCAATCTTTTACACTGCCTGATTTATAAATTAAATGTCATTTAAGTATGTGTTACACGGGTGTATATAGGATTCAGTATCAGCAGTTTCAAGCAGTCAGTGGGAGTGAAATACATCACTCTAAGGGAGGGCTGCTGTGCTCTTTCAGATTAAGAACCCTGCTGAAAAATGGAACTGAACAGCCAGAAGGAAAATATGCAAAGAGCCCACTATTTACTCCCAGACTCCCACAGTGGCGGTCACCCTAGAGGAAATTACCTATCACCATGTCCTTTGATAGATAAGGAAGAGCTTCAGAAAATGAACTCAAAAGAAATCTGGGGGCTAGGGAGATGGCTCAGCAGTTAAGAGCACTGACTGCTCTTGCAGAGGACCCAGATTCAATTTCCAGCACTCACATGGCGGCAAACAACCATCCATAACATTAGTCAGAAGAGGGGATCTGACACCCTCTTCTGACCTCTGTGAGGATTGCACAGCATGGGTACACTTACATGCAGACATTACATCTATACACATAAAATCAAAATAACAAATAGAAAATGAAGAAAATTTTATGTAACGAGATTCTGTAATTTGCTAAGGCACTGCCCACTTATGAGAGATAAAGCAAATACAAGTTCTCTACCGGGTAACAGAGCACAGTGTTTCATATTTATTATTTTGGGTTTTTTTGGTCTTTCTCAGACAGGGTCTCCCTTTAGTCCCAGCTGGCCTGGAGCTCACTCTGTAGACCAGGCTGGCCTTGAACTCACAGAGATCTGCCTGCCTCTGCTTCCAGAGTGCTAGGATTAAAGGCGTGCGCCATCACGCCCGGCCTAAGATGGTTCTTAGCCGCCATGTGGGTGCAGAGAATCAAACCCAGATCCTCTGCAAGAGCAGTCAGTGCTCTTAACCACTGAGCCATCTCTCCAGCCCCTCATATGTTCTTTGAATGGTTCAAGATCTCCTAATTCTTCTCTCTCATAAGTGACCAAACTAAGGATATCTGGGGCGATCAGCACAAATCTTTGTGGGGACAGAGAGGAATTATAAAAATGAGGGCATCAGTAGAATTAGTCTTTCTTGGGTCTGCAAAAATAAACTGCATATGAAGGATGACATGAAGTAGCAGGTAAGGGGTGACGAGTGGAGGCACCTGGGCAGGGAGACTGGGTTAGCCTGCAGAGTGCAAACCCTTCCCAAATAGGAGATTGTTGTGGCAAGGCATGGAAGGAAATCCTCTTTTTTGTTGCAAAAAAAAAAAAAAAAACTCCCGATATTGTGGAAAATTTCCCTTGAAGTTGTCTATGGGCCCCTCTTTGGGTAGACAGAAAAGACTTCCACCTATAAAATTAATTCTGTTCTTCGTGTTCATGAAGTCCCTGACCTCGTCACATGCACCTTGGCACTTTTATTTGTTCCATAGAATAGAGTGAAAAGTTCGGATTCACCCTCATGACCGTCTCCACATCACTCAGAGCTTGAAGCTGGGAGGTTATCTTTGGAAGTCTAGGATTAAGGATGCAAATCAAAGCCACAGAATGGCAGGAACTGACGAACATAGGAATGATGCCATTGATAAAATGAGTATCTGACTGATCTAGGATATTTCTAGGAGTGTCAGGCTATGCATTGCCTGTCAGACCTCGCTGTTCTTAGTAGAGCACCAATTAGGGTTTCTTGCCTTACTACTAACTAACTGTTCTCTGTCCTTTATATTGTTTGGTACTGAGTCCATACCTTCTCAGACTTGAGAAGCACCACACAGAAATAAACTCTGCATTGAAATCCAAGCAACACACTCTCAGGAACTGAAGAGCAAAATAGTGCAACAAAGCCATCACCAAGCACACTGCCATTAAAAGGCACGATGATTGAAGTTATTGTCGTAATGTAGATTACTAAATAATGCAACCCATAAAAGAAAGACATTGCATTGGCTATAAAATGTGTGTAACTGCAAAAGAATTCATACTTATTTAATGACACTTTAGAACTGGGTGGTAATTAAAATGAAGTAGGAATTTTTAAAAGCCAAATTCAACCAGGCCAGTATATAAATTGAAACATTTTCTTTGTTTTCTAAGCACATAAAAAAGTAAGTTTCACACAGAGGCCTGGGGGTTTTCCATCCCCTCTCTCCTCTTTAGCCCACTGGGAACAGCTTCTAATTGCTGGGAGGGTTCATTATCAGCTGTCTAAAGTGCAATACGTCAACCCTGCAATGCTGAGTTACAAAAGACATTCACACATCTGATGGGCTGCTGTGCTAAATACATCTTAATTTGTGCTGCATCTGCTGATTTCTAATTTGTTTGTCATGCCGCGAGTGCTGCAGACGTTGCTCGAGAGGCTCCTTCTTTTCTTTCTTTAAAAAAAAATGCATTAAAACCCCATTTTAAAAAATTGCTATCTTCCATCACTATTCATCTGTGTCTTCGACTGTCATAAACTCAATTCTTTTATCCACACATATGTATAAAAATCTTATGTATTTGAATATGTATATGTATGTTAGCATAAATGCACATATATTTGCATGTATGTCAAGCCAAATACTCATTTTCATCACATAAAGCAAAACAAACTTTCTTCATCCATAACTGGATGCGCAGTGACACAGTCTTACAGCTCTGGCAAGGATAAAAGTGCTCTAAGTCACTGGGGTCTGGTTCTGGTTTGCTCACTATGCAAAGATGTCAGCAAAGTTAGCACCCTCAATTCAGACTCAACTGAGCTGCAGCTCAAGTGAGAAACATTTGCACGTCAGTAGGATCTAGGATAAACCAGACTCAATATTAAGGAAGTTGGAATTTGAATTGGAAGAGAAAACAAATTCCTCTGTCTCGGGTCCATGCCTCTCCCAATCTTTTCACAAACAGCAGTATCAAAGGTTGAGTTTGGCAAGGCCCACCGTCTCCAGAGTCTGTCTGTGACTGTGTCTGACTGGCACAGTCATATAATGCCTTGTGTTCAGGGAGACCCTGGGTTAGCCTGAATGCATTGCTCTTACTGTTCATAAATTTTACATCATTTGTGATTCAAACGGGGCCTCTGCTTTTCCACTCTTCATTGAATCCCACCCGTGGCCAGCTGCTTTTGGGTGCAGAAGCACTGAGAACCCAAGTGGGACTGCAAGTGGATTTGCCTCTGGATTTAATCCACCAGGCCTTTTATCCTGAAGATCAAAAAAATTACCACTTGCGATGAACCCAGGAAGGGAGAAACTGGAGAGAAAGGAAACAATTAGGAAGGAAAAACAAATGGTGTATCTCTTGTGATCCTGTAGTTCTCAGAGAATAAAGACTGGAAGGCAGCCTTTTCTAGGTATAATTTGTTATTTCTAAGCACAGAGCTTCTTTGGGTGGAACTGATCAAAAGAATTAAGCATGTTTGCCACCAGACAAAGTGACACCCAAAGATGGTCTGTAAGCTCAAAAACTGAGCTAAATATTATACTTTTGGGGACAGTTCAGTGCCACTTTATGCTTTTGCATTCATGTACACACACACACACACACACACACACACACACAGACACACACACACAGACACAGAGGGTTTAAGGAAGCTGCAACAAGCATGAATTTGGAGCAAAGCCATTTTCTGACATGCCTGAGTTGCTGGCACAGAGGCTAGCCCTTTTGTGGGCTGCAGGGAGCCAGGTCTGCAGCCCATCTTCTACCTACATTCACCTTACCTACTGAGAGCAGTAGCCCCATTTACATAATGCCAATCAGTCTCCTGTGTCAGTCAGAGTACAGGCACAAGTGATTACCAAGGCATTAGGACTGGTGGAGCCATGGACAAATCAGGGCTTCCGTTAAGGAGAATGTTGAATCAATAAGGCACACTGTTCAACCAGGGCTGAGAAAAACACCTCATAAAGTAACAGCATTTGTAAAGGTTAATCAATTCAGCTAATTGTAAATGCTCTCAATTGTCAGTCCCTAAGCAGTCCCTTCTCTCTGTAGCTAGTAATTCACTGTGGGATGCACAGCTCAAAAGCAGGAGGCAGAGAAAGAGGGAAAAGCAGTCAAATTTCTCATTACTCTCTCCGTGTTTTGCTCTGTTGGTGTCTGCAAATGTCAATATATTTACCACAGGGAGAGAGCCTTTTTTCCCTGCTAGAACTACTTTACCCCCTTCATTATATACAAAACATAGTAAAGAGCCTAATTATCTTGGGTCCAGGCAGATGGGAAGGAAATCAGGGTATTGATCTTTGGGGCAGTATCTTAAGGCAAATGCATATGACTAATAAGCTAGGCAGGTAAAGGGATCTTTGCTCATTGACAGCAGTAAGAGGGAGACATCATATTCAGTGCTCAGAACTGACTCCTGCCCTTCTCTCTCCCCAGCCCTACCTGCAGATCACAATCACTGTGGAAGGATGTTTTCAAAGAGTATCCATGGAGATCAGAGAAGTGGAGACTAATCTTGTGGGGTATAACTGGGAAAATTCTAGGCTGAAATTACACCCAGAGCCTGACAGTGAAAGAAAGCAACCACTTTAAAAGAAAATGGGGATTTCTGTGTTTCTACAGGTTTCACAATAGAACAGCCATTATTTCCAGCTCTTAGATGGTTGTTCTAAGGACACAGACTATCATTCATTTTGAAAATAATAAGAAATTTCTAAAAAGTAAGGACACAGGATAAATGATAAATTACCCTAAGAAAAGTCTTTTTAAAATATTTTTCAAGTCTTCTCTGCTTTTAACTTTGTATATGTATTGGATATTGTGTTTCAAAAGGTTTTGTTACCCTACAATAAGATAATTACTCTCCCATGTTTAGAAAATATAGGAAGATTGATATATTCAAGGACTATTTATCTAAGCCACAAATGGAGATGAGAATTATTTCAAATGTCTCAATAAAAGGATAATATTTATAGAAAAATATGTCATAACAACATACACCCACATATTGTGGTTTAGAATTCAGTGGTGTGTATAATTTCCCATATTGAAACATGAACTGCTGCAATGAGCCATCACTTTCCTTTTATTTCATTTGTACCTTGGTAAAATGTAAATGCCTTTTCTGTAGTTGCAAGGCTGTAAGCAGTTAGAAGAACTCGACAATGTACAAAGCATCACAAAACACTGTAAAGTCAGAGCTTTCAACAACTTGGCAAAACAGCATTCTTATTTCTCATATACCTCCAATTAATGCCATTAATTGATGCAATTGTGAGAGTCTAACTAAATCTATCTCTAGCCTTGCTCCTATCAAACCTTCTGGTACCATAGGAATGGGGGGGGCAGTATGCTCACACAAGCCAAGTGATTCTGTCTGAGCAAATGCCTTGGTGACTTGAACCGTATCAAAAAGAAAGAGGAAAAAGAACCCAGAGAAGAGATGGAAAAGAAGGAGCTGATGGTTGCACTTCCCACAATACTCTGTCCTTCAAGCACTGCAGAGTAACAAGAGATCTTTGTAGAAAGATGATAGAAGTTTAAAATCAAACCCACTATAAGAGTGCTTCGAAGTGTTTTAATAAGTGCTTTAATTTAGAAACAAGTTGATCAATACTCAAGAATAACTTCAAGAATTTATTAAAATTTACCCCCCGGAAAGAATATTATATTATGCACAAATTGCTATGGGCTCTGAAAAATGTGTATGGGTGAGTGGTGCGATGTATCAACAATGAGGTCAGAATATAAAATCAGCACTCCTCTGGAGTGACGAGAACATTTAGTTTACAAGAGGAATTCTATCCTTAATGAAAAGAATTTTATGAGTGCACTTGTAAACATAACAGACTTACCTCTGAAATAAGATAAATTAACTAGTCAGGCATGTCCAGAAAATTCCAAGATTTGGGGCACAAACCTTACTCACCAGAAGGCATTCCTCCCGTTCGCTCATCTCCTCCTTTCTCAAGCACCCATCTAACAATGCCACTTCCCCATATTTTGAGACAAATGTCTTTATACCTTTGAGGATGCTGAGAATTGAGAGTGAAGTCCTCTGAAGGCAATTTGTGATGAGCAAAAATTAACAATATTGACATCTCCAGGAACCTATTATTTCATGTAGTGATTGTTCCTGAATACTTGGTACCATTAACCCATACACATTCCCTCAGAACCAATACCCCTATATGCATAATGCAATTTTCTTTCCAGAGGATAAGTTTTTATATCAGTTTAATAATTTCTTGAAGTTATCCTAGAGTATTGCTCAACTTGCTTCTAAATTAAAGCACTTATTAAAAAACTTTGAAGCACTCTCACAATTTTAAATCACTGTGCACATAGCAATTTAAAATTATTGGAGCAGTTTTATAAGCACTTGAATTTGGAGGTGATCAGAGACCTGAAAATGTGTAATATAGAGTAATTTAAAATTATTAGAGTACTTCACATTTTTTATAAGCTCTTCAGCTGGGAAGCGATAGGGTTCTAACATCTGAGCTTGTGCGGTGCAAAGTGAAGTACTCAGCCCAAAAGTAAGTCACTCTATTAAATCAAACCACTTTAATAATTTTAAAGTGATGTACAGTTGGCATGCCCAGATCTCCAAATTCACTTTTAAATTAAAAATATTTTTCACTTTCAACCTACAAAAGACACTTATATGATAAAACAGCAATTTAACCTTATAATTTTAGATATCATATTGCCATCCTGCATCGAGAGCTTATTACTGTCGATAAAAACAAACCCCAAAATGCTTAAAATATTTCAGGTTTTCTATTTAAAAATTGCCAAGAAACTTTAGCACCTAGTTGTATTTAATGATATTTCCACCCTAAGTAAACTTTAGTGTATCATGTTTGGACATGTAACACTTTTTCACCTGAAGCAATGTCAAACCAATAGATAGCTCAAGGTTCTCTGCTAAGTGGGCTTTCTTACTACTCTGAGCAAAAAACATAAACATTACATCTTCTAAAGACCACAGCCGAGTGGAGAGAAAGAGGATGCTCCAGTAAGATGCTCTTGCTCACCTCTGAGTTCAAGGAAAGGTGAAAAATGATGGAGCTCCTACCTATACATTCAGCAAATGCGCACTGTGCACATACAGTACTCAGATCAGTTAGTTGATGTGGCTCTTGTGACATCTTAAACTTTCCACTGTAAAAATCACAGGATGGAACTCAAGTCTGCGTTAAGTATTTCTGTCACAAACAAAATTGATTATTTACCCTAAAAGAGTTTAATCTCCACAGAGAATAAATCAATTTTGGGGTACTTTTAATTCAGTTAACTGAGTTGATATTTACATCCAGTAGATCTGGTTTAAAGCTTTGTTTAGGTAGTGCTCTCACTCTGTTCAAACAAAATGCCATCCCACATAGCTGGAGAAATAACTATGGAATCTCTTGGAAGATAGTAAAAATGGTTTCCCTTTCCTATCTCGTCCTGGAAGTGGTATCCTGCCCTCCCCAGGCTAGTCACCAATGTCCTGCCTAGCTTAATTCTAACTATGGGTATATGAAATCCACTAGAAAATATTGATTTAGTACTTCTTGGTTCTTTGGTAACACTTTTAATTTTATCCTATTGGAGATTAACTAGTGGGCTTAGAATACACAGATGACCCCATGAGAGGCACCCCAGAGATGTTTGCTCTAGTTCTCCTGGGGGAATAAGGATGCTTGTGTGTGCTGCTCAACTCAGATACTGTTCAGCTTTGTCCTGATACTGTTGCACCTCGTCTGTCACTACTAAGACTGCCTGTAAATTAAAGTCAGCAGGATGGTAAATGAGGGTAGTGCTGTCACATCTTTAGCTAGTTTTTCTTAATTCAACTTGACTCAGAGATTCAAAGGGACATCCAGAATTAAAGCACAATTATCTTGATGGATGCTGCAATGGCATTGTTGTTATTGTTATTATTATTATTATTTCTTGAGACAAGGTCTCCCTGTAGATCCAGTTGGCCTGGAACTCACTATGTAGATCAGGCTGGCTTCAGTCTCACAGAGATCTGCCTGCTTCTGCCTCCCCTGTTCTGGAATAAAGGCATGAACCACGATGCCCAGCTGCAATGGCATTTTTAACTTCATTTCAAACAGGAGACATTGAACATGAACTATGAAGGTGAGAGATATGACTAGAGCCCTTTACAGGAAGAAACTGTGATGCTGGAGTTAGGACGACAGTCGCCCTGGGTGGAGCGACTTAACACTCAAATTCTCTTTGACTTTCTCTGCAACAGTACCCAGTGTTTTCATGAACAGACAATAACAAATTAGAAGGATTTCCATTTTAAAATATCGATGCAAGGTGGGCAGAGAGATGTCTCAGTGCTTAAGGGCACTGGCTGCTCTTACAGCCAACCTAGCTTCAGTTCCCTGCATCTACATGGTGGCTAAAAACTGCGTATAACTCCATTTCCAAGGGTCCTAAAACATCCTCTTCTTGTCTCCATGAGCATTCCATGTATAGTTATATACATGAAGACAGCACACACACATAAAATAAAAAATCGATCAAGAAAAAAATGTTTTTTAAATATTGATGCGGAGTCTGGAGAGGCAGCTCAATGGTTGACAGTGCTTGCTGTTCAGTCGTGAGGACTGGCGTTCACATGCCAGCACCCAGGTTGTACATCTCACAAATGCCTACAACTCTAGCTCCAAGGGATCTGATGCCCTTTTCTGGCCTCTAAAATTCAGCTTCACATACCTGTGTACATAGAAACACAAACACACACACACACACACACACACACACACACAAAACATGCAATGTGTGCTCACACACATAAACAAAATAAATCTCTAAAAGTATATCTATCCATATGCTGAAAACTGGGCTTACTGTTTCTACCAAAATGTTTCTTTGGAGTGTGGTGGCATACACCTTTAATCCCAGTACTCAAGAGGCAGAAGCAAGTGGATCTCTGTGAGATTGAGGCCAGCCTGAGCTACATAGTGAGTTCCAGGTCAGCTAGGGCTACAAGGAAACCCTGTCTCAAAAATCAAAAATAAAACAAAAGTTCCTGAAATTAAGATAAGAAATAGAGGTTTGAGTTCTTTTCTAACTAGTATATCAAAAACGTCAGCATTTGTACGATACCAATTTCTGCACAGTAGCATTTTTAATTCAGAGTTATTTGTATGTCTCTGTAACTTATGTTCAAATAGTCTTAGTTTCTATGCTATGCCAACAAAAATTCATTATGGAAAAGAGACTAAGAGAAAACCATCTTGATGACATTTGGACAGTTTGTATTCAATTTATGGAATCCATCATTTAGATATATGAGTATATAATTACCAGTGCAAGAACAATCTTTTACATATTCATCTCTGTGAATGAAAATAGTCTTTATAAAAAAGTTTTTAAAAAATCTCTAAATAAGTGATCAATAACTAGAAGAAGACATAAGGGAATGGTGGGTAACTGTGCTCCCAAACCGGGGAAAATCTGTATGTAAATGCTAGAAGAAATCACAAAGTCATTGCTAATGGTTCATGCATATTAATAACAGAAAGATAGCTAAGGTAAACTTCAACCATTATTTTATATAGTCTTGAACTGACAACTGACATTAAGCCTTGAAAAAAATTCTACTACAATGAATTGGTGAAAAGTAAGTCAGGGAGGTAAGGTTCCAGTCCCTAGCCTGTGTTGCATAGAGGCTGCTGGCCCATGCCAGAGAGCTGGGGCGCAGGGTGCTGGCCAGTGGGTAGGCATGTCAGCTGGGATCAGAGCACCCTGGGAGGTGAGGTTCCAGTCTCCAGCCTGTGTTGCATAGAGGCTGCTGGCCAATGCCAGAGAGCAGGGGTGCAGGGTATTGGTGCACGTAGCTAAGCAAACAACTCAAGAACTGGCCAGCAGCAGAGGACATACAGCGCTCAGAAGGTGTCATCTGGGCTGTTACCCACCCAGTTCTTGCAGAACAGAAAGGAAAGAGTGAACTATAACTTCTAATATATAACCAAAATTGAAAGCCCAAAACCTAAACAACTCAACACTCCATAATTAAGGAGACTGAAGGAATCAAGGAAAGCAATCCTTCAATGCGGTGAAGAGGCATTAGACATTCACATCATAATACAGGCAAAAGGTAAATGACACGCCAAGAGCACAAAGAAAGAACAATATGGGAAAAGCCCAGAGTAACCCCACACCAAACTCTACAGAGCCTGTGGAGGACTCCTAATATGGGATCTCCATAGAGCTAGCCCAGGACACAGACCATAGAATAACAGTCACAGATATATTCAAAGAAATCATAGAACTAAGGGGAAAGAAAGAAAAACTCAGAAAGGACTAGAGGGAGACAATGACAAACTCTGGAAGGAAGTGGAAACACTGAAAAGATTCCAAGCTGAAATGAAAAAGGAAACCAATGAACAAAACAAGGAGCTAAAAGAAAAGATTGAGACGCTCCAAGAGGAAGTGGAAATACTAAAGAAAACACAGGATGAAATGAAAAAGAAAATTAAACACTCATCTAATCAAAAAGAAAGAATGGGGAAAAGCCTCAGAAGCAGAATGGAGGAAGCAAAAGAAGAATATCAGACCTAGAAGAAAACACAGAACAGCTAAAAAGCTCAAGTAAAGATTACAAAAAGTTTAAAAATACACAAGAGTGAAACAACCAGGAAGCATGGGACACTATGAAAAGATCAAACCTCCACATCATAGGGATAGAGGAAGGAGAAGAATCCTAAGAGAATGGTATTGATCAGATTGTCAACAGAATAATAGAAGAAAATTTCTCCAAACTAAAAAAAGACAAACAAGAAGCACATAGAACACCAAATGGACCAGAGAAGAAACTCCCCTTGCCATATCATAGTTAAAATGCTAGATGCCCAAAACAAAGACAAAATTCTGGAAGCCACAAAAGAAAAACAACAAATTACATATAAGGGGAAACCCATCAGAATTACAGCTGACTTTTCAGTTTAAATTATGAAAGCAAGAAGAACATGGAGCAAAGCATTCCCAGTGCTAAATGACTATAAATGCCAACCTAGGTTATTATACCCAGCAAAAATGTCAATTCTAGTTGAAGGAAAGAGAAAAATCTTCCATGATGTAAACAAGATGAAAGAATACATATCTGCTAAACCAACCCTTCAGGGAATACTTGAAGCAATTCAAAGGACAGAGGAGGGGAGCAACTACCCCCAGACATCTTGAAAGAGAAATTAATAAAAGCAGAACTGCAGAAGTAGAAACCTAGACTAAAAATGCAAATGGATAATAAGGTAAAGGAAGCAAACACACATCTCTCAATTATAACCTTAAATATTAATGGACTAAGCTCCCCAATCAAAAGGCATAAACTGGGAGGATTGATTAGGAAACAGAATCCATTGATATGCTATCTACAAGAAACCCATCTCACCCTCAAGGATAGGCACCAACTTAAAGTGAAAGGATGGAAAAAAATATTCCAAGCAAATGGTACTGAAAAGAAAGCAGGAGTTGGTATTTTAATATCAGACAAAATAGACTTCAAATAGAAGCAATTAGTAGAGACAAAGAGGGCCATTACATCCTTATCAAAGCAAAAATTAACCATGAAGATGTCACAATCATGAATATATATGCACAAATCTATGGTCCACTGACCTTTATAAATACAACTCTACAGGACATCAAGGCACAGATTAACCCCAGCACATTCATAGTAGGGGACTTCAATACCCCACTGAGTCCTTTGGACAGATCAACTGGACAAAGAATAAACAAAGAGACATCTGAACTGAGAAATACAATACACAAATGGACCTCAGAGACATCTTCCGAATATTCCACCCAAACACCAGACAATATACTTTCTACTCAGCACCCCACGGAACATTCTCCAAAACTGATCACATACTTGGACACAGAAAAAAACCTTGACAAATACAAAAAAATTGAATTAATTTCATCCATTCTATCAGACCATAGTGCAGTAAAGCTTAATATCAACACCAGGACAAGCCCTGCTACATACATGAACACATGGAGACTAAACAACACACTGCTGAATAATGAATGGTTCAAAGAGGAAATAAAGAAAGAAAGAAATGCATTCCTGGAACTAAATGACAATGACAGTACAACACAACAAAAACCTATGGGACACTTTAAAAGCAGTCCTAAGAGGGAAGTTTATAGCTGTGGGTGCCCACATTAAAAAAATTAGAAAGAGCACAAATAAATGAGCTATCACTGTAGCTAAAAACACTTGAAAGACAACAGCAAATGAAACCTAAATGCAACAAACAGGAAGAAATAACAAAAATCAGAGCAGAAATCAATGAAATAGAAACAAAGAAAACAATACACAAAATCAACGAATCCAAAAGTCGATTCTTTGAGAGAATAAACAAGATAGAGAGACCTCTAGCCCAGTTAACCAAAAGAAAGAAAGAGCAACTCCAAGTCAATAGAAGTTGTGATGAAAGGGGAAATATCACAACAGACAATTAAAAGATCCAGACAATCATACAGGAATACTTCAAAAACCTATAATCTACCAAATTGGAAAACCTAAGAGAAATGGATGAATACCTGCAATCCAGGAAATCATCAAAGCTAAACAAAGAAGAGATTGACAGCTTAAACAGACCCATAATATATGAAGAAATTGAAAACGTAATAAGAGAACTCCCAACTAAAAAAAGCTGAGGCCCAGTTGGTTTCACAGCAGAATTCTATAAAATACTTAAAGAGGACTTACAACCATTATTACTCAAACTGTTCAGAAAGATACAAGCAGAAGGAAATCCCCCAAATTCTTTCTATGAAGCCAGCATCACTCTAATACCAAAACCAGGCAAGGATGCAACCAAAAACGAGAACTATAGACCCATCTCATTAATGAACTCAGATGCAAAAATTCTCAATGAAATACTTGTAAACTGCATACAGACCCATATCAAAAAGATCATCCACCATGATCAAGTTGGATTCATACCAAAGATTCAGGGATGGTTCAACATAAGAAAATCAGTAAATATCATAAAACACATAAATGGACTGAAGGACAAAAACTACACAATCATCTCAATTGATACAGAAAAGTCTTTGACAAAATTCAGCATCCCTTCATAATTAAAGTACTAGAGGGATCATTAAGTACTGGAAGGATCATTCCTTAACATAATCAAAGCCATATACAAGAAACCCACAGCCAGCATTATTCTAAATGGAGAAAAGTTAGAAGGATTCCCCATAAAGGTTGTAACCTGGCAAGGCTGACCCTTGTCACCACTCCTCTTCAATATAGTGCTTGAAACACTGGCTAAGGCAATAAGGCAAGAAAAGGAAATCAAAGGAATAGGAAAAGAGGAAGTAAAACTATTCCTTTTTGCAGACAATATGATATTTTACCTAAGAGATGCTAAAGCCTCTACCAGAAAACTCCTAGAAATGATGAGGAGTTTCAGTAAAGTGGCTGCTTACAAAATTAAGCTAAAAAATAATCAGTAGCATTTCTTTACACCAACAACAAGCAACTGAAGAAGGAATACAAGGAGACCTTCCTAATCACAATAGCCTCAAAAACAATAAAATACCTAGGAATAAACCTAACCAAAGACGCCAAAGATCTCTACACCAAAAATTTTAAACCCCTGAAGAAGGAGATTGAAGAAGCCATGAGAAGATAGAAAGACCTCCCATGCTCATGGATTGGAAAAATTAATATAGTAAAAATGTTCATTCTACCCAAACTAATATATTGATTCAACGCAATTCCAATTAAAATCCCCAGGACATTCTTCGCAGGCTTGGGGAAAAAAAATTCTTAAATTCGTATGGAACAACAAAAGATCTGAATAGCCAAAGCAACCCTGAGTGAAAACCACAATACAGGGGGAATTTCTATACCAGACATCAAGCTATACTACAGGGCTGCAGTCATAAAAGCATCCTGGTACTGGCAGAAAAACAGACCCATAGATCAAGGAAACAAAACTGAAGATCCAAACTTGAGCACATAGAGGTTCAGCCACCTTATATTTGACAAGGGGGCCAAAAAGACTCAATGGAGAAAAGACAGCATCTTCAGCAAATGGTGCTGGCAAAACCAGATCACCACATATAGAAGAATAAAATTAAACCCCTACCTCTCACCCTGTACAAAAATCAACTCCAAATGGATCAAAGACCTCAATTTGAAATCCAAAACCATGAAGGTGTTAGATGAAAAAGTTGGCAGCAACTTACAAGACATAGGTGTAGGAAAAGACTTTCTAAATCAGACAGAAGCTGCACAGGAAATAAGGTCAACAATTGACAAGTGACAATTAAACCCAAAATAATCAGGGAAGTGAAGAGAAAACCCACGGAGTGGGAGGAAAACTTCACTGCTGATTCATCTGACAGAGCATTAACTTCCAGAATATATAAACTACTCAAAAAACAAAGGAGTAAGAAAACAAATGACTCACTCAAAAGATGGAATAAAGAGCTGAGCAGAGAATTCACAAGCAAGGAAATAGAGATGGCTGAGAAACATCTTAAAAAGTGTTCAACATCATTAATAATTAAGGAAATGTAAATTAAATCCACTTTAAGATATCATCCCACCCCAATAACATTGGCTAGGATCAAGAAAACAAATGAGGGGCTGGAGAGAGAGCACCAACTGTTCTTACAGAGGACCTGGGTTCGATTCCCAGCACCCACATGGTGGCTGAGAACCATCTTTAATTCCAGTTCCAGGGGAATCCAACACCCTCTTCTGACCTCCATGGCACAAACGTGTACAGAAACCTACATGCAGACAGTACATTCATACATATATAAAAAAAAGAAAAAGAAAACTAATGATACCAAATGCTGGAGAGGGTGTGGGGAAGAGGGAACACTCATCCACTGCTGGTGGGTATGTAAACTTGTACAACCACTATAAAAGCAGTATGGAGAACCCTTAAAAGACTCAAAATGAGCCTACCACCTGACCCAGCCATACCACTTCTGGGTATATATCCATCAGACTCTTCCTACAGCATAGATCTATGTACAGCCATGTTTATTGCAGCTCTCTTCTCAGTAGCGAAAAGCTGGAACCAACCCAAGTGCCCCTCAACCGATGAGTGGATACAGAAAATGTGGTACATTTACACAATGGAGTACTATGCAGCAGTAAAGAAAGATGACATCATGAAATTTTCAGGTAAATGGATGGAACTAGAAGATTTTATGCTAAGTGAAGCAACACAGTCCCAGAAAAACAAAACACAAATGGTATCCCTCATCTGTGGATCCTAGTACCAAGTACCTAGGTGTAAGACAAAATGAGCAACATTATTCCTCACGATCTAAAGACAACTGTGCTCTTGTATTGGGAATCACTACACAGGTTCTAGAGCTGACTTAACACTTATTTTCAGACCTTGGATTTTTAGTATATGATGGAGGGTATGTGTGCATCTTTTAGAGTAATATGGGATTAAAATGTAAAGATGCAAATCAAGAAATATGACATGGAAATAACATACAGTTTGTTTCCAAAGGATACAATGTTAATATAGGTGCCATGTAACAGGCTGGTGCAACTTAAACCTTCTGGATGCTTAAGGACCATACCTGATGTCCATACCAATTTGGCTGAGGGACCAGGAGGATAACTTTGTTCATTGCCCTCAGAGGTCAACAAAGTCTTAGGGGATTATGCATGGGGGCATCGCTTGAAAAGTCCTACAGAGGTGGTCCCCAGTCTTCCTGTTCAGGGAGGTGTTGGAGAACCATTAAGGGGACTTCAGCCAGTGTCCAGTCTATAAAGAGGAAAGCCTGCTCATGCTTCAGAAAAAGAAGCCGAGTCTAGCAAGACCTGATTTTGTTCTCAAATGGATGGAACTGGTGGATGAGAAGCTGAAAGGAGCAAGGGACTCCCTCCTCCCCCCCAAAAAACCCCTGAGAGACCCCTGAGGACCAGATCCTCAACTGACTTCAACAAAACAAAACCTTGGTTAGACTTGGCTAACTGTGTGGCCTTAAGCATCCAGAAGGAAAGTACAACCAGAAATAAATAATCAATAAGACCAGAGAAACTGTAATGCAGACATAAAACTTGAGACAAAAAGAAAAAAAAAAAGAGCACTGTTGTTTGGCCTGTCTTCAATTCTTACAGGCAGATGCATCTGCTCTGTGGATGCCACTGCTTTTGGCACTCCTCAAGGACATGAGATACAGCTTTTTAACCTTAATGTGGACTGAGGACTGCTGAGATACCCAGCTTGTGAACTAAGCAGCTAATAGGAGTTCAGTCTCGTCAGAATATGGGCTGCCATTGTTGGACTACCTTGGCTGTATCATGGAGACCAGTGCAGGGGGATCAAGACAGGATGCATGCTTACTGAACTTCATTTGGGGGATTATGGGAGGGAAAGTCCCTAATGTGGAGCACAAGTGCAGGATTGATGGTTGTTTGGGCTTGCCAAGGAGGAACCTTCGAGCACCTCCTTTTTAGGAAAAAAAGTCCTCCAATTCAAGTGATATGTGTATGCATGTATCTATCTCTCTCTCTCTCTCTCTCTCTCTCTATATATATATATATATATGTATATATACTGAAGCAATACAAGTAGGAGAGAACAATAACAACAAAAGAACTGGAAAAAAAAACTCTGGAAAGACTCAGAAAAAGATACAGGACATGTATGGCAGAGTACAAGGACTCGGGTAGGGTAGGGGGCATGGAAAAGGAAGTAACTCTAGACTCTATTGAGAAATGATGTAAGACTTATGAAAAAAAAGTTTAATAACAATAAAAAAATAATTTTGTGAAAAAAAGAAAAGTAAGTCAGCAATTCTGAGACAGTGGATTTGAAAATCAATGTGGACATTTCAACCTAAGTAACTGTTAGGTAGAAAGCAAAAATGCACATGTAAGAATTGTATCAAGGTAGAAATTTACATGAAAGCACTAATTGCATACATGCTATGGGAGTGTGTAAATGAAACACGACATGCTTCAGACATTTTTTCAATGATTGTGCTCAGGATTGTCCCTGGATTTTTATGCAGCAATCACTGCCTTCAAGATCCTGTATATGTGAGTCAAGCAATAATACATGATGCCATTCTATGTCTCCTGTATACAGCGTTGACTTTAATACTGAAACCATAAGGGAAACATAGAATACAGCCTTTGTGCATGCACTTAAAGGCCCATGTGCACCTATCAGATGAAATGCTTTAATTCCTTTGAGTTCCAGTTCACCAGCTCCTATGTTCACTCGCATGAGTATATTTGCCATCACTTTGTCTAAGAACATTGTTAAATAAACAAAAATTGTTTGTGATCACTTTAAGTAAATCTTTGCCTAATAATAGAAAATGCCCTTTAATTCCTAGTGCCTGCTGCATGAAATAATCCATTTAAGTAAGAGAACATGTTTTGTCAGATTGTATGAGTCTGACAATTTTTTGAACCAAGCTAAGCCTTTTGAGACTTGAATTCCATTTGCTTCAGGAAAAAAAAAAGTGACTTTCTGGTTCAAAGAAAAAATTCTTAAAAGCTATATTTGAAAGGCTCATAAGGGGTCTTATACATCAAATAACTCTAAGAAAACAATGTTCTGATGAGTTAAGTGTAAATTAATTAGAAACAGACACATTGTTTTTCCCTGGCTATCCACATGGGTTTCAAAGTTGAAGAAAGAATGTTTGACAAAATATGTTTGGAGTTTTCATGACCCAAAAGCATAATAAAGAGTTCAAGATGTTCTCTGGAACAAAGCTATTTGTTTTTTTTTCCAGTGATTACATGTGTGTGCACGTGTGTGTGTGTGTGTGTGTGTGTGTGCCTAATGAGCTGCTGTAAAGAATATTGGGACTCATAGAGATATATCATTTTGAACTCAAGTTTATATAAAAGATATTTCCCTGTAAAGAAGTTATTATAAGTTCATTCATGGTTTAGAGCCTTTAAAAATGGAAACTAAGTTCAAGCATTAAAGCATGCTCACCACGATTCAGCCAGTAATGAGACTACAGACCACTTATGCATAAAACATGGAGCAGCTATGGCTGAAGACCATGCCTGGTGTGCTGTGAAGCCCCCTGGATAACACGGCTCAGAAGATTTGGTCCAGGTAAACAAGAATTTGAACCAAAGAAAGAAACAAAAATAGAAATGTACACAGTGGTTTCCTATGGCACCACCAGCAAATTAGGAACTGTAAAATGTTACTGTCTAGATAGGATGACTAGACTCTAGTGGATGAACTTGTACCCAGGGACATCTGAGTAGAAATGTTTGACTCAATAGACCTTAACAGATATGACAGAATGCATGAAACACAGTGGGGGGCTATTGGGAAGGGTGATAAGGGAGGAGGCATAAATATGACTAAGATTTATGGCATGAAATACATAAAAATCAAGAAAATATATATTAAAAATGTTATTGTCAATATTAACAAATATCTATTATAAATCAATTGACTATTATATAGTGCCAAAAATGTATCTCATTAGAATCCCTAGAGTAAATAGCTTCAAGCTTAGACAGAAGGAAGGACAGATTGATGGAAAGAAGGTGAGGGGGAGGAAGAGGGAGACAAAAAAGAAGGGAGAAGATTTGGGGACTGGGGAGATAGATCAGTCAGGGTTGCTCTGATAGAGGCTAATTACGGCAAGCATGAGGACCTGAGTTCAATCCCCCAAACACATGCCAGACATGGGGGTTTGCATGTACAACTCAAGTCCTGGGGAGGTGGAAAAACACAACCCTGGGGCCTGCTGGCCATGCAGCTAACTGTCCTGGTTAGCGTTAACTGTTAACTTGGTATAGCCTATACTCACCTGAAAAAGAGTCTAACTGAGTAACCGTCTTATCAGGTTGATGCGTTGCTTGGTTGTAGGATTGCTTAATTGTGTAGGAGGAACCAGCCCACTGTAGCGGTTGTTTCCTGAGCAAGTGTTTGTGAGCTGCATAAGAAAGTTAGCCAGGAGCAAGCTGGTGAGTAAGCCAACCAGCAGAATTCTGCCACAGTTCCTGACTTAACTTACTGCTCTGACTTCTTTCAGCTGTGCGTTATGACCTGGATGTGTAAGCCAAATAAATCCTGACCTACCCAGTTGCATTTTGTTGGAGTGCTTTATCAAAAGTACATAGATCAAACTGAAACACTGCTCAATGTGGTGCGCTCCAAGACGATGAAGGATTATATCTCAAGAAAACAAGGTGAACAGCCCTGAGGGAAGATGATACCAAAGGTTGACCTCTGACCTCCACATGCACATATATCTGTACCCACCTGGATGTGCATCAAAATCTACATAAAGTTTTAAAATATATTTCATATATTTTCCTTAGAGATTTATTTGTTCATCTCTAAGTAAAATTAAAATATCTTATTTAAAATGGAACAGAGATGAAATTGTTTTTGGCATGGCCCCTGAAGACAGTTACAGGTCCAACCAGAAAGAGAAGTAATCAAGCTCAACTATTTAAAACTGTTAAATTTCTGCCCTTGTATGAGAACTAGTTGATTCATATTTTCAATTTTCTATAAGGAGGGTTTGTAAACCTAATTTTCCACTTAAGGATCTAAAAAACTTAGAACTTTGTCCTAAAAATATCTAACTTTGAAGAATTTTGAAGTTGGTTCCATTTAAAAGCTACACAACCATAGTTTTCAGTAATTGATGGGGCTGCTCAAGAGAAGAGTCACCAGGAAGCTGAGCCAAGAGAAAGTTCATGCCTTGGGGACACTTGGATAGAAAAGACTCCACAAGTTAGTTCTTTTTAAGTCTACCCTTTGAAGCTAATCTAGAGAATTATTTCCTCATATAACATGTTTAGCTTGCTATGTACCTGGGGATACATATCTGCTGAGATATGTTTAAGAAGTGCTGTCAATTCCATATTATGTCTGGGTTTTCACACATCTATTCTCCACATTTCATGGGTCAAGTGCTCCAATTTAAGCCAAGGGAAATTTAAAAGAGAGACCTGACAATGAATGGGGAAAAATGAAATGTTTGTTTTCCTGGTTCCTGGAGGCTATGTGGATATCAAGTTCATAAAGCCTGGCTCCCCAAATGATAAATTATTACACAGCCAGATATTTTTCAAGATATATTTGTCAATGGAGATTACTTCCCTGCAGGACATGGACAAGACAGCTTTCCATTTGAGATGCAAATTCAGGAGTTCATTAAACTTACGTTATTGGGGTTTCCTTATTCTTTTCATTTGTACACTGACCTTTCGTTTTGCTAAAAGATTTCCCATGCTGTTAAACATATTTTAGAGTCTTGAATATGAACTGGAATGATGATTTAGAAGATGCTGAGGAAGAAACTTTTGTAAAAATGGATTGTCCTCCTCCAGAAATGATGGAATCCAAGTTCATAGGAACCATAACTCTCCATTAGAAATATCTTTGAGATGAGGGAGCCGGACAAGGAGTGAGGCCAAACACTCAGCAGTAGTTTCCCAGGCACCAAACTGAGATTCAGGATCAGGTTTCTGCTCTTCAGATGAACTACAAAAGGGAAGTTGGACTCTAGTTGATCAGGAAATTGAAGCATTATTACATAGTTAGACACTCATCACTTAGGACCCTGATTCTATTATAAGCACCCATGTTGAGCATCTCACAACTGCCTGTGACTCCAGCTCCGGGGGCATCCAAAGACTTTGGCCTCCATCGGCACTTTCACTCATATGCGCATATACACACAGTCATATATACATATACATAATTAAAAATAATTTTAAATCTTTAAAAAGAATCTGAGGGCAGCCTCAGAATTCCCTCTAAACCCAATGCTGTGAGTAGTAGGAGCAGAAAGTTGGCTAGGGCCTACTTGCCTTGCACTGGGATCAGTGAGAGAATCTGTCTCACAAGTAAAGGTACTAGAACAGGACCCTGGACAGCTGTCCTCTTCTGGCATCTATACATGTATAGAAGGGTATATGTACCCACCCACAGACAAGCACATACACCACACACATGTACATCACATACACTCACAAAATTAATACCACTAATTCTCAATTTGCTAATTGAAATATTTTGTACTTTCTAGGACAATTCTGCCAGAAAGAGGTAACTATTGCCAACACAGAACCTAAAGTTAATGTAGAATATACAATGTTGCTCCAGAACAGACCCAAAACCAAACACTTTAAGTAGAAAATCCAGTCTTGCTAGCCCTCAGTGAGGCAAAATAGAATCTGAATCAGTAGCTTCAAACTTCATTCTCAAAAGCTCCTTCAACTTTGAAGGATAAATAAGGACTTCAGAACATTTGTGTTTGCATGGACTGTATATATTGATGTGCACTGCATTAGAGGTTAAAAGTGAGGTGGTTTGGGGACATTCCCTCAAATCTAGTGATCAGTGTGCTATTGTTTTATACTTTAAAACTTCTGGGACTGGAGAGATGGCTCAGTGGGTAAGAGCGCCAACTGCTCTTGCAGAGGACCTGGGTTCGATTCTCAGCACCAACATGGTGGCTAAGGACTGTTTTTAACCCCAGTTCCAGGGGAATCTGACACCCTCTTCTGACCTCTGAGGCATTGTACAACATGGGTGCACCAACCTACATGCAGACAGTACACTCATACACATAAAAATAGTAAATAAAGGGCTGGAGAGATGGCCTAGCGGTTAAGAGCGCCGACTGCTCTTACAGAGGACCCGGGTTCGATCCCCAGCACCCACATGGCGGCCGAGAACCGTCTGAAACTCCAGTTCTAGGAGAATTCCAGTTCCAGGGAAATCCAACACCCTCTTCTGACCTCCACTGGCATTGCACGACACGGGTGCACAAACTTGCATGCAGACAGTACATTCATACACATACAGAAATAAATAAAATTAATTAAAAAAATTAAAAAAAATATTAATAATAAAATAAAAAAACTCGCGAAGCTTTCTTCACATGATGCTCTCCATCCACTCCCAAGCCACATCTCATGTGTTCTCTAGAAAATGTTACTATAGAACCAGAGGAAGATAATCAGAAAGGACAAACATGCACTGACCTCACAGGCATCTTAGAAAGTGTCAGAACTCAGAGGAATCTAGAGAGGTAATATAAGAACCTCTGAACTATAGAAATTTTCATATATAAATGTACATGTATATATGAATCTGTACGCATGTGTGTGCATGTATCTACAGGGTATATATTATATAAAATATATATTATATCCACAGTATGTATATATATATATATATATATATATATGATATAGATTAGATAGATAGATAGATTACAAATAGATAGGTTCTACTGAAGTTAACAGTTTACTACCCTGCATAGCTTATTTCACAGTGTAAGTTCAAGCATTCCACATCTAAATTGTTCTTTTCTTTCAAGTATACAAAGTCTGTAGTTCACAGCTTCATGCCAGAAGCAGAAGAGATAAATAGCTAACACAGTAGATGGACACCTAAGGAGATGCCACCCTCCCTGCCATTGCTAATGTTACACTTTCACACAGGGTGTTTTGTGTCCCCATAATGAAGTGGATGGAGTGAGCAGCATCCTGTTTATAGATGAGAAGATTGCATGAGAGAGGGGTAGATGATTCATCCAAGTACCATAACTAATTTGTGACAGAGTTGGGACCTGCTCCAGCCAGAGCCACTTTGGGCTTCCTTACTAGGGCAACTCATCAAGCCAAAACATATGGCTGAAAAATGAAAATACTGCTGGGGTGTTGTATTGCCTGATTTGTTTCTTTGTCATTATTCAGTCTGCCAAGTATCTGTGTGGGTAAGTGTGTGGTTGGAGGTGGATATTATTTAGTTTCATATTCTAACATTTTAATCAATTAATTAATTAATTTTTTGGTCTTTTTTTGAGACAGGGTCTCCCTGTAGCTCTGGCTGTCCTGGAACTCACTCTGTAGACCAGGCTGGCCTCGAACTCACAGAGATCCGCGTGCCTCTGCCTCCCAAGTGCTAGGATTAAAGGCGTGCGCCACCATGCCTGGCATTTATTTATTTCTGCATGTGTATCAATATACTGTCTGCATGCAAGTCTCTGCACCCATGTCGTGCAATGCCGCGGAGGTCAGAAGAGGGTCTCAGATTCCCCTGGAACTGGAGTTCTCCTGAAATTGGAGTTTCAGACGGTTCTCAGCAGCCATGTGGGTGCTGGGGATCGAACCCGGGTCCTCTGTAAGAGCGGTTGGCACTCTTAACCGCTAGGCCATCTCTCCAGCCCCCATTTTAAATGCTTAAGTATATCCTATGACCTTAAATCTTATATGCAAAATGTGAATCAAAATATCCTGAAGGACCTAGTAATACCTCAATTAATAAAACAAGGCATTCTAGAGTTTATTTTTAAATATCTGCATATTAGGGAAATATGCAATAGTATTTTATTAGATGAATTCTGTGGAAGGCAACCATCAGCAGTGCTTGGCTTTCTGTGATACTGATGTAATAGTGCCTTATTCTGTCTCCCCATACAAAAAGAAGATGTCTTACTACGCAACCACATAAGCAAAAATCAGGTTTATAATTTTCTGAAACTGGATACTACAAATACTTAATGTATAAATACAATGCATTTTTCAGAGCTTCAATATGCACTGGATTTTCTAAAAATTCAACTATGCTATAAAGGAGGTCTATACTTACTTTTGCCTAAAACTTTGCCAAGAATGGCCTACAGATTCAGAACATCATGGGGGATATTAGTGATATCGTAGCAGTCCATGTTCCTGGCTGTGGCATTCATGGTGATGCTCAGTGACATAATTGGTGAGTGTCCAGCTCTCTCAGCAAATCTTCTAGTACAATTACACATAAGCCTTCACATATGTATCAATATAGTTGATTATAAATAACTTTCTGTCACTCCTTAATATTACAATCAGGCTTCTGACAGCTGTGTGTATATGTGTGTATGCGGGTAGTTTATATAATCTGTGTTTCATTATAGGATAGTGAAGAGACACTCACAAATACATGTATTTTAAATAGAATGATACATATGATAGAAATCAGTAAACATAAACATTGGGTTAATATGCCTTAGAAATCCATTTTTGCCTTTTCCTAAATTGTTTAGTCAGTACTACCAGACAATCCTCAAATTTTAATAGTTTCGGAAAAATTATAGTCCCTCCACTTGTACTAAAAGAACTGTAAATGGCTCACAACGTGAGTTCACTGTAGGGTTTGATATGTTGAGGATTATTTGTTGTTGCTTTCTTTTTTGGAATGGATATCTTGGACTGATTTCCAAAGGCACTGTAAAAGCTTTATTGGGCCTCCGTATTTATGGAGCCTTGAGTTTCTCTATTGTCAAAGTCCCACTGTGGCATCTCCTACCATGCCTGTCCTCCACCATGAGAACTGCCACACGTGTGTGCAGAGTTCTTCCACTTTCCCTGCTATCACATGGAGGAATGAAGTGGTTTAAAACACTACCAATCAGATTAGGCAAGCCACAGCTTCTGTTACTTTCCAAACACTCCCTCAAATGTTTTTCCTTGCAATCTGTGCCATAGGTTCAAAAATCAGTGTCCTGCCAGGCGTGGCCATGCACTCCTGTAATTCTAGCACTTGGGAGGCAGAGGCAGGTAGATCTCTGTGAGTTCAAGGTCAGCCTGATGTACACAGCGAGCTCCGAGCCAGCTGAGATTAAAGGGAAACCCTGTCTCAAAAAGAAAAAAAAAAAAAAAAAAAAAAAAATAACGTCAGTGTCCTTTCCAAGTATGAATGCTCTTTGTTTAAAATTAAATATTTAAAACTTAGTTTTGATGATGACAAACATGTTTCAGCCAACAAAATGAGATAAGAGTAATTGAAAGCTTGAAAATCCAAATGAAGCTTTGGTCAGGATCTTCTATCCAGTAGAGAATAGCAGTGCTCACGCAGCTACCCATGCACAGCTTTCCCTGACTGCTTCCCTGAGCCAGACAATTAAGGTCAGATGTATTTTTCATACTCTCCAGAGTCAAGATATATTTTTGAAAATTGAAATAAAAATGACTTTTTATACCCATGTCACTTCTTCACCTCTAGAAGACATTGCCTTTTTTTTTTTCTTGCTGTGTGAAAACACTATCTGAATCAATACAACTTTCATGGCTGGGTACTGGCTTACTCGATTATGTTAAGGAAAAATATACAGTGCTCTGAATAGCGGTTGCTTCTCTGGCTCCATTAGTCTTGCAGCAATGGTTCATTACCAGCACACTGTTCATTTAGGGTAACTCCTGCACCATAATGACAATTGATTTTTTTGTTTAATTTCTCAATGGCACACTCTACAACAAACCCAAGCATAAAGTTCCTTCAGAATTTTGGCTTATATCACATCTTTGAAAAATGTATTAAATGAAGATACACTCAATATTTTCCTCTTTGCAGCATTGAAAATATAAAAACACAATGAACTGGACCACTATGAACTTAGTTGTGTAAATTATTAGTAAGCATTTCTAAAAATAGAAACAATGCTGTATCCATACTATTGTTTCAACTTGTGTTAACATCATCTTACAAGTGAAGTACTGTTAGATTGGGAGACCTCCCCCCTACCTTTCTGTGTGCACTAGTAGTCTAATTTTAGGTGCTTTAGTATAATTCTGGGTGCCAAGTACTTTCGGTGAATACATTGACCTTGACCTAGTCAGACACTTTGTCCTGCTTTTATTCATTTTCCAAGCTGTAAAACAAGTTGACAGTATCTTAAAATATGTTTTTAAAGCTGAATACATATAGAAGTCTTGATAGCTAATCCAACTGACCATGTCTCTCAATGTAGTATGAAAAATAAACTCCTAATGTAATAAAACTAAGTCCTGAGTTCAGGACCCTGAATTCAGGTCCCAACTCATGCACTGGCTCACTGGGTCATCTTGGTTTTGTATCTCATATTTCAGTGCTTCTATTTATGCAGTCAACAAATGTAATTAATAATACATAAACACATACCAAAGAGTAGTCTGAACACATAATAAGAATATTCAAATAGCTTCTTAAGTCACAAGAAGATGATGAGTAGAAGGAACACATATTTTCTGAGGATGTATTTTGTTTTCTTGGATTCTGAATCCATCATTATGTACTTTAAAACAACTAGAAAACTATAATCCTGTGTGGAACACTATAAACAAAGTCACATTTTTATTGGTATCCTGAGCTGAAAGGTCAACCGTGTGGTTCACCAGACTGCAGGAAGTCTCAAAAATTCAAATTGATTCTGTTTGCTCTGTCAAGAAAGGCCTACAAGAATAGTTGGATTCTATCAAGTACTATGATTTTGTTTAAGTTTCTTTCTAACTAGAATAATTTACTAGGAATTAGAGACAAATATAGGCTCTTGACCCATATATAAAAGACAATATATATAGATAGATATATAGATACATCTATATATATCTATATATATAGATCTAGATACATATATATGTATCTATATATATGTATATATCTATATATGTAGATATAGATATAGATGTATATCTATATAGATATATAGATATATATATTTAGATATAGATAATCTATATATAGATATAGATAGATAGATATAGATAGATAGATATAGATGTATATCTATATCTATCTATCTATATCTATATATAGATATACATCTATATCTATATATAGATTATATATATGATTTTGACTTATCTATATATAGAGAGAGATAGATCTATATCTATCTATATCTATAGATATAGATCTATCTCTCTCTATATATAGATAAGTCAAAATCATAATTTTGAGTGTTAACATGCAAATAAGTTCCAAACATTAAAATCTAAGCTCAGCCTTCACAAAGCTCCAGACAAATGTTTTCCAATGTGTACTATGCTCCACAAATAGTGCAAACAAAATCAAGTAAATCCAGTTCACACCTAAATGTACTTATTAATGATTTCCCTTTCTTTCTATTTATATATGCTAAGCATTTTATGAAATGTTCTATATAAACCCATATAATCCTTAAAGAGAACTAAAATAATGAATTCATATACTTCAATAATTCCTAGTAAATGGTCTGAATACATGATAATCAATTCACACTGAAACTCAAACTATCTTCTAAAACTCAAGTGTTGATAGGGCAATGTAATTGTTCATGAATATATTCATACCAGGTAATCACAAATTATGCACTCAATCTAACCCTAATACTCAAAAAGAAAACAAAACGCAATTTACTTTCTAATGGCTGATGTAACATGTGCAACTCAAATCCACTTTACCTTCCACAGAGAGGAAGTCCATAGACAGTTGTACATGGAATCTGCAAAGACCAAACAGTGTTGGGAGAGAGATAATTAACTCATGAAACCATTTCTGTCCCCTTTTAAGGGTAAGGGAGTAGTTTAGTGGCATCCATTTAATGTCATCACTGAATGATTCATTTTGAATATAAAAATGAGTAGTTTAAACCTAATCCTCACATTAACAGGTAACAAGTACAGTTTCCGGAGAATAGAAGCAATGTATTTTTAACAACTGGCAGAAACGATTAGATTGGAAGCTAAGGAAAACATACACCACACTCTCCCACCACAGTGCAGGTCCTAAGAAACAGTGATGTAAAAGAATTTCATGTTATTTTTCTGACTTACATATAATATAAATAAAGAAATATTAGCAATGAGATGCATATACTAGCATATATTTAAAATGCCAAGAATATTAACAAATGCATTAACTTTCACCTCATTTAAGAAAAAAGTGACATGAAAAATTCTTTCATCTATTACTTGAACAAATAAGACAATATTATTCTCTGAATAATAAAACTGTAGATGATTTTGAAAAATTATACATTTTAGACTCTGATATGAGATTGCTAGACTCAAATAGGGTCTTTAAAAAATATCTTATGTGAATGAGTGTTTTGCCTGTGTGTATAGGAGTGCATCTGTGTGTGTAATGTCTGTAGAAACCAGAAAAAGTTATTGTATACCCTGGAGAGTTAGGGACAGTTGTTAGTCACCATGTGGGTACTAGAAACTAAACCCAGGTCCTCTGCAAGAGCAGCCAGTGCTCTTAACCACTGAGCTGTGTCTTCAGGCCCCAACTAAGAATTTATTTTAAAAATATATACCATTGCAATCAAAGAGCCTGTGGTGCTCTAAATTGATTGACACCTTGACAGGACCTAGAATTACCTGGGAAAGGAGTTTAAGCTGTGTATCCTAGAGAAGTGCTATTTTCAGGAACTCTTTTCTTTTCAGGAAGGCTCAAATCATGAATGCCTGATGTCATAAAACTATCAGGGTCGGGTATAGTGGTACATGCCTTTAATCCCAGCACTGGGGAGGCAGAGGCAGGCAGATCTCTGTGAAGTTCCAGGCCAGCTGGGGCTACAAGGAGACCCTGTCTCAAAAACAGAAACAGCAAAAAAAAAAAAAAAAAAAAACCCTATCAGGATGTAGAATCTCAAGGACATTGTAATATGGACTTCCGCACACAAAAAGTTCAGAAATGCACAGTTCTAATGTCTGTGATACTCCTAAGAAACACTGCAAAACTAAAGACAGTATACGCAAAAGGGAAAGAATAGACACAGTTTTTATAGCTCATAGCTCTATATAGAAATGTTATATATAATCTAGGAAATTCTGGTACATGAATGGTTTATCGAGGAGACAAACACAAAGCCAAATTAGCATGGCCTGTATAAATGATGTGGAGTTAAGCCAGCCACAGTACTCCACTGTTGGTGCAGCAAGCATTCTAACCCTCTTAATTTCCTCTTAAATCTTTTTCCAAGTTCAGATAATGTGTTTCCAGAGCCACAGAGATTAGAGATGTCTGAAGATGAGCATCTCTAATTAGAAACAAAGATCAAAGTGGTAAGTGGAGGCTTTTCCCAACAGTATCTTGCAGACAGATGATCTCGACGTTGGAAAACATCCCAAAGGGACTCTCTGAGCAAGGAAGTGTTGTTCCAGAAAATAGCATTCAAAAGTAAGTCCTCTTCTGAGCTCAGAGGCATTATTCTGTAACAGAATGACTATATACTGTAAGGAAAAAAACTCTTCTACTCCTCCCATCTGGTTACATATTGCCTAACTACAATACTTTGCCCAGATTCCAAGTAATTGCAGATTGTACATAAGGAATGATAGCATGTGTTAGAGTAGCAATCCTTTCTTACACACTGCTGGAAAAATTAAAAAACCTTGACTCCATCCTGATTCTTAATATTTAACTTATGACAAATTGCTTACCACTTAGTTTATTTAAAGAACAGATATCTGGTGCCAACTATGAGCCAGACAGTGCTTGATGCTAGAGAGATAATATTTAAAAGCAAACAAAACCTTAAAATAATATCTCTACCTTCACTGAACTGATAGTTTCAGGTCAGAAGACAGATAAACCAATGTTATCCTAAGTACAAAAAGCTGAATGACGGAAACCTGTAAAGAAAACTGAACTATGAGAATTTACATTATGCTGGTGGTCAAGAAAGAACTTCTCAAGGGGAAGGATTCAATACAGGACAGCAAGGATATTCCAGAGTGGCCTGTTCATTGAAATTAGAGGCATAGGCTATGGCAGTTATATAGAAAGCGAGGCATAAGAGGTTTTAAATTAATAAAATTAGGTCCACTGGCAGAAGGCCGATTATACAAAACCTATAAGTTACGTTAGGTATTTCTGTCCTCACCAGAAAACAGTGGGAAGAGACTGACTTCATTGGATTTATGTTTGAACAAGATCACTCTGATCTTGGGAGGCAGCCAGGTTGGAAGAGGGCAAAATGTGAACAGTTATAGAAAAGCACATGGGGGACCACCCCCTCTCTCCAACAGGTTTCCCTACATTTCTGACTCAATTTAGTTATGCAAATCATGAACTTTAAAAAAATATATCAAATTTCACAGGACACACCTGTGTCCTTGTTGGGTGGCCTCACATCAGAGAGATGGTGTCTCTTTTTAAATGTAAGTTGATGATTTCAAATCTACCAGTCCCTTCTGCAACTCTGCAGCAATTCTATGGCCTCTCAAATAGACCAGATATAAGTTAAGGGAAGTCTCCTGTTCCCTGGCTTGCCTATTTACCTCCAGGATGGCATTTTAATAAAAGTCAGCATGCTGTGAATGCCTTTTTAGCCCTACTTTTAGAAGCTTCATCGAAGTAAATATCAGAGAATGATCTTGACCATCTCACACATGAGAGTAAACCTCTAGCCTTCTTTGAACATGAACATATTCTTCCATCTGCGAATTTTCCATCTAATATGGATAACTTCTCTACTTCAAAGCAAAGTGTTCCAGGAAATATTGGCCTAAATTTTTGTACAATCACCAACATGCCAGAATGTAAAAACTTTCTGTCATTATGAGGTTTGATGCTATCATAGATACTACGATGGCAGATCTTATGCTGAATATTTACAGGTAAATCAAACGTCATTTCAATTTTAGCTTCTCAGATTTGTTTCTCCTTGCTATTATACAAAACTATTATTAATATGCTGTGGAATGGGACATCTCCAGGATTGCTAGTACAAGATCTTTAAGTGGTAATCCTTCCCAATCCTTCCCTGCACTACCTATGCATCTGCTGTTCCAAACCAATGAAATTCACACGTGCTGCAGTGGAGCTGCAGAGCCATTATACAGTCTTTTCCCACAAACACCTTAGGCCTTATATGATTAGGGAAGAGTCTTGTGTTTGAAACTTTCTGCCAACCATGTGACGTTTAGCTGCATTGTGCTGAGGACAAAATGTATTATAATGTATGCTGACAGTTTAATCACATGCGTTAACTCTCTTTGCTGTACTTTATGATGTAATGCATCCTGCTGGGTGTCTCTGGAGAATCAGGCTACAGTATTCAAGGCACAGAAAAGTCAATAAACTGAAACAGTCTGAGTAAGATTTCTGCCTTCTGTATATTTTGGACATGTTCCTAAAAAATAAATAGGTGTTACCCTCTTAAAATATTTTTCTGGCTTGACTCTTTCTGTTTTTCTTCTCATGTTGTAGATTATAATGGTGGAATAGTGCAATTCTTACTAAATTATACATTAAAATGTTAAAATCTCTTTCTTAGTATAATAAACAGGTATTCTTTTATTTATTAATTTTTTTGGTCTCAGTGGTAAAGTTCCTTTTCTATGAAGAGCTATAATTGTGGTTTTCAGATATCTCATTAAATATTTATATCTTTTAGAGCCCAAGTGTTTTCTGTCGAATTTTAAACACATTTAGACTAATTATTTCTAATGTTTTGACCATTGTATAAATACATGTAGTATTAAGTAGCTAACAGCATAAAACAAAGTAGCAAGTCTTAAGAGCAGAATTTACATAATTACTTCAGGATTTTCCTTTCACCAGGTATTCCAGATGAAACAAAACAGCAATACAATGTATTTTTAGGGGAACATAAAACATTATTACCAAATTAATTCTTATATACAGATGTTACTTTATAGGATCTGCCTTCTGTTTGTGTGTGTCTATATGACCATAAACAAAAGGAAATATGCCAGTCCTCAAGCACAGGAAAGCCATGAGGAAGGAACCCAGGACAGAGAACTGCTTGATGCTTTAGTGATTTATAGAAAGGAAAACATACACACTGTCTTAAAAAAATGGCCTCCCAACATCCATAAAAAAAAAACACTCAATAATTTTATTATCTACCTCTAAAGTAAAATAGAACTGAGACAAAATGTATATAAATCATGTTCCACATCCAATAGCCTTTGTTTCTTTTTATCTTTAAAAAGTTATATCATAAAGGAATACAAAAATACAAAAGCCACTTTATCGTCCTAAAATACGTTGTTATTTTGCCAAATTGTCATGCTGTCAAATTCACTTCTAAATATTTATGTTATGTCCACAGACCTGGGCTGTTCTCTATCTTGGTGAGAGAAGTTTCTTTTGGCAGTAGACAGCAGTGAATGGAGAGATGCATAACTAGTCAAAGCGCTGGGAATAAAGACTGCATAACACTAAACATAACGTCTAGATTAAATCTCCATAACCAAGGCTTAGGGAACACTGCAAAAAAGGAGGTGGGAAGAATGTAAGAGCCTAAGGTTGGAGACCAGTGGGGTAAACAGCTGTCTGCTGAACATGACCTGGCTGTGGAATTCATGAACTCAAGCAGCTATGATTATTTGCACAAAACCTGCACAAAGTCAAGCCGGTGGAAATCCCAGCATCACCCGTGCTGAAGAGCTAGTGGCAGTGAATAGTTGCTTACAAGAGGGACAATCATTCTTTTTTTTTTTTTTTTTTTTTTTTTTTTGGGGGGTGGCTTTTCGAGACAGTGTCTCCCTGTAGCCCCAGCTGTCCTGGAACTCACTCTGTAGACCAGGCTGGCCTTGAACTCACAAAGATCTGCCTGCCTCTGCTTCTGCCTGCCTCTGCTTCCCAAGTGCTAGGATTAAAGGCGTGCGCCATCACGCCCGGCCTCCTGTGCTATTTCAATCACCCTGCCATTACCACTATCACTGCATTTTAAGTCAGGGCTCAAGTGTCTCCATATTCAAAGCAAACATACATAAAACCCATACTCCAAGTCCCGGAAAGCTGAGAGTGTGATCTAAACCTGAATTGGCTTATTGAAAGTGAGGCACAAATCAAGGAGGGGAAAAGTTATTGCCCTTGAATTCTGGCCCACACTGAAGTTTCTGGTTCCAACGTCTTTGTTGCTTTTTTCTAATCTTTTGGCTCAGAGTCCGTGTGCGTACTGCCTCCCAGGGGCTCCCGCCAACCAGGCCCAGTTGGAAGAGATCCCAGTTGAGAGCAGAGGTCTGAGGATTATTGAAGTGGTTTTCTTTTTAATCACTTATAAAAACAGAGGCACAGCCAATCACCAGCCATGCAATTTGCTCCACGTCACTGGGCCTCTAAATTCCCTGAAGAAAGCCAGAGTCAGCTCTTTCCCAACAATGTGGTATTTTGAGATTTTTCTCAGGCTCTGGAAGCCTTGGGGAGGGGAGGAAGACAGGGAAAACATTACTTGAACACGTTAATAAGGCAGAGAACACAGTTGCACTATTGTGTTCGGGCAGAGCATGTGCCTGTGTGGTGCTGCTCTATTCTTGCTTTCTTCCCGGTTAATGGAGCTGAGCCACCATCTTCGTTCCTTTCTTTCCTAACCCTCTGATTTTTCCTGTATGGGGTTTGCAATCAGAACATTCTCTCTGAAAGCAAAATTAGGAACAGAAGAGACTGAAATAAATCTGATTGCATTGGTCCTTACTACAATTTAATTAACTAGCATTTAAATAAACACTCTCCAGGCAATTGCTAGGAAAAAGAAAAGAGAAATGGTCTTAAAGGGATGATGTAATTCTTCCACATCAGTATTTTCATATTATTTTATCGGCCCCTTTCAAAAGAGTTAGCAAAAACTCATATGACTAACAGAGAGCATTGACTTTATTTTATTATGTGTTTGCAATGGTTAGGACTTTAATCCTGTTGAAAATGTATACTCACACCCACCTCGAATACCCCATCCCTCCTTGAAGAAAGCAAATGGTCTGTAACTCAAACCAAATGTGTTCCAGTTTTTCCTCCTCTCAGAGATGTCAGCAGATTTAGTCAAGGACAGGTTAAACACCAGCCACAGAAAGACTGCTCTAATCCCAAAGACATGGGAGTTGGCTGTATTCCCTGAGTCTTGCACTAAATGCTAGTGAAAGTAGTGTGCACACAGAGAGGCCCTGTAGGGCTCCCTGGTTAGCATTTATGCCTCATTGCCACACTGTAGGTAGTAGCAATGTCCCTAAACCTATGCGTGCCTGGTCTTCTGTTTCTGCACATGTATTGATTCACTTCGCAGCATACTGGAGCCTCTTTTCCTCTCACTGGTGCAGTTCCTGTATTCTAAATCCACATCTCCCTTCTCTCACCCTCCCCAAAGTTGTTCTAGAATCAATTTGATAGACCTTTTTTTTTTCTGTTCACTAAAAGAAGCCCCTGAGCAGATTATGCCTCAGATCAGATCTTGAGGTTACAAAGATAGCCTAAGAAATTCCTTTATTAAATTGCACGTTTAAATTAGGGAGGTAATATTTATATCCATCCTACAATTTTATTAATATACAAAATCAAGCTAAATATTATAAACGAGGATCCAAACATCATTGGAAACCCTCAGAGTCCTTAAGAATGTTAAAGGAACATTGCACATATACATTTAAATTCAAAAATATAATTTGACCTTGACATAATAAAAAAGATATGAAATTTAATAGAATCAATATTCCAAACTTTCTTATTCACTGGGACATTGCTTCTGTTCAATAAAGAAGCACTTGCGACTATTAGCTCTGCTTAATGTGAAAACCAAAATATGATGTGCTAGTAACACACTTGCTCCATTTCAACAGGAATGTTTTATTGGCATCACTACTCTGTAGGAGACCCAGGAAATACATAGTTTTAAAATGGCAACAATAAGCAACAATAAAATTCCACAAAGAAAGGCACTATGACACACTCAAACTCTCTTAGTAGGTGACTGAAATAAATTGATTCTATCTTCTGAATGGAAATAAAATGTACACTCATCTATCTAGGCTTCAGATCAAGGTTGAGGGATTTCCAAGTGAAATACAATCTTTAATGGAAGAAAAAGAGCCACTAAAATTTCCAGTCAGTATATAGTCAATTGGAAGCGAGGTTACCGCCTATGAAGGCCATAATGTAAGGCTGTGATGATTTCTTTGCACACGGTGGCTATGAGACAAATAAGGAACTGATTGGATTACAATCACAAGAGCCATTGCAAAGTCCTAAATATATAATTGGCAGGGCTCCTCAAAGTTAAAAGTGCTAATCTCCAGTATACAGCAGCTCCGGCTTGGCTTGTCTTGTTAGGTAAACAAAATGTGTCTTGCCTGTCATTGCCATAAAATATTAATGCACTGGAAGTCTCTAAACCTTGCTAAGCATAAGGCCTATTATCACACTTAAGAGCAAAGCAATCTAATAAATCGAGGGCTGTATAAAAACTAAGTCAGCTGGCAGAGACAGGAATCTCCCAAAGGGACAGTAAGAGCCTCATCATCCACTACAGCAGCTGCAGTGATAGGGAAATGATGTTTCTCCTGCCCGGTACAAATACACTTGTGCTGAGTTCTGTTATTTAAACTCTAATGGAATCATTAAGAATATCCATGCATTGTGAGTAATAGAAAATTAACTAAGAAAACCATCTACAGTGCTGTCCTAGTGCAGGCAGAGTATTTTATTAGCATATATTTTAAAGAGCTAAATGTGAAACAAGATCAAGCTGCTTATTTCAAATATCTCCTTTAAAAGGGCATATACCTGCCTGATGCATAAATCACCATCCATGAATGCTGAGCATGAGCTGATACCCTAATTGACAGGAATGTACTTGTTCAGCCTTGGCATGAGGTTCTTCAGACAGTGTGTAAACATAAATGCAATATTGCTGCCATACATTTTAGAAACAGTTATAAAATCAGTGTCAGGTTGCTATTTTATGCTATACCTGAGCAATCCCTGAAAAGTGTAAGAAAAGTGACATCCTTCTTACCCCTCCCTCCCACACAACTTGAATCAATTAAATCAATATACTTCCAATACTAGGGGAAATATGGGCAAATATATTTTTCTAAATGCAGTAAGTAATAAGTGATTTTAATCATTTCATAATGATCTGGTAACGTATGCACATGTCAAAAGTGAAGAAATGGATAACTTGTGCAACCAGTCTTTAACTTGCACCACCAAGGCCTGAATCCTGCCCAGTTGACACTGAATACCATTTTTTTCTGTTTGAAATCTGAAAGGTATTTAGGGTGTTAACTGTGATTGTTACCCAGGGAGAGTAATTCCAGATTATCTGATAAAAGAATGATATGTACCTTTCTGACAACATCCAGCAATAAAATGCTGATAATCTACTTGAAAAACATGAAATTTTAAAATCCTACCATAATTAGAAGTAACATTAGGAAGTGAAAATATATTTAAACCAAAAGGAAGGGAAACACATTTTTCCCTATGGATCATGAATCACAGGCTTGAAATTTACACAAACAAGCATCCCATAAATATATATGTATGTGTACATGTGTGTGCATATGTGTGTATTTCTACACACAAGGAGAAGTAAGGAAACCAATAGAGGAACATATTCCTTGAATGAGTGTTGTTCATGATGACATTTTCCATAAGGCCATATCAGTTTCTTTGTATGAATAATAAACTCCGTGCCAGTAAAATTAAAGTTGTCACTACTACAATTAACTGTGCATCCTCTCATCCCTTAGGAAGAACTAAATCACAACAAAAAGTAATCACAAAGATCTTCGGTCTTACGAAAGTGAGTCTGAAAGTTATTCATTTGGACAATTACACTAATAAGCCCTACGGTAGTCAGCCATATCTCTCTTTGAGTTCTTCTTAATTCATTTGCTCGGTCAGCATCAACCTGCTGGTGCTCTGTAGTCATCATAGAATGAGTTGCAGGAGTTAAAAAGGCAATCACAATTCAGTGTCTGTCTATCCTCAAAGTGACCATATTTTATAAGAAGAAAGACAAAATAATGTACTCTTGTTGAAAACAGAAAGTGGTCAGAGATGAGTAAGATACAAACAATATATTCCTTAAATTTCTGAAATCAAATCTAATCTGGATCCCAAACTTCTGTTTGCCACTGTTAACAGGAAGAGAATAATTAGTCATGCAATTTCCCCTCACTCTTGCCTTGTTTGATCCCAGGAAAATGGCAGATTGGCTTGAACTTTATAGATGGTACTACCTCTTGATATCACAAATCATTCTGTCACACTGTGAAAGGCAAGCATTGTCAAGCAAGCCCATCTTTTGTCTGTCCCCTCTGCCTTCGATGAGATTCCAGGGACTAACACTCAGCAATAAACACCAAAATGTCTTATGTGAAAGGAACACATGTAATGAGTTTTGTTCTCCCTTCCCCCAAACATCTAAATCAGGTACCTCTACTTAATCATTTTAATCTCCTTATCAAAGAAAAGAAGGCCCCATCTTTTCTTCTCTACTGAACTCCTGTAATGTGATTAGCTCTAGCTGTCCCCTTCCTATCATCCATGAAGGGGGTATTTCTGTCATGGTTCCTTCTGTAATAGTTGAGTATAATAGTTTGTAGAAAAAACTTGTCAAGCCAGACTCCCAACCCTATACCATAAAGAGCCTGTTGATTTTTTCTGAGAGGGACAATAGCGAATTGTTTAGTTACTTTTCTATTGCTGTGATAAAACACTGTGACCAAGGGAACTTATAAAAGGAAGAGTTTGTGAGTTCAAGGCCAGCCTGGTCTACAGAGTGAGTTCCAGGACAGCTGGGGCTACAGGGAGACCCTGTCTCGAAAAGACCAAAAAAATAAAATAAATAAATAAATAAATAAATAAATAAATAAATAAATAAATAAAAGAGTTTATCTATCTTATGGTTCCAAAGGGGCAAGAGTCCATCATGGCAGGGGGGCGTGGTGGCAGAGGTAGCTGGAGTAGGAGGAGAAGCTAAGCACTCACATCTTCAAGCAGGCACAGGAAGGAGAGAGGGACTGGAGATCTGCCAAGGTTTAAGAACTCTCTAAGCTTGTCCCTAATTAGTGCTTCCCCCACCATGGTCACACCTTCTAAGATCGCCCAAAATACCCACCACCAAATAGAAACAAAACGTTCAAATACTTGGAGTCTATGTGGGACATTCTCACTCAAACCACCACGTTCCAGCCCCTGGTCCCATAGGCTCATGCCATATAAAAATACACAATGCATTTAGTCCAACCTTAGAATAACCCATAGTCTTTAACAGTCTCAATATTATTCAGAAGTCCCTAATCCAAAGTTTCTTCTGAGACTCAGGGAAATCTCTTGACTGTAAGCCCCTGTAAAATCAAAAGCCAGCCGGGCGTGGTGGCGCACGCCTTTAATCCTAGCACTTGGGAGGCAGAGGTAGGCGGATCTTTGTGAGTTCAAGGCCAGCCTAGTCTACAGAGTGAGTTCCAGGACACCTGGGACTACAGGGAGACCCTGTCTCAAAAAGCCAAAAAGGAAAATCAAAAGACAAATTATAAACTCCCAACATACAGGGGAACTGAATACACATTCCCATTCCAAAATGGAGTAATGGTAGCATAGTGAGGATATACAGATCAAACAAGTGTGAAAGCCAGAAGGGAAAACACCAAATCCAGTAGCTCCACATTGAACTCCTAGGACTTCACTTCCAAGGGGCTTAAGCCTCTCCAGCTTTGCTGCATGTAGCTCTCCTTGGCAGATATCTCACTGTTCTGACATCTCAAATCCTGGCATCTTGAACATCTTCTTGGGGTCTCTACTGCCAACAAGGCTTCACCTTCACAGCTTTATACAATGGCCTGTCAGGGCCTTCTTCACAGAGGGACACCCCTGCTGCATGCTACCTATCCTCAGTGGCTCTTCCTTGAAACCTCCAAGGAAGAATCAAAGATCCCTTCACTCTTGCATATTTCATGCTTCTAAAGGCAGCACCAGGTGAATGACACTGCCAATTTTGGAATGGACCCCACCTGCTCCATCTACTTTGGAAGCTTTTGTCTTCAGGGGTTTTCTTAGAGAAAACCCCTGCAAAATTTTCCTTTCACAAGTTAGATGCTTAGTTGGGTATGGTGTTGCCCTGGAGGCACTTGCTCCATTGTTGAAGAACAAATCTCTAGGCCTCTACTTAATCACTTTAATCTCTTTATCAAAGGGATCCCTTTCCCTCACCAAATGACTTGGCTCTAACATTAATCTTCCTATTGCTCTTTTTTCAACCCATACTGTCCATTCAGGATTTCTTTTTGCCTCACTTGCTCTTTTTCACTGTAGGTCTGCATAATATTCATCATTGATAGTCATGCCACCATTTCTATATTAGGCTGTCTTGAAACATTTTTCCAACCAAAAATTCGTCCATTGCTTTTCAACTTAGCTTCAGGCAAGCTCTTAGGATGTGGCAGACAGCAGACAGCCTCTTTGCTAAAATATCTCAGTTGGTGTTTAAGTCCTTATTCTCTGGAACTACTTAGCTCTCAGCACTGCTTTCTCTCAGGCTCCTACTAGAATGGCCCATTAAGCTCTGCTTATAGCATTCAACCACTTTTCTAGGCTAAACTTCCAAAGTCTCCAGAAACCCAGATGGTCAGGTTCTTCACAGCTGACACCCCACTCCTGGTACCAATTTCTGTTCTAGTTTGCTTTCAAATGTTGTAACAAAACACTCTGATCAATGCATATTAGGGAGGAAACAGGTTATTCAGCTTCCACTTCCAGGGTGACAGTTCACCACTAGGGATCAGGGTAGGAACCTGGAGGCAGGAGGTGAAGCATAGGCCATGGGGAAATGCTGCTTACTGGCTTGCTCCCCTATCCCATGCTCTGCCTGCTTTCTTCTTTTTATTTTTATTGAAGTTTGCGCATTTCATACATCATTTCTCAGTCCATTTAGACTCATTTTCCTTTCTGTGCCCCCCCATTCCACCCATGTTCATGCATTTTGCCATACTGCCTTGTATCTTTTTCTGAGTCTTTTTAAAGTTTTTCAAAGCAGAGGATTATTGTTTTTGGGAGAAATTTACTGTCTCAGTTGGTTCTTTGTCCTGGTTCTTTTGTTATTGGTGTTTCCTCCAATCTGTATTGCTTCAACATATTCATATATTTATGTCACAACCATACTAAAGTTATGTCATGTGAAATAAACTGTTATTTCCATATGTTTCAGAATTCACATTTTTCCTTTTTACAAATTTATATAACTCTACAATATGCCTACATGTCCTCCACCCATATACCAAGATTACAAAGTCTGAAAATAAGTGGTAGGTTAATTCTAGAGCCTGTTAAGGGATTCACATTATAAGAGCACAGTTGCTTTCAGAAAAAGAAGAATATAATATTGATGTTGCTCAGTTTGCCTTACAGCTAGGTGCTTGGTGCTAACATCCACAAATGAGAGACTGTGTTACTTCACTTAGCATAATATCTTCTAGTTCCATCCATTGACTTGCAAAGTTCATGATGCCATCTTTCTTTACCACTGCATAGAACAACATTGTGTAGAGGTACCACATTTTCTCCATCCACTCATTGGTTGATGGGCACTTGGGTTAATTCAAGCTCTTTGCTATTGTGGAAAGAGCTGGAATAAATATGGCTATGCATGTATCTCTGTGTCAGGATGAGTCTTGTGGGTATATACCCAGGAGTGGTATGACTGGGTCAGGTAGTAGGCTCATTTTGTGTCTTTTGAGGGTTCTCCACACTGATTTCCATAGTGGTTGTACAAGTTTACATTCCCATCAGCAGTGGATATGTTCCCCTTTCTCAACAACCTCTCCAGCATTTGCTGTCATTTGTTTTCTTGATCTTATTATTGCAGTGAGATGAAATATTAAAGTGGTTTTAATTTGGATTTCCTTAATTATTAATGATGTTGAACACTCTTTAAGATGTTTCTCAGCCCTCTCTATTTTCTCATCTGTGAAGTCTCTGTTCAGCTCTTTAATCCATCTTTTGAGTGAGTCATTTGTTTTCTTCTGTTTTTTGAGTAGTTTATATATTCTGGAAGTTAATGCTCTGTCAAATGTATCAACTATGAAGGTTTCCTCCCACTCTGTGAGTTTTTTCTTCACTTAACTTATTGTTTGTTTCACTGTACAGAAGCTTTTGAGTTTAATGAGATCCCCCTTGTAAATTGTCAACCTTATTTCTTGTGCAGCTGCTGCCTGATTTAGAAAGACTTCGACACCTATGTCTTATAGGTTGCTTCCAATGTTTTTTTCTATCACCTTCAGAGTTTCAGGTTTCAAGAAGAGGTCTTTGATCAATTTGGAGTTGATTTTTGTACAGGGCAAGAGGTAGGGGTTTAATTTTATTCTTCTACAAGTGGTGATCCAGTTTTGCCAATACCGTTTGCTGAAGATGCTGTCTTTTCTCCATTGAGACTTCTGGGAACCTTTGAAAATATGAGGTGACTGAAATTGTGTGTGCTCAAGTTTGGATCTTTAATTTTGTTCCATTGATCTACAGTTATGTTTTTGTGCCATTTCCAAGCTGTTTTTATGACTATACCTCTGAAATATAGCTTGAATCCTGGTAAAGAAATCCCCCCTGTATTGCTCTTTTCACTCAGGGTCGTTTTGGCTATTCAGGGTCTTTTGTTTTTCTGTATGAATTTAAGTATTTTTTTTCCAATTCTGTGAAGAAAACTCATTGAGATTTTAATTGGGATTGCATTGAATCTGTATATTAATTTGGGTAGAATGGACATTTTCATTATATTAATTTTTCCAATCCATGACCATGGGAGGTCTTTCCATCTTCTGATGTCTTCTTCAATCTCCTTCTTCAGGGGTTTAAAATTTTTATTGTAGAAATCTTTGGTGTCTTTGGTTAGATTTGTTCTTAGGTATTTTATTGTTTTTGAGGCTATTGTGAGTGAGAAGGTCTCCATGTATTCCTTCTTCAGTTGTTTGTTCTTGGTGTAAAGAAAGGCTACTGATTTTTCTACATTAATTTTGTATCCCACCACTTTACTGAAACTCTTAATCATTTCTTGGGAGTTTTCTGGTGGAGTTTTTAACCATCCCTTAGGTAAACTATCTTATCATCTGCAAAAAGGGATAGCTTGACTTCCTCTTTTCCAATTAGTACTCCTTTAATTTCCCTTTCTTGTCTTATTGCCCTAGTGCACTATATTGAAGAGGAGAGGTGATAGGGGGCAGCCTTGCAGGGTTCCTGCCTTTAAGGGCAATGCTTCTAACTTTTCTCCATTTTGGATGATGTTGGCTATGGGTTTGTTATATATGGCTTTGATTATGTTGAGGAATTATCCCTCTGGTCCAATTCCCTCTAGGATTTTAAACATGAAGGGAGGGTGGGTTTTGTTGAAGGCTATTTCTTCATCAAATGAGATGATTGTGTGGTTATTGTCTTTCAGTCCATTCTGTGTTTTATTATATTTATTGATTTACGTATGTTGAACTATTCCTGCATCTCTGGTATGAATCCAACTTGGTCATGATGGATGATGTTTTTGATGTGGGTCTGTATGAAGTTTGCAAGTATTTTGTGGAGAATTTTTGCATCTATGTTCATTAATGAGATGGGTCTGTAGTTTTCTTTTTTGGTTGTATCTTTCCCTGGTTTGGGTATTAGAGTGATGCTGGTTTCATAGAAGGAATTTGGGAAATTTTCCTCTGCTTGTATCCTTCTAAACAGTTTGAGTGGTAATGGCTGTTAGTCTTCTTTAAATGTTCTATAGATTCCTGCCATGTAACCATCTGGGCCCAGGCTTTTTTTTAGTTGGGAAGTTTTTTTATTATATTTTCAATTTCCTCCAATATTATAGGTCTGTTTAAGCTGTCAGTCTCCTCTTGGTTAAGCCTTGGTGATTTCCAGGGTTTCATCAGATATTCATCCATTTCTCTTAGGTTTTCAAATTTAGTAGAGTATAGGTTTTTGAAGTATTCCCATATGATTATCTGGATCTTTTCTCTGTTATGATATTTCCCCTTTCATCATGAATTCTATTCATTTGGAGTTGTTCTTTCTTTCTTTTGGTTTACTGGGCTAGAGTTCTGTCTATATTGTTTTCCCTTTCAAAAAGAACCAACTTTTGGATTCATTGATTCCTTGTAGTGTTTTCTTTGTTTCTATTTTGTTGATTTCTGTTTTGATTTTTGTAATTTCTTCCTGTGTATTGAGTTTAGGATTCATTTTTTGTTGTCTCTCAAGTGTCTTTAGTTGCAATGTTAGATCATTTATTTGTGCTCTTTCTGCTTTTTTTTTTATGTATATAACCATGGCTATAAATTTCACTTTTAGGAATGCTTTTTAAGTATCCCATAGGTTTTGTTGTGTTGTATTTTCATTTTTGTTTAGACCCAGAAATGCTCTTATTTCTTTCTTTCTTTCTTATTTCTTCCTTGACCCATTCCTTATTCAGGAGTGTATTATTTAGTGTCCATGTGTTCTTGTAGGTAGTAGGGCTTATCTTGATGTTTTACTTCTTTTATTTTTGTTATTTTTATGTTTTCTTTTTTTTTTTTTTTTTTCTTTTTGAGACAGGGTCTCCCTTTAGTCCCAGCTGGCCTGAAGCTCACTTTGTAGATCAGGTGGGCCTTGAACTCACAGAGAGAGATCCACCTGCCTCTGCCTTCCAAGTGCTAGATTAAAGGCATGCACCACCACACTCAGCAATTTATTTTATTTTTATTTCTTTATTTCTTCCTTGACCCATTCCTTATTCAGGAATGTGTTTAGTCTCCATGTGTTCTTGAAGGTAGTGGGGCTTATCCTGATGTTGATATTGGGCTTTATTGTACTGTGGTCTGATCAAAGGCATGAAATTATTTCAATAATTTTGCACTTGAGGTTTATTCTGCGTCCTAGTTTGTGGTTGATTTTGGAGAATGTTCTGTGGGGTGGTGAGTAGAAAGTATATCCTCTCCTGTTTGGGTAGAATATTCGCTAGATGTCTGTGAGGTCCATTTGGTGTATTGTATTGTTCAGTTCAGATATCTCCCTGTTTATTCTTTGTTCAGTTGACCTATCCAAAGGGCTCAGTGGGGTATTGAAGTCCCCCACTATTAGTGTGCTGGGATTAATCTGTGCCTTAAGGTCTTGGAAGGTTGTGTCTATAAAGTTTGGTGCACTGGAGTTTGGTGCATATATTTTTATGATTGTGAAATCTTCATGGTTAATTGTTCCTTTGTTAAGGATGTAATGACCCTGTTTGTCTCTTCTGATTAGTTTCACCTTGAGGTATATTTTGTCTGATATTAGAAAAGCAACTCCTGCTTGCCCTTTGGTGCCATTTGCTTGGGGTATTTTTTTCCATTCTTTCACTTTAAGCTGGTGCCTATCCTTGAGGGTGAGATGTGTTTCCTGTAGACAGCATATAGATGGATTCTGTTTTCTAATCCGTTCTCCCAGTCTATATCTTTTGATTGGGGAGTTTAGACCATTAATATTTAAGGTTATTATTGAGAGATGTGTGTTGCTTCTTTTCACCTTATTTTCTGTTTGCATTGTTGGTCTAGGTTTGTATTTTCGTAGTTATACTTTTATTAATTTCTCTCTCTCTCTCTCTCTCTCTCTCTCTCTCTCTCTCTCTCTCTCTCACTGTTTGGCAATAGTTGCTCTTTTCCTCTGTCCTTTGAATTGCTTCAAGTATTTTCTGAAGAGTTGGTTTTCTGGACGTGTAATCTTTCATCCTTGTTTATGTAATGAAAGATTTTTCTTTCTCTTTCAACGATAATCGACATATTTGCTGCGTATAGTAATCTGTGTTGCCATCTATAGTCATTTAATACTGGGAACACATTCTTCTTGCTTTCATAGTTTGCACTGAAAAGTCAGCTGTAATTCTGATGGGTTTCCCCCTTATATGTAACTTGTTGTTTTTCTCTTGTTGCTTCCAGTATTTTGTCTTTGTTTGGGTCATCTAGCATTTTAACTATGATATGGCATGGGGAGATTTTTTTCTGATCTTGTCTATTTGGTATTCTATGTGTTTCTTGTATTAGTACAGCTTTGTCTTTTTTCAATTTGGGGAAATTTTCTTTTATTACTCTGTTGAAGAATTAATCAATACCATTGTCTTGGGATTCTTCTCTTTCCTCTATCCCTATGATGTGGAGGTTTAGCCTTTTCATAGTGTCCCACATTTCCTGGTTGTTCCACTCTTGCATTGTTTAAGTTTTTCATATTCTTTTCTTTTTTTCATTTTTAAATATATTTTTATTGTTATTAAACTTTTTCATACATAATATATCATTTCTCAATCCAATTTAGAGTCATTTCCCTTTCCATGCCCCCTACCCCTCCTGAGTTCATGAACTCTGCGATACATGTCTTGCATCTTTTTCTGAGTCTTTCCAGAGTTTTTTTCAAAATAGAGGCTTATTGTTTTGGGAAGAACTTCAGTGTTAATCAGTTTTTGCCAGGTTTATTTTGTTGTTGCTCTCTCCAACTTGTATTGCACACACACACACACACACACACACACACACACACACACACACATCACCTGAATTGGAAGATTTTGTTTTCCTTAAGGAAGTTTTTGAAGGCTCCTCCTTGGCAAGCCTGAACAATCATCAATCCTGCCCTTGTGCTCCACACTGGGGTCTTTCCTTCCCATGGTCACCCAAATGAGGTCCAGTAAGCACCACATCCTATCTTGATCTTCCTGTACTGGCCTCCATGATACAGCCTGGGTAGTCCAACATTAGCAGTCTATATTCTGAAGAGGCTGAATCCCCACTAGCTGCTCTGTCCACAAGCTGAATGTCTCAGCAAACAATGAATGGTATTCTTCGTCTGTGGATGCTAGCACCAAGTACCTAGTTGCAAGGCAAACTGAACATTAATTTATATTCCTCATGTTCCAAAAACAACTGTGTTCTTATATTTGTAAATCCCTAGACAGGTTCTAGAATTAACCTACCATTTACTTTCAGACTGGATTTTTGGTATATGGATGGTGGGTATGTATGCATATTTTAGAGTAATATAAAATCAAAATGGAAAAATGTGAATCAAGAAATATGATATGGAAATAACATACAGTTTGTTTTCAGATGACATAATTTTAGTATAGGTGTGAAGTATCAGGCTGGTGTAACTTAGCCTTTTTGGTTGCTTATTGACCATACTTAATGCCCATATTCTTTTCTTGAGCATTCTAGTTCTTCTACTTTATCTTCCAGTGTTGATATTCTTTTCTCTGCTTCCTCCAATTTGTTCCTGAGGCTTTCTCCCATTCTTTCTTGTTCATTGGGGGAGTGTTCAGTTTCCCTTTTCATTTCATCCTGTGATTTCTTTAGTATTTCCTTTTCTTTTTGGAGCTTGTCATTCTCTTCTTGTAGCTCCTTGCTTCACTGGTCTGTTTCCTTTTTCATTTCAGTCTGGTATCTCTTCAGTGTTTTCACTTCTTTCCAGAGTTTTCCATTCTCTCTCTCTCTAGTTCCTTCCTGAGTTTGTCATTCTTTCCCTCTAGTTCCTTCCTGAGTTTGTCATTCTCTTCTTTTAGTTCTTTGATTTGTTCTTTATATTCCTTGATTTCTTTGAGTATGTCTAAGATTGTTCTTCTAAGATCTGTGTCTTGGGTTGCTTCCAGGGAAATCTCATTGTAGGAATCTTTTTATAGGACTGGTAGAGTTTGGTGTTGATTTATTCTGTGTTTTTCCCATGTTGTTTTTTCATTGTGTTTTTGGCATATGGGTTTGTTTTGTTGTTTGTATTCAGCTGTTTCGTCCCTGATTTGGAAGCTTGCTTTGTTTGTTTCCTTCAGGTGCTTTCTTTGTCTTCCCCTTGTTTATGGAGGGCTGGCTGGTCTAGGTTTCAGGTTTTCACTTTTGGTTATATATTGGAAGGTTCAGCTAACTCTGTTCTGTTCTGAAGGCTCTCCAGAAATTGGATAGGTAATAACCAGGCGGGTTCACCACTGGGCACTGCACTCACTCAGCTTTCTTCCAGCCAGTTCCTCTAAGTTGGCTGTGAAGCCTAGTGTGCTGGTACAGGTACTGTGGTAAGTTCCTGTCTCTTCTACTTGCTTGCACCTTGGACTTACTACCTCTATTCCCACTGGGACACTCATACCACAGGTCAAGTGGGTGGGGGCGTGGAGTGTGATCCCTTGGCCTGTGCAACAGCCCCCTATGTATCCTGCTCCTGGCTGGGTAACTCCATCCATACCACTCATGCAGGAAGGGTGTGATGTTCCACCTGGGTGCTGGAACCCAGGCCACTGGTGCTGGATTCCTGAAAGTATCTAGCTCACCTGTCTGCACACTGGCCCCCTGTGCTCTGCTTGCTTTCTTATACAGTTCTGAAAAACATGCCCAGGGATGGCATTTTCCATAGCAGGCTGGGCCCTCCAACATCACTCAACAATCAAGAAAATACCCTCACAGACATGGCCACAGGCCACTCCAATGAAGATAATTCCGCAAGTAAGGATTCCACAACCCAGGTGTGTCAAGTTGACAACTAATGCTATTCAGCACATCAATCTAAGAAGGCTGAGCCAGTGTTTCCTTTCTCAAAGGATACAGTAAATACATGCATAGTCAGAACATGAATAGTGTGGTTAATTTGGTATGGTCTGTGCTTTTAAATTCTCAGCAACTTACTTTGTTACACCTACAACACAAGAGATCAAAAAGAGTGGAGGCAAATTGCTGTCCAAGTCCTTCAACTCTACTGTGCTTTTCATGTTCTCATGGCCATGACTGCATATTTCTTCTCTTGCAATGAAAACTAAATTCTCAGGCCTTGGCTCAAATCTCACCATTTCTACGAATTAATTCTCAACATTTCTAAGCAAATATACTTCTTACTTTCCTTCACTTACAGCTTTTATTCTGTCTAGGTTGGAACATTCACAGTCCTTAAGAACATTAGAGAAATGTTGAATGTATAATTTCACATGTGTACACAAGTAAATTATGGCTAGAAGTATCTGGTTACTGCTTCAGAACAGACATTATTTTGATTTACAACTGTTTCCTATACTATAAATTCTCAATGTTGGAACACCTAGAACAGCTATATTAGGAGAGGATAGAAGAGATGCTAATACAAAAGTCAAGATCAAGTCACACATGGGGTAATACCTATGAATATTGACCATGCATGCTTTCAAGAAATACAATTCAGTAGGAAGAGTGTTCTTAATGTGAATTCTTGAGCAATAGTTAAATCTATCAACAGACTAACAGCATTATTTATTTAGATACAAAGGGTTCTCATGGGTTGAATCAAGACAGCAGTAGGTATAGGCTATTAATGGCAGTTAGTATTCTAGCAAAGCAGCTATAAATTAAAGCAAGAAAGTCACTAAAAGACCATGTCTCTAGGAGCAAGAGTTGTGCCCTTGCATTTAAAGTAATAATCTACCTTTATAATTCATCTTTATAATAATAATTAGCAGTAGTAGCATCAATAATTCATTTGAATTTTATTATTATTATTTGGGGTTGAGCATTCAACATCTGAAAATCCAAAGTGCTTTAAAACCTAAAATTTCAGTGCTCACATCACAAGTAGAAAATTCTACTCAAAATTTGGACATAGATACTTGCAAAATGCACCAATTACCTAATTGTATGACAGACTGAGTAACATCAATGTTATCTGCAAACAACTGTGTCATTATATTGTAGAATCCCTTAAAATAAAAGAATAAAAAAATAAAAAAGAAAAAAAGAAAAAAGACAAAAAGTAATAAAAAAAGGCACTGTTTAAAAAAAAGAAAGAAATTTGAAATTTAAAAAAAAAAGAAAAAAAGAAAATTCTACATCTGAGCTCATGTGGCAGATCACAGTCAAAACATATAAATAAAATTACCCTCAGGCTATCTGTAATGAAGCATAAATAAATTTCTTGTTTAGATTCGGGTGCCATTCCCAAAATAACTCATTGTGTATATGCAAATATTACAAAAGGAAAAAGAGCAAAAGCCAAAACATTTCAGGGTTAGTCATCTGCATTATTAATTATAGTATCTCCAAAGTCCCAACAGACTTCATTATATCCTACCAGCCAGAATGAGTTAAATAAAGCAGCTTACTCTAATATGTTGATAATGGGAATGAAACTCACAGTGACATGACCTAGTTGATACAAAACTTTCCTTCCTTTTCATCAAAATAACTCTAATCTGAACACCAAGATTCCATTTCCTAGTGTTGGTAAAAGGACGCTGAGAGTCAAATTGGCTAATCTCTCCCTTGCTATCTCTGGGTTTAGAAAAATGTTGGAGCACCCTCACCAACATACAGAGCAATGTCATATAACATTCCTCAATGTGCAATGTCATTGAACTTCTTGATTGGCTTAGATCAATATTGATACATTCTGTGGGTCCATGTACATTGTCATACGAAGCAAATAAGAAAGACATTGAAAGAGCTGTTGAGTGGGTCACCACCTCTATCTATGACCAGATTTAAAAAGAGGCCTCCAAGATTGTCATGAGGAGATGACTCTCTTATAGATATGATATATAGAGAATCTATATATTCTCTATCAGAGGGCAGGGATAACTATAACCAATCAACACCAGAAAATGAATGATACTACCACTACAGAAATAAAAACCTAGGGTAAGAATGTACTAGAAATCAAAATGATTGGAAACAATTTAATTCCTTCAACAACAGTTTTAAATATCAGTGGAATAAATTCTCCAATTAAGAGACATAGACTAATAAACTGGATTAAGAAACAAAACCCATCTTTTTTTTTTTTCTTGTCACCAAGAAATTTACCTCACCTTTAAAGACAGATATTATCTGAAGGTGAAAGGAGGGTAAAAAATAATACAAGTAAATGACACTAAGAAATAAAGAGGAGTCACTATGTTAATACTAGATAAAATAGAATTCAAGGCCTTTCGTTGTATTTTATGTGGAGGATATGGGTCACTTTAAGGTTTTTAATTTGTGGTGATGTGTTTGGGGGAGCTGCCCCATTTGTCTTGATGGGTATAAATATTGCAAAGTTTAGTCAAAAACAGAATACTTGTACTGGAATGAAGTAGCTAAATGTTTCCAGAGTGGAATGGTATAAACACAAAAGCTAGTTTACTAATGGTCTAAAGGGGATTATAACCATACAGGATTGTGGTTGGTTCTTGGTCCATTCCTGACTTGTGCTGGACTTCCAATTGTAGATTCAGATTAAAGGGACATAGACAAGTAATGGATTACCTCTGACTACTGAAAGATATTCTTTGTCTCTGTATGTTATGCAACTGTTACTTTTGATATCTGCTCTGCCGATTTCAAGATCATTTGACTCAAGAAAAGCTAGGATTACTTCCCTGAACCAATGGCATGAAGCTCAGAAGGAGACAGTTTGGACAGACTTGGTAAAATTTATCAGCTTAATTCCGATCAATAGGTTTGTTTCCTGTTATTGGAAAATTACAAACCAGAATATAGGGTTTGGGAAAGTAAAGAGACTACTTTGTTTGTAGTAAACTGTTTACATTTAACATATGCCTAAAATTGTTTAAATGTCTTTCATCGGCTTTCCCTGCTTAGCCTAAGGTGTTAAATCACTTTCAGTCAACGTTTATGCGTTGACTTAGGGTTTTTTTTTTCAAGCTTTATCTAAATAAGATATAGCAATTAAAAGCATCAGATAGATATAATTTTGCTTTTTGGATGCTTAATGCCCATACTTAACGACCATCCTAATTTGGACAAGGGATTTAAAGGACAATTGTGTTCCTTACCCTCTGAGGTCAATTAGTCCCAGAGGATTTTGTCTGGGTGCATCTCTTAAAATGTTCTGCAATTGGGAGTCACCAGGCTTCCTGTGCAGGGAGGTCCTGGAGACCCACTAACAGAGCCCCAGCCAATGTCCAGTCTATAAAGAGGAAGGTCAACAGAGAGGAAATTTGCCTCATCCTCCAAAGTGAAGCCTGGTCTAGCAAGACATGACTTTGTCCTCGGTAGATGGAACTTGCTAAGAATGGACAGAAGGAGCCAGGTGCTCCTTGCCTCAAAAACCCGAGTGCCCCCCTAAAGATCAGAACCTCAACTGACTTTGAGAAAAAAAAGTTTGGTTAATCTTGGCTAATTGTGTGTACTTAACCACCCAAAAGGAAAGCATAATGAAAAGATAGTCAATATATTTCTTTTAAAGCCAGGAAAATTGTGCCTCCAGATATTAGGATTAAAGTTATATGAAATAGTGCTAAATTAGCACAAAGCCTTAGATCTTGGCCATGACTAATAATGTAGTGTCACCTGAAGCCAAAAGACAAGTCCACTATTGTTGTCAATTACTGCTTAATAATAAAATTTCTTCTTTTTTTCCTAGCAACTAAGTGCAAACTCATATCTTGACTATTAAAATGTCTGAAAAGCAGATCCTGAGTCCAGACATCATGGCAAAATGAACAGAAACCTAATAAATGGACACTTTGAAACCCCTTGTCAAGAAATTCTAATGGACTTTTAATTTGGATATTTGAATTCACCCTCTTCTTACTTCTCCTGGTCCCCTGCCTAGATCATATACCTAACTACTCCAACCTTCACTTCACTTTCAGGGGCAATAGTAAAGGACTTTTTTCCCCCTCTATAGTTATCCTTTTGAGGGTCATTTAGATAGACTCTCTGAATGGGGAATACCTCAGTTGCCACACCCAATGTCCCTTTTCAGCATGGAAGAAGTCAGAGTGGTTGGCCTCTGGATTCTCTTCTGGCAATTGGGGTGACTCTTTGCAAAGAATAACATAACTAAACAGGAGCGAGAAATTGAATAGCCAGTTTAGGGATGAGACCCCCTCCACACAAATTAACCAGATTCTTTCTCAGCTGAGAACTCAAGGCTTTCCGGACCAGCCAGTACACACTTATCCTTCTGGTAGCCCCGAAAAAGTAAGAAATAAAAGGGAAAGGAAAAAAATAAAGAATTACATACCAAGCCCTGTAGATTGATTCTTTACTTCACCAGAAAAGAAATGGAAATTCCTTTTTTTCTGCTTTGTTTTGTCATTATCATTTTGCATCATTCTGTTGTTTTTTTTTTTTTTGTGAAAATAGAATTAAAAAAAAAAGAATATAGATATTAAGTTGATCATGATGGTTGCCATGTTTGCCTTTAATTCCAGCCCTGTGGAGGCAGAGGCAGGAGATTCTCTGTGAGTGCAAGCCAGCCTGGGCTACATAACGAGTTCAGGCCATCTGGGGCTACGGGAGACCCTGGTCTCAGAAGACGCTAAAATAAAGAATATAAATTGACTAGAAAGTTCACCATAATACCTGAATTTATAGTAAAAGGATAAACAAGGGACAAGAACTTTATAAAAAAATTACAACTTAAAATTACCATAATTAACAGAAAAATTTATGAACCTAGGAAGAATGTGCAATGACAAAAAGCAATTAGGACAACTACACACTGCAAGATGTGGTTAGAGTGAACGAGAAGAACATGGAGTAAAACGTTAAAATGCCCCAAAGTGCAGAAAAGAAAATCCTATCACTTATGCAGGAGTTGGAATCACGATGACAGAAAAATTCTCAAGGACGATATTCTATTTAAGAAGACCATGGAACTGCATTTTTAGTATTGAAAGAAAAGCACATTGAACCAGAATTTTAATTATAACTAAACATTTTATTTAACTCTGATTATGGAATAAAAACCCGCTTGAATGTGTAAGTCTTCCAAACACTTATCATGCAAAACCCTTTGACATGTTATCCAGAGAATAAAGAAACACATCAGAAAGGTGCTGTAAAAAAACATATGGGAATAAGAACAAGCAAGCATCTGGGGGAATGTATTTATTATTTAAACACACACATCCACAAACCAAGAGGTAAAGCTCAATATCCAAAAGAGGGCTTGATTAATTTATTCAACTACAAATTATAGAGGTTGATAAGCTTAAAGCCACTAGAAAACTAAGCTTTACCCTAATTTGAATAAAACATAACAAGTTTTCAAACCAGCAGAAGAAATCTCACTATATTCCATAGATATTAAGAAAATCATGGAAATTCAGAACCAGATACAAATAGCTGGAAAGTGAAATGGTGTATGTACGTATGTAATATATATATCTATATTATATATATATATACATTAAATTTATCAAGAGCAATAAGGGGAGGTGCAGATAAGGGAGGGGACCCAAATGCCACCAAAACTGTATGAAAATTGCAAAAATTTAATTAATATAGAAAACATGGATTAAGTTTTAAAATATAACATCAGGAATAAAATAAAGACTGTAAACATTCTAAATCACTATTATGTACAGCAAGCATGAATTTTTACATCTAAAACCACTGAAGGTCTTATACAGCTACAAGGCAGAACTACAGGTTGATGCATGGCATCAACCAACGATGATAGTTGGGGATTATTAATAATGCCTGAGAAATCAAGCAGATTCAATAAAGCAAGTATATTTTCCATAGACTAAGAATAAAAGCACCAATAAAATTTGTCTCTAGAGACTATATATTTTCTTCAGTCTGAATTTAAAAAATCAGGACAGCAATGTGAATGTAATCTGAAAACAACTGTGCTCTTATATTGTGAATCCCTTAAAAAATAAATAAATAAAAATAAAATAAGAACTAAGGCAATTAGCTTTGGAAATGGCCACAAAAATCTCAGTAAATTCCTAAGAATAAGCTTAACATGATGTTGCACATACATAATCCCAGCCCTCAGGAAGCTAAGGTTGATGGATGATGAATTGAGGGACAATGCAGGGTATACAGAAAGATCCTGTCTAACTCCACATCAACATTATACAGCTTTCATCTATAAAGCAATAAAGTTATAAATCAATAATAAAGAGATAGTTAAATTATGCTCATAAGGAAATATTTCTCAATAATCCTTGGATTCAAGAAATGAAATTTAGGAAGGAAATTATGGAAGTCTCAAACCAGAAAAAAAGTAATTCTATACTTCAAAATTCAATCACACAGCTTCAGTTGACCACAAATTCAATATGAACAAAGATAGATAAGAAAGAATCATTGAACATGCAGCAAATGAGATTTAACATTTTTTTGTGTACAAGTGCAAGTATCTAAAACAAAGGTCAGCCTTGACAGTAAAGGCTGTATTATGTACTATGTGCTACAATGTAACTGGCTCACTAAGCCTCAAGAATAGCCTTTCTGTTGCCTGCCTAGCACTTGGAAGGCAGCAACAGACGGATTTTTGTGAGTTCAAGGCCAGCCTGGTCTACAGAGCGAATTCCAGGACAGCTGGGGCTACAGGGAGAGCCTGTCTCAAAAAGACCAAAAAAAAAAAAAAGAGAGAGAATTGCCTTTCTACAAAATGGTGGAGCTGGGACAAGGCCCATGTTACTTAAAAGGGTGAAAGTGAATTGACAATTTAAGAACTGAGAATTGATAGAAACTGGAAAGAGATTTAATAAAGAGATCCCCAACAGCAGAGGTAACTAAAAACAATTGTTCAAATATAGTTACCAACTGATGACAGAGGTCTTCAAGCCCAGATGGGAATTTTACCCATCCCTAGAAACAACAGAAGGAGCTCTGACAAGAATGAGTCAGTTTAGCATAGACCACCCTGGCTCCCTTGTTTTTCAGCATGTTTGAAGTCCTCTGTTTCCATTATTTTGAAAAAAAATATCAGCTCTTGGAAGCAAAGGTTGATTGTTGTAATGGGTTGTGATCAAATGTGCAGAAAAGTGATTTCTATTGAATTTAGTGTTTTCACATTTCTGGTCAAATTTCTGTTAGTAGACAAACTTGATAATATGGTTACCCATAGCTCTGTTCAAATCCTGATTTGCTTCTCCAGGCCACAAGAAGTGATAACTTCTGTGTTTTCAAAGTTCTTTAGATAGTTCTTATTTTTTAATTTTTATTGAATTTGTTATCAATTTCACATGTGTATAAAGTACATTCTGATTATTATAACCCTCCTAAAGTCTCTTCTGTCCCTTTTAACTATTATTATTATTATTATCATTATTATTATTTATGTGTATGAATGTACTGTCTGCATGTAGGTTGGTGTACCCATGTCATACAATGCTGCAGAGGTCAGAAGAGTGTGTGTGTGTCAGATTCTACTGGAACTGGAGTTAAAGATGGTTCTTAGCTGCCATGTGGGTGCTAGGAATAGAACCAGGGTCCTATGCAAGAGCAGTTGGTGCTCTTACCCACTGAGCTATCTCTCCAGGCCTTCTCCCATCCATTTTAATTGCCAGCTCCTACAAACACACACAAGTTCTCACATTCATCTCTTTTTTTAAAAAAAAAACTTGCTGAATTTAGCCAGAATCATTTGTGTCATCATGGATTTGGACCTATCCACTGTTGCCTCATGGGCTCCTCAGCAAGCATGCAGCTGAAGATATGGACTGCTTCTCCACTAAAATCTATCAGTAGACAATAGTTCAGCATGGAAGTATAGAGACCCATGAGTCCCTCCCAGAACCATGATTGATTATTAATAGGCCCAGTCCTGTACAGGCCCATTGAAGGTGCCCACACTGCTCTGAGGTTCTGTCTGCATTGGCTGTGCCATGCCTGGAAGACAGCAACTGTTCTCCTTATCACCCAGCTCTTAGATTCTTTTCACCTTGCTTTCCTCAATAGTATCTTTTTTTTTTCAAACCTTTTATTTGTGTGGGGGGGTGGATAATTTATTTTATTTTTTTATTATTAAACTTTTTCCATAAGTCAGACATCATTTCTCAATCGAATCTAGGGTTGCTTCCCTTTCTATCCTCCCCACCCCACCCGAGTCCCTGCACTGTGCCATACGTGTTCTGTATCTTTTTCTGAGTCTTTCAGAGTTTTTTTTCTTTCACTTCTTTTGTTGTTGTTCTCTCCAACTTGTATTGCTACAGCATATATATATATTTATATATAAATACATACATATATACACATATCACTTGAATTGGAGGACGTTTTTCACCCTAAAAGATATGTTTTCCTTAAGGAGGTGCTTGAAGGTTCTTCATTGGCAATCCCAAGCAACCTTCAATCCTGCACTTTTGCTCCACATTGGGGTCTTTCCCTCCTATGGTCCCCCAAATGAAGTCCAGTAAGCACGGGTCCTGTCTCGATCCCCCTGCACTGGCCTCCGTGATACAGCCCAGGTAGTCCAACAATGGCAGTCTATATTTTGACAAGGTTGAAATCCCCTTAGCTGTTTAGTCTACAAGCTGGGAATAATACCTTATTTTTAGGAGGAGTAGTAATGCATTGCTTAGGATTGAGCCCTCACCTGTCACTTATCCTCAGCACCTTGAACAGCCAGGAGCCTCTGAATTCACCACTGTTCATTACCAAGAGAGGTTTCTCTGATTTTGACTGGGAGTAACACTTGCCTAGAGTGAGCCAGAGGATGCAGGTCCTCAGATGGTGACCAATTTTTCTCCTCATCAATAATAATATTTGTCGCAATAAAAACCATGAATTGCTGTTTATATCATTACCATTGACACCTCATTAGAAAAATGCATAGGGGCTGGAGAGATGGCCTAGCAGTTAAGAGCACCAACTGCTCTTGCAGAGGACCCAGGTTTGAGCCCCAGCAACCACATGGCAGCTAACAACCGTCTGTAACTCCAATTCCAGGAGAACTCCAGTTCCAGGGGAATCTGAGACCCTTCTTGGACCTCCGCGGCATTGCACAACACAGGTGCACAAACCTACATGCAGATGGTACATTCATACACATAGAAAATAAATAAAATAAAAAAATTTCCAAGAAAAAGAAAAATGCATAGAAGATTAAGCCTTTTGAGGTCTGGTGTCTTTTAGTAAAAATTTTCACTAGTTTAAGTTTCAACATCAGAGACAAATTATCCTTCCCTGGAGTATGGAAAAAAGTACAGCATAATACATGTGAATGAGACACAAAGAAGATGTCATTTATATTCACCTGATCCTTCATTCATTTATATTCTGTATGACAGATATGGTATATGTATTGATGGAGATGGGCTGCTGGGCCAGCCTAGATGGTTCAGATCCTATCTCTCCCAAGGTTTTATTTGCTTTTTCTGTTGCTTTAATAAACACCATTACCACAATCAACTTGGGGGAAAAAGGGTTTATTATTGCTCCAAGTAGCAATCCATCTTTGAGGGAACCCAGGAAGACACTCAGGGCAGGAATGTAGAGGCAGGAGCTGAAGCACAGACCACTGAGGAATGCTGCTTACTGGCTTGCTCATCTGGCCTGTGCTCAGTCTGCTTTCTTATCCAACCCAGTACAACCTACCAAGGCATGGCACCACCCACAGTGGAATGGGCCCTCCCACTTTACTCACCACTCAAGAAAATGCCTCAGAGATATGCCCACCAGTCAATCTGATAGAGGAAATTCCCTAATTGAGGCTCCCTCTTCTCAGGTGTGTCAAGTTGACAACCAAAAGTAACCAGGACAGCCCAAAGCAATTTATAAGGACAACTGAAATGTTCTTTCCTAAAAATAGTGTGCTTGGAGCTGTATAGATGGTTCAGCAGTTAAGAGCACTAGATGCTCCTGCAGAGGAGCCAGGTTTGGTTCCCAACACTCACATGATGGCTAACAACTATTAATAGTTTCAGTTCTAGAGGATCAGATGCCCTCTTATAGCCTCTGCAGGCATTGCATACATGAGTACATTGATACACATAAAACTTTTTTAAAAAAATGGGGTGCTGTGTATGGGTGCTTGTGTGTGTTGGGGAGGTAAATATGGGGTGTGGACATGTGTGTACTGAGGGAATTGTTTGTGGAACCAACTCTTCTTTGGCATTGGAATCAGTAATACTACAGGATTTCTCAATAGCCTCTAAGAATTTCCTACTTTTGTAGAATGTGGCTCCATGGCGTTATTGTGATGATTAAATCAAAATGTATCTGGAAGGATCTCTTAACCATAAAATGTAATATAAGTATTCTAGCTGTCATCATTTTTTAGAGGACGTGGAGGAAGAAACCAAATCCCAAGGATGTTTATTTTAGTAAGAGAGAGGCATAAAGGTGGAACTCCAGTATCATAAGGTAAAAAAGAAAACAGTGTGATGAATGAATGTTGTTACAAACAGACTTTATTTTGTCTCAGAAAGCCCTTTATACACAATGATCTCTCAAGCCCAGGCTCAAGCCAGATGCATGCTTGTAATCTCTTCTCATTCTCAGGATCCTGATTCCCACCACATTTTTACCTCACTGAGCAGGAGTCCTCACATTTTATAGCTTCTCCTTGCCTCCTTTTGTGTGCTCACATTCCTCTAGATCCATCTTAACTTTCCCACTAATTCAATATCATCTCCTCCCCTCACATATAAAAGTCTGATCATTCCTCTTCCATCAGACTTGCCTGGGAAAATTCAAAGCTTAAACAACCAGCCAAATATATTGCTTCTGCTTGGCAAGCTAAATACATAGAGAAAAACAAAAGCACACTGCCTGGTGTGTCTAAGTATATCTACTCTTGTGACTACTAATTCAGGCCCATTATCCACCTTGGTCTACCCCAGGCTCCATGACTAAAGTCTTCTAGTTTGTCCTCTGTTCTCCAAATGTCGGCACTTCTCTCTTCCTATCCTTCCAAGTTCAATGTGGAAAGGGAAAAATTTGTAAAATAAATTTCACAGATTCTACAACCCCATGTCACATCCACATACATCTATACCCACACTCTGACTTCTGTTTTCTCACTGTGAGTGGGGTACCTTGGTGCAAACAGAAGCCAAATCTCCATGTAAGGAAATCCCTCTGCTACTCCAAGACAGGAAATCACCCCTTCATGGTCCTCTCTTCTGGTCCTGGTCGTTACACTGTGCTAGGCTCTCCATGACTCTTGGCAGTCATTCTAAAATGTCTCTCACCTTTTCCTCCAGATTCTATCTCCTTTTTCACATAAGGACACCATCCAAGAATTTTGCATTCCTAACACACACACACACACACACACACACACACACGCACACACAATTTTCCCCATCAGTTTCAAATATCTTATTTCTCCCACTGCTAAAAGAAAATCCCTATAATCCTGCAACACTTTCAGCTCCTGCTCCATTTCATTCCTGCCTCTGGAAGAAAACTCCTAGAAGAGTTTAATATAATGCCTTCAATTCCTCTCTTTCCACTTTTCTTAGAGTCCGTAGACTTCTGCCTTACTAATCTAACTTAAATGTTCTTATCCAGTTCAGCAGTAGTCTCCTATTTGTTAAATCAATTAGACAGTTATATTACTTAATCATAGGAGGCTCTTATAAGTTCATATTTGGCAATATTGACAGCCTATAACCTTTGGTCTCAGCCCTCATTTGGATCATTTTCTCCTATGGGCACCTTGTCATACTCACTGTATAAAATAAATGTGCACACACAAGGGTGCTCCCGCACATTCATGTGGGAAATCCAGTTTCCCTTACTTCAATTGATGCTTTGCTCATAACACACATCACCATCTGACACTGGGCATATTTGCTGGTTTGTCCTTTTTCTGTCTTCAAAAATCCACATATAGAGTCCACAAGGTTAAGAAATTCCTCTTTTTTGTGTAATGCTAGGTTAAAATTTTTATTGTAATATTTAATACAATACTTTTATTGATGTTTTGTGTGTTTCAAACATCATTTTTCAGTTTAGACATACTCCCCTTTCCCTTCCTCCACCCCACCCCAGTTCATGTATTCTGCCATACGTGTCCTGCATCTTTCTCTCAGTCTTTTTAAAGTTTTTCTCTGCAGAGGTTTATGGTTTGGGGCAGAATTTAACTGTATCAATCCATTCTTTGATCCAGTCCTTATGTTATTGTTTTTACCTCCCATTTGTATTGCTCCAAAATATGCCTACATAAACATCATATATGTACCAGAAGTATGTCCTCTGGGAATAAACTGTATGTTAACTCTGCAATATATTTAGGAATTCACATTTTTCCCTTTAATTTTATATTACTCTAAAATATGAATATATACCTTCCACCCATATACATTAATTACCATGTCTGAAAGTAAGTGGTAAGTTAATTCTAATTAAGAGATTCACATTATAACATCACAGTTGCTTTCATATAGAAAGAAATATAAAAATAACGTTGCTCAGCTTGCCTTTCAATTGGGGGATTTAGTGCTAGCATACACAAGTGAGGGAAACCATTCCCTGGTTTTTTTTTTTTGGGGGGGGGGGGGGGGACTGTGTTACTTCAGTAAAAATTCCTTCTTGAGAATTTTTTTTAATTTTATTTATTTTTGTATGTGTATGAGTGTAATGTCTGCATGTAGGTTTGTGCACCCATGTTGTGCAATGCCATGGAGGTCAGAAGAGGGTCTCCGATTCCCCTGGAACTAGAGTTCTCCTGGAATTGGAGTTACAGATGGTTTTTAGCCGCCATGTGGCTGCTGGGGATCGAACCTGGGTCCTCTGCAAGAGCAGTTGGTGCTCTTAACTGCTAGGCTATCCCTCCAGCCCCCCAAAATTCCTTTTTATCTACCACTAAATCCTCAGCACCTACAATACAACAATGTTTAACATACAATGAGTATTCAACAAATTTTGAGGATGAATAATTAAAACCAAGATTTAAGTTTAATAAATTTCCAGAAGACAAAAATAGCTGTTTAATTATCAAGGACAAATCAAAGATGTTAACAAGTTATAATAGAAATATTCCACACACATATTTATTCATCTGTAGTATTTATAACTTACTTGTTTGCCCAAATTATTTGATACAACACACACAAACACATACACACACACACACACACACACACACACACATCATTGCTATTTGCAACTTGAGAAGAGAAACAGCCCCTGTCTTTTATGAAGAACATATTATGCTTCATAATTTCTTTCATAAAATGTAAGAGTAAGCTTTCAAAAACAGGGAGGAAGAAGAGAAAGTCTTTCCTTAAATAATTATAAATTAATAATTTCATTCTTAAATACTTAAAAAACATGGACATAGATAGTTCAGTTGGTAGAGTACTTGTCTAACTGTGGGTTTGAGCACCAGCATCAAATAAGCCAGACATGGTGGCAACCATAGCTGTAATTCTAACCCTTAGGTGGCTAATCAGAAGTTCAAAATCTTCTTTGGCTACATAGTGAATTCAAGACCAAGTTGGGATGTAGGAGACACTATCTCAAGCAAAAACAAACTAGAGTAATTCAGTGAGTGATCTCAAATTGGAGGATATTTGAGTCAACAGAAGTGAAGAAGATGCTGTTTATAAACAGTAAAACCATCAAAAGAGCCTCTGAAGGCTTTGGTCTTTCTGTATTTCTTTCCAGTTACCTCAGACAAGTTACCTTAGATCAAAAGAGAATTTCAAACTGGGTGCAGTGGCACATTCCTTTAATCCCAGTACTGGGAGGCAGAGGCTGGGTGGATCTGTGTGATATCCAGTGGCCAGCCTGGTTTACAAAAGGAGTTAGGGGCCAGCTGGGGCTACAGGGAGATTCTGTTGTTGTTGTTGAGGTTGTTTTGTTTGTTTGTTTGTGTTTTCAAGACAGGGTCTCCCTGTAGCCCCAGCTGACCTGGAACTCACTCTGTAGACCAGGCTGGCCTTGAACTCTCAAAGATCTGCCTGCCTCTGCTTCCCAAGTGCTAGGATTAAAGGCGTGTGCCACCATGCCCAGCTACAGGGAGATTCTGTTTGAGAAAAAGAAAAAAAAAAAAAAAAAAAAAAAAAAAAACAGGAGAAGATTTTTACACATACCTAATGCATTGTTGGAATCTTCATGTAGTTCTAAAAAAAATCACATGAGATTTTTATGAATCCAAGTTTGCCATACAAAAAGGAAGCTTTTTGTATAAGGCATAGTGGTTCAAACCTATAATCCCAGCATTTATGAGGCTGAGGTAGCCTGGGCTATGGAGTAAAATCTTATCATCTCAAAAAAAGAAATAAGTAAAATGGATAGGCCCAATTCTAAGTGTTTTAAATTAGTTAAGACTTGTTCATCTTTGCTTCTTGTGCTCACTGCTGCAAGGAGATGTGACCTTCAGCTTGCTGTTCCAGCCCCGGCCACCATGCTTCCCACCACAATGGACTCTAATTCCCTGGAGCCGTCAATCATAAGCTCAAATAAACTCTTCCTTTTATAAGTTCCCTTGGTCATGGTGTTTTATCATAGCAACAGAAAAGTGGCTAATACAGTTATTTGGTACTGAGAGTGGGGTGTTGGCTGTGAAAAACCTGACCATGTGGATGTTTGAAGAAATGTGGAACACTTTGGAACTTTGGGCTAGAAAAGCTGTTGACTACTGTAAGCAGAGCTTAATGGGCCATTCTAGTAGAAGCCTGGAAGAAAGCATTGCTGCAAAAAAATGTAGTTCCAGAGGAAAATAAAGATTTAGGCAGCAACTGGAATATTTTGATAAAGAGTCTGGCAACAGTTTGCCCACAGCCCAAATGCTTGACTGATGCTAAGTTGAAAAGCAATGGGCTAATGTCTTTGGTGGAGGATATTTCAAGACAGCCTAATGTAGAGATGGTGGCGTGGCTATTAATGGTGAATATTGTACAGATCTACAGTGAAGAAGAACATATGGGGCAGAAAGAAATGCAGATTGTACAGTTTGGACCTGAAAATTGCACTAGGAAGATTAAAGAGAACAGCTGAGGCCAGGCAGAGTGCAGCAGGGGTGTCGCTGCATAAAGAAGGCTCTGATAGGCCATTTCATGAAGCTGTGAATGTGAAGTCTGGTTGGCAGCAGAATCCCCAAGAAGACATTTGAGATGCCAGAGCTGTGAGATAGTTGCCAAGGAGTGGTACCAGCCTAAGGAATAGATCCATGTTGCATGCAATCCTGGAAGAGCTGAGCCATCTAAGCCCTTTGGAAGTAAAGTCCCATAAGTTGCACAGGGAGCTACTGGACTTGGTGTTTACCCTGCTGGTTTTCGGTCTTGTTTTGGTCCAGTATTTCCTCACTATGCCTCTATTCCTCCCTTTTGGAATGGGAATGTGTATTCAGTTCCACTGTATGTTGGGAGTATGTAATTTGCCTTTTGATTTTACAGGAGCTTACAGTTAAGAGATTGGCCTATGTCTCAGAAGAGATTTTGGACTATAGATGTCCTAGTTTGTCTTCAATTGCTGTGACAAAATACTCTGACCGACACCAACTTGGGGAGGAAGGGGTTTATTCAGCTTACATCTCCTGGGTCACAATTCATCACTCAGGGAGCCCAAGACAGGAACTCAGGGCAGGAACCTGGAGGCAGGAGCTGAAGCACAGGCCATGGAGGAGTGCTGTTCACTGGCTTGCTCCTCTGGCTCATGCCTAGCCTGCCTTCTTATACCATACAAAACAACCTGCCCAGGGTGGCACTACTCATTGTGGGCTGGGCTCTCCCACACTGCTTGACAATTAAGACAATACTCCACAGATGTGGCCACAGGCCAATCCAATGGAGCCAATTCCGCAACTGAGGCTCTCTCAACCCAGGTGTGTCAAGTTGACACTAAAGCTATCCAGCACAATAGACTTTTGAATAGAATTGAGACTAGTAAAGACTATGGGGACTTTTAAGGTTGGACTAAATGCATTTTGCATTTTATATGGTCATGAGCCTATGGGGGCCAGGGAGTGGAATGTGGTGGTTTGAATGAGAATGTCCCTCATAGGTTTCAAGTATTCAGACATTTTGTCCCCAGTTGGTGGTGCTGTTTTGGAAGGTATTAGAAGGTGTGGGCATGCTGGAGGAAGTACGTCATTGGGGGCAGGCTTAGTGAGTTTAATGAGCCTTGAGGTCTCCAGTGTCTCTCTCTGCTCCTTGTGCTCATTGCGAGATGTGACCCTCGGCTTGCTGCTCCAGCCCCGGCCACCATGCTTCCCACCCCAATGGACTCTGATTCCCTGGAACCGTCAATTGTAAGCTCAAACAAACTCTTCCTTTTATAAGTAAAAAAAAAAGTCTTGTTAAACCTCTCTACCCACCTTTATTTCTCTAACAAGTTATTACACACAAAATAGAATCATCTTTTAATTTCTTATTCTAAAAAAGTAATTTTTATGATAAGATTCACAGGAGCCTAGAACAAATTTTCCAAGAAAGTGGAGAAAATATTGAGGCCATTAAAATAAAACCATACAAAACAGTCTAAAATGTACCACAGTGCGAGGGAAAATGCCATCCAAATCCCCGGAGGCTGCCTCAGAAAGCTGAATAGGCCTTTTCAATCTCCAGCCATTATGAGTCTACGAAACTATTCTGAGAATAGATGAAAGGAGTGGTTTTTCTATCCATGTTGAGCCTCTATTAGGCCCTTGAGGAAATAGGGGTTTGTAGAGAGCATAAGTTCTCTAAGTGTTACTGAAATGACCTTGTTTAATTTCCTCATAAAAAGGCTATCTAATAATAGCTACATCTTCTAATATTAGCAAAGCTGCAAGTTACACAAGTGAGAACAATTTTCCTCCGCGTCGACATGTCCTTGCCTTCTCCTGCTTTGTCAACCTTCTTGGTCTGTATTCCACTGTCAAATATTTGATTACACATGTTCTTATCACCCTGATACAAAGCTGCAGTGTGAAGTTAAAGTGATTCAATGGGGGGAGAGAGGACATTGCTGCCACCCCACCATGAGCAAATCCATTGAACTGTAAATCTACCCTGCATTTAATTACTCAACTAGACCACAGGATGAGAAGGTCTCCAGAGTGCTGTACCATCGTGAGTGATTGAGCCTACTTGCAGTAATAAGCTTTTCCACAGCTAGGCCAAAAGGTTAAAAGGATACATGGAACTTCAAGGCAAGCATTGTTTTTTAAATAGCTGCAAAACCAAAAGAATAACACAACCTTCTTTTGAATGAATACTTCAGTTTCTAACCCTTCCATTGAGGAAACAGAGTTCAGAGGAAATGGGTGCGTTCCCGGGAGCAAATTACATTGGGGGAAGGGGTGATGGACTGTTAGTAGTGGGAGTGGAAGGCCTGATTCCCATGCCAACTTGTACCTCATCTACCGTGTCATTACGGGTGTTCATACAGTGAAAATTGAAAATGACTGGACTTGTGAGGTGAATTGGCAATTCCAAATTAGAAGAACAAAATGAATTGTGTTCTATTGGCATCATTATGGGAAGCAAAGGGGAAAGTGACTAATAGACTTTTTTCTCCATCAGTTATGGAAGGAGAATTTATGTTGGAAGCCAGATTTCCAAAATAAGGCATAATGGGCTTGTCAGTGAAGTTGTTCACACCCCACAGAGACCACAAACCCCTGAAGCTGTAATTTCAGAAACACACATGTGTATAAATCAAGTAATTGCACACCTAACTATCCACTTGAGGCTGTATGTCTGGGCTTTTCGCAGGTGCCTAAGGCACTTGTGATATTTGGCTTTGGAAACAAGGTTTAGTTTAATTGACAGGATATTATCAAATTCAAGCTGACTTGTATGAACAAACCTCAAAATACAAGGGTGACATCAACAAGCAACACCTGTGAATGGTCCATATGTGTGTTATGCAAGGTCCTTGCAGCTGACTGGATTCTGAAGAACAGGAATAAAGAAAATTCAAATGCTGAGTTCTAATTCATGAGAGTATTTTTTTTCAGAGCATCAATAGAGCAAAATCATTTTCATACATACTGCTACTTACTGATGAGGGACTGGTATGGAGAAGAATGAATTGAATATTATTTCAATTTATATAGTAATGTTTTCAGAAGGAATGAGAAGGTGCTTTAGGGCTGTTATCCAGAGGAGCATACTGAGCCATGGGTTTGTGTTGCAGTTGGCTGGAGTCCCTGCAGACATCCACAGAGCATTCAGCATGCTGCCCAGGAAAGCAGTACAGAATCCACTTAAGGACTTCCAGGAGAGATCCATAGTCCCAAGACTTGAGAATAAACAAAAGCACCATGAGTTCTCTTCAAATACATTGCAGATTTCAGCAAAAGAAAATTAGTGCTGAACCAGTAACCTCCTCCCCAAATATTGCTGGAATTCAACTCCTCTGTTTCAGTTTAAACTGCCCATCTCTCATCCACCCACCAAGAAATGTTCAGTTTGGGGAATATTTTTAACACACATATACTGAAACCAGCAAAGGAAGATACCCAAACTCTTGAACCAATATTTTAAAGTTAATTTTTAGTGAGTGCATTTCATACAACATTTCTTAGTCAAATTTAAACTCATTCCCCCAACTATGCCTACCCCTTACATCCCTCCACCCCCTGTCAGAGCTCATGGACTCTGTCATACATATTAAGTCCTGTCTTGCATCTTTTTCTCAGTCTTTTATAATATTTTCGATACACAAGTTTACTGTTTCGGTCAGTTCTTTGAATAGGTTTTTCTCCCTTTTTTTGTTCCCTAAAATTTTTTCCTATAATTTTATATTATTCCAAAATATGCATACAGACACTCCCACACACAAAGCAAAATTACAAATTGTGAAAATAAACTATAGGTTAATTCTGAAACACATTTAGATATTTACATTTTTTTCTTATATATTCTCATAATTTTAATGAAATGTATTTTAGAATGCTGTTGGCATATGAAGAAAGAAATTATGAAACACAAGTTGTTCTTCCTGAGGTAAAGTACTCAAGAAAACATAGGGAAAGAATGGAAAGAACAATATACGGAGGCCAAACCCAGGGAAGACTGTGGGGAGAGGCAGTGTTATCTTATGAATGTTATTTTAAGGTTCCTTAAGTAGTTTTATTTTTTATTTTTTTCATTCATTTTTTAATAATAATTGATAAGTAATGAATAAAAGCATCCTCATGTAAAACCAATTTGCAAGTAGCTATGCCCAAACTTATACAGCCCAAGGTCCCCATTGTCCAGCTGGAGGGGCTTGTATGTACAAGCATGTTGATCAGATAAGAGTCCAGACTATATTGCTGTAGTTTCACAATGCACCCCAATCACAACCCTTACATTCTACCATGGCCCCTCTTCTGCAGATTGTTCCCTAGGCTTTAGAAAAGAGGCACAAGTGGGCAAGAAGTAAAACAGTCTACTTGCTCTGGAGATGTCATTTTGGACTCTGATCAGTTCAGGCACAAGCAATTAGATATACAGGCATTTAAATAGTACTAATTATTGGCCTAGCAGTTAAGAGTGCTGACCGATCTTGTAGAGGACCCAGGTTCTATCCCCAGCACCCACATGGTGGCTGAGAATCGTCTGTGGCTCCAATTCCAGGAGAACTCTAGTTCCATGGGAATCCAACACCCTCTTCTGACCTCCGTGGAATGCATGACACGGGAGCACAGACCTACATGCAGACAGTACATTCATACACATAGAAAAATAAATAAATAACATTAAAAAATAAAAATAAAAACAGTACTAATTATTATGGTAGGTTACATTGATATAGACACAGAAGTTTGGATGGTATGCTAATCTATGAACTATAGCTTTTCTGTAAAAGATGACAGGACCTTACTGTGGCTTATAACATCTCCTAACCACTAGAGGATGTAAACTTGTGGCATCAGCTGTGAATTATTCCTCCAAGGAGAGAGCTAATAGCTAATTGGATTTGGGATATTCAGACATATGGCTGCCACTGCTGCACAGTATTTCTAGGCAGGTGAGGTATAGCTGATGCTGATGGAGGAATCTTGCTTGACTCAAGGAGACCAATATTTGCTTTATTGGTTTAGTGGCCTTTGGTAACACTCTCTGGCATTCCAGAGAATAACTGTACACTTGAAAGTGTGATCTCAATACATCTTTCCCATGCCTGCATCAGGTCTTCGACAGCAGAGCCTTACCACCTCTCTTCTTGCACTTATCCCAATTTACAGGCAAAAAGCCTTTACCTTTTTTTTGGGGGGGGGGCTTGGACCCCTTAGCCAACATCTCCTTGGCAGAATAATCCATTGCTCATATCAGAGCTCTCCTGTATTAATATATTTTGCTTAATTACACAGCTTACAAAGACTTCAGTATTATATTTGGCTCTGAATAGAGAATTATCCTTTCACAGTTCCTATGTCTATCAGTCAATTAAATAAAGCAGTTATACAGGTTCTATAACAGATTACCTCTATAACAGTCAGCTCTAGTTCACAATTAGGGAATGACTTCATTACCATGATGTTTTTCTTTGTTCTATGAAAAGGAGGTAAGAAAGTCTCTCATATTAAAACTTTAGGGTACCTGGAAGGTAAAGTTCATTAGGACATATTATAAACAGTTGTTACAAATATGATCCACAGAGATGTTTGATGCCTGTAGCAGACTTAGGCTTTTCTTCCTTTTAATGTTTAAATGAGCCAACTTTTCTGCTGGTATTTCTTGGTACATCCTGCACAATGAAAATCTGTATCTTTTCTTTCTCAGCCATTAAATTGGTGACGTTTTGACATGTGGGAACATGCGAATCTTTTCCCATAGTTAGTTTTAAGATGTAAATTGAAAAATTTGACAAAAGGTTTAATATATAACTGTATCCCCCCCTTTTTATTTTAGATTTCTATTTTTTTTGACCCATGCATCTCAAAAAGGCATTGTATTGCACATACTTAAAGGCCAGAATCAAGGGATAAATTTTTCAATAAATTTACCCAAGCTGTTTATCATTGACTGTATGTTGTTAATTTGGGAAGCAACTTAATTCCTTTAATTAAATTATCCTACAGGTAAAAGAAAAATGTCACAATATGATACTGTACAACACAAAATTTATAGAGAACATTTATATACATTAACCCCAAAGTTGTTGTTATACAAATTTTAAGCAAAACAAATGTGGACAACAATTTATATTTCCAATTAGATTAAATGTATTACTGTTTTTATTAAAACCTTTTAACCAATTTTGTCTAATATAGACATTCTTACTTTTACTAAGTCCTAAATTACCATATAATATGTAGACAAAATTTGGGCAAATTTGGATACCTGTTAAACTCACATCAATTAAATATACATTAATCAAATATAGACCCATGTCCCCCTCCCAACCCTCCCAACCCTCCCACCCCACCAGATTCACCATTTCAGTTAGTTCTTTGATGCAGTCTTTTCTGTTGTTGTTGTTCTTTCCAATATGCATTACTCCCCACAAGAAATATTTACAAATGGGCTATTGGTGATAGCATCCACAGATGAGGGACACCATTCTTCATTTGTTTTTCTGGGACTGTGTTACATCACTTAACAAATATCTTCTAGTTCCATCCATTTACCTGCAAAGGTCATGATGTCATGTTTCGTTTTTTTTTTTTTATAAAGGATCTTTTAATTTTTTTTCTAAATTTTATTTATTTATTTTTTGTATGTGTATGAATGTACTGTCTGCATGTAGGTCTGTGCACCCGTGTCATGCAATGTCGTGGAGGTCAGAAGAGGGTCTCGGATTCCCCTGGAACTGGAGGTCTCCTGGAATTGGAGTTACACACAGTTCTTAGCTGCCATGTGGGTGCTGGGGATCGAACCCGGGTCCTCCTCAAGAGCAGTCAGTGCTCTTAACCACTAGGCTATCTCTCCAGCCCTGATGTCATGTTTCTTTACTGCTGCATAGAACTCCATTGTGCAGATGTACCACAATTTCTCTATCTACTCGTCACTTGAGGGGCATTTGAGTTGGTTCCAGCATTTTGCTATTGTGAGCAGAGCTGCAATAAATATAGCTGTGCATGTGTCGCTGCAGGAAGATGAGTCTTGTGGGTGTATACGCAGGAGTGGTATGACTGGGTCAGGTGGAAAGTGCATTCTGAGTCTTCCAAGGGTTCTCCACACTGCTTTCCATAGTGGCTGTAAGAGTTTACATTCCCACCAGCGATGGATGAGTGTTCCCCTTTCCCCACAACCTCTCCAGCACTTGGTATCATTTGTTTTCTTGATCCTAGCCAGTCTTATTGGGGTGAGATGATATCTTAAAGTGGTTTTGATTTGCATTTCCTTAATGATTAGTGATGTTGAATACTTTTTAAGATGTTTCTCAGACATCTCTAATTCCTCAATTGTGAAGTCTCTATTTAGCTCTTTGCTCCATCTATTGAGTGGGTCATTTGTTTTCTTTCTTCTTTATTTTTTGAGTGGTTTATATATTCTGGAAATCAATGCTTCGTCAGATGTATCTGTGGTGAAGGTTTCCTCCCACTCTGTGGGTTTTCTCTTCACCTCCTTGATTGTTTCTTTTGATGTACAGAAGCTTTTGAGTTTAATGAGGTACCATTTGTAAATTGTCACCCTTAATACTTGCACAGCTACTGTCTGATTTAGGAAGTCTTTTCCTATGCTTACGTCTTGTAGTCTGCTGCCCAATTTTTCTTCTATAGGCTCTAGGATTTGTTGGGGCTTCACATTGAGGTCTTCAATCCATCTGGAGTTGACTTTTGTACAGGACAAGAGATAGGGGTTTAATTTCATTTGTATACAAGTGGATACCCAGTTTTGTCAGCACCACTTGCTGAAGATGCTGTCTTTCCTCCATTGCATCTTCTTTTCCCCCTTGTCAAATATGAGGTGGCTGAAATTGTATGTGCTCAGGTTTAGATCTTCAGTTTTGGTCCATTGGTCAACAGGTCTGTTTTTGTGCCAGTACCAGGCTGTTTTTATGACTATAGCCCTGTAGTGTACTTTGAAATTTGGAATAAAGATCCCCCTGTATTGCTCTTTTCACTCAAGGTTGTTTTGGCTATTCGGGGTCTTTTGTTTTTCCAAATGAAATTAAGGACTTTTTTCCCAAGCCTGTGAAGAAACTCTTGGGGATTTTAATTGGGATTGCATTAAATCTATATAAGAGTTTGGGTAGAATGGACATTTTTACTATATTAATTTTCCCAATCCATGAGCATGGGAGGTATGGTGGTTTGAATGAGTGTCCTCCATAGGCTGTAAGTATTCAGACATTTGTCTCCAGTTGGTGGCACTGTTTTTAGAGGTCTTAGAAGGTGTGGCCGTGCTGGAGGAAGTGTGTTGTTGGGGGCAGGCTTAGTGAGTTTTAACAAACCTCATGGTCTACAGTTGCTCTCTCTGCTTCCTGTGCTCTTTGCAAGATGTGACCCTCAGTTTCCTGCTCCAGTCTCAAGCCGCCATGCCTCCAGCCACAATGGACTCTAATTCCCTGGAACCATCAATCATAAGCTCAAATAAATTCTTCCTTTTATAAGTTCCTTGGTCATGATGCTTTATCACAGCAACGGAAAAGTGACTAATACAGTAATTTGGTACCAGAGAGTGGGCTGTTGGCTGTGAAGAATCTGACCATGTGGATGTTTGGAGAAATGTGGAAGGCTTTGGAACTTTGGGCTAGAAAGGCTGTTGACTATAGTAAGCAGAGCTTAAAGGGCCATTCTAGTGGAGGCCTGGAAGAAAACATTGCTGCAAAAGATGTGGTTCCAGAGGAGGATAAAGACTTAGGCAGCAACTGGGATATTTTGATAAAGAGTCTGGCAACAGTTTGCCTGCAGCCCAAATGCTTGCCTGATGCTAAGTTGAAAAGCAATGGACTGATGTCTTTGGTGGAGGATATTTCAAGACAGCCTAACGTAGAAATGGTGGCATGGATTTTAATGGTGAATATTGTGCAGGTCTACAGTGAAGAAGAGCAGATGGGGCAGAAATAAATGCAGAATGTACAGTTTGGATCTGATAACTGCACTAGGAAGATTAAAGGTGGGGCCAAGAAATGTGAAGGAGAGGCTCCCTTTCATAAAGAGACTAAAGTGATTAAGGAGAGGCCTGGAGATTTACAAGTAAACAAAAGAATCAGTACCTTCAGGGCAAGACCACACCCAGCTAATCCTCCAGCAAGTCCAGGGTGGAGGAAAATTGCAAATGTGATTAAAGTAGGAGAGATTCCATCCTGAACTTGGAGCCAGATTCAGCAATTTCATTCACGTGGTGCTGGCTTTAGAGGCATGAAGTTTGCAAGAGTGAAGGGGTCATCAGTTCTTCCTCCATGGTTTCAGAGAGCCAAAGAGGTCAGGCAGAGTACAGCAGGAGTGTCCCTGAATAAAGAAGGCCCTGATAGGCCCTTTCATGAAGCGGTGAATGTGAAGCCTGGTTGGCAGCAGAGACCCCAAGAAGACTTTCGAGATGCCAGACCTGTGTGATATTTGCCAAGGAGAGCTGCATACAGGGAGTGGTACCAGCCTAAGAGAGAGATGTATGTTGCAAGCAAAGCTGGAAGAGCTGAGCCATCTAAGCCCTTTGGAAGTCATGTCCCAGAAGTTGCACATGGAGCTACTGGACTTGGTTTTTGCCCTGCTGGATTTTGGTCTTGTTTTGGTCCAGTATTTCCTCACTATGCCTCTATTTCTCCCTTTTGGGATGGGAATGTGTATTCGGTTCCACTGTATGTTGGGAGTGTGTAATTTGTCTTTTTATTTTACAGGAGCTTACAGTTTGGGAGATTGACCTGAGTCTCAGAGGAGACTTTGGACTGTGGACTTTTGAATGGCATTGAGACTGGTAAAGACTGTGGGGACGTTTAAGGTTGGACTAAATACATTTTGCATTTTGTATGGTCAGGAGCCTATGGGGGCCAGGGAGTGGAATGTGATGGTATGAATGAGTGTCCCCCATAGGCTGTAAGTATTCAGACATTTGTCTCCAGTTGGTGGCACTGCTTTTGGAGGTCTTAGAAGGTGTGGCCGTGCTGGAGGAAGTGCATTGTTGGGGGCAGGCTTAGTGAGTTTTAACAAGCCTCGTGGTCTACAGTTGCTCTCTCTGCTTCCTGTGCTCTTTGCGAGATGTGACCCTCGGTTTGCTGCTCCAGTCTCCAGCCACCATGTCTCCCACCACAATAGACTCTAATTCCCTGGAACCGTCAATCATAAGCTCAAATAAACTCTTCCTTTTATAAGTTCCTTGGTCATGGTGCTTTATCACAACAACAGAGAAGTGACTAATACAGGAGGTTTTTCCATCTTCTGAGGTCTTCAATTTCCTTCTTCAGGGGTTTAAAATTTTTGTTGTAGAGATCGTTGGTGTCTTTGGTTAGGTTTGTTCCTACGTATTTTATTGTTTTTGAGGCTATTGTGAGTGGGAAGGTCTCCTTGAATTCCTTCTTCAGTTGCTTGTTGGTGGCATAAAGAAAGGCTACTGATTTTTCTAGGTTAATTTTGTATCTTGCCACTTTACTCAAGCTCTTAATCATTTCTAGGAGTTTTCTGGTGGAGTTTTTAGCATCTAAGTAAACTACCATATCATCAGCAAAAAGGAATAGCTTGACTTCCTCTTTTCCAATTAGTGCTCCCTTAATTTCCTTTTCTTGCCTTATTGCCCTTGCAAGGGTTTCAAGCACTATATTGAAGAGGAGTGGTGACAGGAGGCAGCCTTGCCAAGTTCCTACCTTTAAAGGGAATGCTTCTGTCATTTCTCCATTTAGGATGATATTGGCTGTGGGTTTCCTGTATATGGCTTTGATTACATTGAGGAATGATCCCTCCAATCCAATTCCCTCTAGGACTTTAAGCATAAAGGGAAGCTGGATTTTGTCAAAGGCTTTTTCTGAGTCAGTTGAGATGATCGTGTGGTTTTTTCTTTCAGTTCATTTATATGTTTGATGATATTTATTGATTTTCATATGTTGACCCATCCCTGCATTTCTGGTATGAATCCAATTTGGTCATGATGGATGATCTTCTTGATGTGGGTCTGTATGCAATTTTCAAGTATTTTGTTGAGAATTTTTGCATCTGTGTTCATTAATGAGATGGGTCTATGGTTCTCCTTTTTGGTTGTATCTTTTCCTGGTTTTGGTAATAGAGTGATGCTGGCTTCAGAGAAAGAATTTAGGATAATTCTCTCTGTTTGTATCCTTCTAAACAATTTGAGTAATAATGGTTGTAAGTCTTTTTGAAATGTTATATAGAATTCTGCCCTGAAATCATCTGGGCCTGGGCTTTTTTTACTTGGGAGGTTTCTTATTACATCTTCAATTTATTCATATATTATGGGTCTGTTTAAGCTATCGATCTCTTCTTGGTTGAACTTTGGTGATTCCCAGGATTTCAGATATTCATCCATTTCTTCTAGGTTTTCTAACTTAGTAGAGTATAGGTTTTTGAAATATTCCCATATGGTTGTCTCAATCTTTTCATTGTCTGTTGTGATATTTCCCCTTTCGTCATGGATTCTATTGATTTGGAGTTGTTCCTTCTTTCTTTTGGTTAACTGAGCTAGAGGTCTGTCTATCTTGTTTATTCTCTCAAAAAACCAACTTTTGGATTCATTGATTTTTTGCATGGTTTTCTTTGTTTCTATTTCATTGATTTCTGCTCTGATTTTTATTATTCCTCTCTGCTGCATTTAGGGTTCATTTGTTGTCTCTCAAGTGTTTTTAGCTGCTGTGTTAGATCGTTCACTTGTGCTCTTTCTGTTTTTTTGATGTAGGCACTCAGGGCTATAAACTTCCCTCTTAGGACTGCTTTTAAAGTGTCCCATAGGTTTTGTTGTGTTGTATTGCATTACCATTCAATTCCAAGAATACTTTTATTTCTTTCTTTATTTCTTTGTTGACTAATTCATTATCAGGAGAGTGTTGTTTAGTCTCCATGTGTTTTTGTAGGTTGTAGGGCTTATCCTGGTGTTGATATTGAGCTTTATTGCACTGCGGTCTGATAGAATGCATGAGATTATTTCTATCTTTTTGTATTTGTTGAGTTTTTTTTTTCTGTGTCCCAGTATATGGTCTATTTTGAGAAAGATCCATGGGGTGCTGAGTAGAAATTTTATTCTCTGGTGTTTGATTGGAATATTCAGTAGGTGTCTGTGAGGTCCATTTTGTATATCATTCAGTTCAGATGTCTCTTTGTTTATTCTTTGTCCTGTTGATCTGTCCAAAGGACTTAGCCAGTTATTGAAGTCCCCTACTATGAGTGTGTTGGGGTTAATCTGTGCTTTCAGGTCCTGAAGAATTGTCTTTATAAAGTTTGGTGCACCAGAGTTTGGTGCATATATATTCATGATTGTGAAGTCTTCATGGTCAATTCTTCCTTTGATAAAGATATAATGGCACTCTGTTGATTTCTTTCACTTTGAAGTCTGTTTTATCTGATATTAAAATAGTAACACCTGCTTTCTTTTTGGTACCATTTGCTTGGAATAGTTTTTTCCATCCCTTCACCTTAAGTTGGTACCTATCCTTGAGATTGGGATGGGTTTCTTATAGATAGCATATAGATGGGTTTAGTTTCCTAATCCAATCTCCCAGTCTATGTTTTTTGATTGGAGAGTTTAGTCCATTAATATTTAAAGTTATAATTGAGAGATGCATGTTGCTTCCTTTCACCTTATTATCCATTTGCATTTTTAGTCTAGGTTTCTACTTCTGAAGTTCTGCTTTTATTAATTTCTCTTTCAAGGTGTCTGGGGATAGTTGCTCTCCTCCTCTGTCCTTTGAATTGCTTCAAGTATTCTCTGACGGGTTGGTTTTCCAGACATGTATTCTATCATCTTGTCATGGAAGATTTTTCTCTCTCCTTCAACTATAATCAACATTTTTGCTGGGTATATTAACGTGGGTTGGCATCCATAGTCCTTTAACACTGGGAATGCTTTGCTCCATGTTCTTCTTGCTTTCATGGTTTGTGCCAAGAAGTCAGTTGTAATTCTGATTGGTTTCCCCTAATATGTGACTTGTTGTTTTTCTTTTGTGGCTTTCATAATTTTGTCTTTATTTTGGATGTCTAGCATTTTAACTATGGTATGGCATGGGGAGTTTCTTTTCTGATCTTGTCTGTTTGGAGTTCTATGTGCTTCTTGTATTTGTATGGGTTTGTCTTGTTTTGGTTTGGGGAAATTTTCATCTATTATTCTGTTGAAGATCTGATCAATACTATTCCCTTGAGAGTCTTCTCTTTCCTCTATTCCTATGATGCAGAGGTTTGATCTTTTCTTAGTGTTCCATATTTATTGGTTATTCCACTTCTGTGTATTTTTAAGTTTTCATAATCTTTATTTGAACTTTTTAGTTGCTTTGTGTTATCTTCCAGGTCTGATATTCTTTGTTCTGCTCCCTCTATTCTATTTCTGAAGCTTTTTCCATTCCTTTCCTCTTGATTGCATGAGTGTTCTATTTCCTTTTTCATTTCATTCTGTGATTTCTTTAGTATTTCCACTTCCTTTGGAAGTCTCAATCTCTTCTTGGTGCTCCTTACTTCGCTGGTTGGCTTCCTTTTTCAGTGGTTCCATTTCCTTATGGAGTTTGTCATTTTCTCCCTGTAGTTCTTTTTGGAGTTTTTCTCTCCCTTTAGTTCTTTCTGAAGTTTGTCATTATCTCCCTCTAGGTCCTTCTTGAGTTTTTCATTCTCTCGCCTTAGTTCTCTGACCTGTTCTTTATATTCTTTAATTTCTCTGAATAAGTCTGAAATTGTTCCTCTAAGATCTGTTTCTTGGGTTATCTCCAGGAGCATCCCACTGTAGCAATCTCCTAAAGGGTTGGTAGAGCTTGGTGTTGAATTATCCTGCACCTTTCCCATGTTGTCCCTTCGTCGTGTCCCTGGCATGTGCATTTCCTTTTTTTTGCCTGTATTTGGATGCGAATCACAAATGTCTTTTCACTGTGTTGAAGTCTTGCTTTGCTTGCCTCCTTCAGATGCCTTTTTTTCTCCTTGTTTACAGAATGTTGACTTGTCTAGGTTTCAGGCTTTCAATTTTGTTTATATATTGGAAGTCTAATTCACTCTTCCCTTTTTGTTCTGGAGATTCTCCAAAAAAAAAATCCACTTGGACACTCTCTCAGTAATTCTGGTTGGCAGGGGCTGGGGGGTTATTCCTGACTTACTTTGTGCTTCAGGTTGTCCTGGAAAATCCCTGGCCTACCTAACCACTGTGCACTCAAGTCTCACAGTGGTGATGGGCCCAGTTTTAATACCAGCAACAAGAGTAACTCCACCTGGTCAGCCACGTCTGACAAGGGTTTAACAGGCCTGTGTTTGATCCCAGCTAGCAGTGTGCCTCCACCCCACCCAGCCTCACAAGACAAAGATTTAATTATCCAACAAACCAATGAATCAATTATCCAGCAACCTAAGAGTAGATCTATCTTAAAATCTGCCTGGCTGAAGCACCTGGCTCCTATCTTTGCTTCCGGTGGTCCTGGCAAGTTCCTGACCTACCTAACCACTGCATACTCCAGAGATTTACATTTTAACAGTAAAATTGCATGCAGGTAAAAAGATGTGTAATTTTACATTCTTTTTTTTAGAATATGAATACATATCTTCCATCCATATATGGTAATTACAATGTGTGAATACAAGTGGTAGGTCAATTCTAGAGCCCATTAAGAGATTCACATTGGAATAGCACAGTTGCTTTCAGATACAATGAAATATAAAAATAAAGTTGCTCAGTTTGCCTGCCAACTGGGGATTTGGTGTTAGCATCCACAAATGAGAGAAACCATTCACCTTTTTATTTCTAGGACTGTGTTACTTCACTTAGCATAATGGCTTTGAGTTCCATCCATTTACCAGCAAAGCTCATGATGTCATCTTTCGTTATTGCTGTGTAGAACACCATTGTGCAGATGTACCACATTTTTATTATCCAGTCATCATTTGAGGGGCATTTGGGTTGGTTCCAGCTCTTTGTTATTGTGTAGAGAGCTGCAATGAACATAGCTGTGCATGTATCTTTGCAGTAGGATGCATCTTGTGGGTATATACCCAGGAGCAGTATGGCTGGGTCAGGTGGTAGGCTCATTTTGAGTTTTTTAAGGGTTGAACCAATATTAAGGTGTCCCTAGTTTGGAATTTTGGTATATGGGTGGAGGGTATGTATACATATTTTAGAGTAATATAAAATCAAAATGGAAAAAAAATTGAAGGATTACTCTACATTTCACATTTGTAACTATGATCAACTTGACAGTTTTGTAAATGAATAAAATTAGAGTCCATTTATTTATTACAAAAATTAAAAGAATAATAAATCCACAAAAAAAGATGTCCCAGCCGGGCGTGGTGGCGCACGCCTTTAATCCTAGCACTTGGGAGGCAGAGGCAAGAGGATCTTTGTGAGTTCAAGGCCAGCCTGGTCTACAGAGTGAGTTCCAGGACAGCTGGGGCTACAGGGAGACCCTGTCTCGAAAAGACAAAAAAAAAAAAAAAAAAAAAAAAAAAAGATGTCCCCAATGCTTCCATTTCTCTTATTCTATCTTGAAAGGCCACAGGGCATACAATAAAACATTGGTGGAGTTCTAAGTGGATTATGCAAAATTCTACATCAGAATTCAACGGGTCTTGTTCAAATTTTACTACTGAAAGTAGAGTCAGAGTTCATTTGAAATTAAAAAAAAAAAAGAGTGTGGTATTGTAACTACAAGTAAAATAGTAAAATCATTCTTCTAACTGAATGTTGCAGAAGAATGTTCTTTAAAGCAAAACCTAGTAGTAAACGAGAATAAGAGAGAACTCTGTGCAAGAATATTACTCATAGCACCATGTGCGAAGTCTCTTTGGTCTATTCAGGTCAAGTTTCCAGTAAGTCTTGTTTTCATAAAGAGATTATCAAAGAAACTCATTATATTTGCATGCAATTCTAGCCAAAAATAACATTTCAAAATGACAGCAATAAAATTTAACTCTTCTAATGACTTACAGATTTTTATTATTATTAAAAACTTCAATCAAAGGTCTGGTTTAAGGCTCTTCGACCTGTCATACTCTTTTAGCGTTGTTATCAAGAAAGCTGCAAATGTAGAGGGTGTTTATAGCCTATTAAAGAACTGTTAGGCTATGAAAGTAATCTACCTATAAAAATAGTGAGGGGATATGAAATGCACAATGTCTAAACTACATCTGATCCCTGTGTAAGGACTAAAAGGAAAAACTATTGATTTCTTTTCCATTGAGCAAACATATTAAAATCTGGATGGATTAATAGGTTCAAAATAACTACAATATGACAGAGTAGATTGACACCCAGTGACTGTACATTTTAAGTCACATCTCTGTATACTTGGGAAAGGACAGTATTGAACTAGCCTTCCACATATATCACTTGTTAAGATTCTAGTCCTTTTTTTCCTGGTTTTGATTTATTGAGACATGATCTTACTACCCAGGCTGACCTCAAACTCATAATCCTGAATTAAATTTCCATGTGCTCAAGTTACATGTGTGTACTACAACATCCAGCTTCTGTTTCTCAAGGATGTGTTTTAGATAATCATGAGTCTGATTTTTTTAAGCTAACCAAAATTCATATAATTTTGTACTTTATAAATCCTAATGAATGATAGTTATAGTGCTTTCTAGTCCATACAGCCAGTGTTGCAACAAGATGGTAGTGGACTGGGAGTAAACAGAGAGGACAAGAGACGCAGAGCTCAGTCATGGACACCATTCTAAGTACTAGTCCCAACTACCTGATTCTTTTGGAATCTGGTTTATTTTTTGAAAATCAGGATTCATACTGTAATATTTAAGTTTCTTTTCTTGCAAATGGTTGGCAGAAATTTTCTTAAATATCATGTAAAAAAAATTTTCCTAACTAGCAAATGACACCTGGGGAAAAAGAGAAGTCATGAATGTCCAATGGAGGGAAATAAACTTAGAGATAAGGTCCGTAAACCCATTACGTTTACTTTGCTTCAATCATATTACTCTCTTCCGCATCCTAGGCGGTTGCTCAAAGCACATGGCACCTCCTTCATGACACCCTCCTTAGAAGTGACAGTGTTTTGACAAAATTCCAAGATATTTGGAAACACACCACAGTTTGGAAACTTCTGATGAAAACCACATTTTTTGTGTGTTTTTGAGACAGGGTCTCCATGTAGCCTCAGCTGTAGACCAGGCTGGCTTTGAACTCAAAGAGATCCACCTGCCTCTGCCTCCTGAGTGCTGGGATTAAATGTGTGCACCACCACACCTAGCTCCAGAACACATATTAAATAATACTATTTGGGGTACTGGATAGATGGCTCAGCAGTTAAGCACACTTACTGGTCTTTTTGGAGAACCTGGGTTTGCTTCTCAGCACCTATCTGGTGGCTCACAATGGTCTGTAACTCCTGTTCTCAGGAGTCTGTCACCTTCTGGCCTCTACATGCATCAACCATAAATGTGGTCCACATACATAAATGCAGGAAAACACTTAACACTTATAAAATTTTAAAAATCACTTAAAAAAATAATGGGTTGGGCATGGTAGCACACAGCTTTAATCTCAGCACTTGGGAGGCAGAAGGCCCTGGATCTTTGTGATTTCATGGTCAATCTTGTCCACATAGTGAGTTATAGGCCAGCCAGGGATATATAATAAGACCTTATCAATAATAACAATAAAAATAATAAAACAGTAATTGTAATAATAGCAATAATAATAATATTCTAAAATGTTAAGTAAGGGGGTGTCAAACAAATTATTTTAATCCTAACCACTTGGCTCATAAGAAGTTCTTATCCCACTTAAGAGTCCTGCCATAATAATATCACTACACTGAAAATCACACCTGGATTTGACAAACTCTGCTGCTCATTGTGCTTAAAACACAGTATACATAACCAGTGGCTCCATAATGGATTTTTCAGGTATTACTACATGTGGATTCTCAACTAGCATCACAAAACACCCACTTCAACAAACTCCCCACACCACTCCCTCTTCCACATGTTCCTCTGCTTTTCTATTATTCAAGATCTTTCACAATGCATATAAAGCAAGATGGGTAATAAGTTGATTAATATCATTATGGTGTTTAGAGATGTATCTAGGTATGAAAAAGTATTTTGGGAAGCAGCCCTCGGTTTGGGTCTGGCTCAGGTGCCATAGTGAGGTCATGTGTTGGAGGCTCAGGTTCGGGACCTGCTAGGATCACCTGGAGCAGCCCTGCGCTGCTCCAGACAGGTAAAAACTTAGGACAGATTGACTCTTGGGGTGCTGGACAATTGATTTGCTGGTTTGTGGCAGAGGGGCTGGTGGCTGGCTGGCCTAGATCTGAGCCCTAAGGCCTTGAAGGGTGTGGCTTACTGGCCAGGTTGCCCTTCCCCCTTGCAGCCAGAAGTGGCCCTGGGTTTAGGTCTTGTTCAGGAGCCATATTGAGGTCGTGTGTTGGGGGCTCAGGTTCTGGACCTGCTGGGATCACATGGGGCAGCCCAGTGCTGCTCCAGACAGGTATTGGGGTGCGGGCTAAGTCAGGCACCCCCCCCACCAGCAACTGGAATTGAGGAGAGAGTGGATATTTTTAGGAGAACCCTCAGAACAGGAAAGGAAGAGCAACTTAGACTTCCAATATCCAATATATAAACAAAAGTGAAAGCCTGAAACCTAGACAAGTCAACACTCCATAAACAAGGAGGGGGGGGGGAGGGGAAAAAAAGCACCAGAAGGAGGCAAGCAAAACAAAACAAGCATTCAGCATTCAACACACTGAAAAGGCATTTGTGATTTGAATGACAAAAGGGAAACCCACATAACCGGGACACAACAAAGGGACAACATGGGAAAGGTGCAGGATAATTCCACACCAAGCTCTACCAACCCTGTAGGAGATAGCTACAATGGGATCCCCCTGGAGGTGACCCAGGTGAAACAGACCTTAGAGGAATAATTGCAGACCTATGCAGAGAAATTAAAGAAAATAAAGAAAAATTCAGAGAACTAAAGAAAGAGAATAAAAAACTCAAAAAGGACCTAGAGGGATAAAATGACAAACTTTGAAAAGAACTAAAGGAAGAGATTGACAAAATCCAGAAAGAACTAGAGAGAGAAAAAAACAAACACCTTAAGGAAGTAGAAACACTGAAAAAGGAAGCCAACCAACGAAGTAAGGAGCACCAAGAAGAGATTGAGAAACTCAAAAAGGAAATGGATATATTAAAGGAATCACAGGATGAAATGAAAAAGGATATAGAACACTCATCCAATCAAGAAGAAAGGAAAAGAAAAGGCCTCAGAAATAGAATGGAAGAAGCAGAACAAAGAATATCAGATCTGGAAGATAACACAGAGCAACTAAAAACCTCAAATAAAGATCATGAAAAACTTTTAAATACACAAAAGTGGAACAACCAGGAAATATGGGACACTATGAAAAGATCAAACCTCCACATCATTGGAATAGAGGAAGGAGAAGAATCTCAAGAGAATAGTATTGATTAGATCTTCAACAGAATAATAGATGAAAATTTCCCCAAACTAAAAATAGACAAACCCATACAAATACAAGAAGCACATAGGACCCCAAATAGACAAGATCAGAAAAGAAACACCCCACGCCATATCATAGTTAAAATGCTAGATGCCCAAAACAAAGACAAAATTCTGAGGGCCACAAAAGAAAAACAAGTCACATACAAAGGGAAACCCATCAGAATTACAACTGACTTCTCGCCTCAAACCATGAAAGCAAGAAGAACATGGAGCAAAGCATTCCCAGTGTTAAAGGACTATGGATGCAAACCCAGAATATTTTACCCAGCAAAAATGTCAATTACAGTTGAAGGAGAGAGAAAAATCTTCCATGATGTAAACAAGATGATAGAATACATGTCCAGAAAACCAACTCTCCAGAAAATACTTGAAGCAATTCAAAGGGCAAAAGAGAGGAGCAACTATCCTCAAGCACCTAGAAAAAGAAACTAATGAAAACATAACTGTAGGAGTAGAATCAGAGACTAAAAGTCCAAATGGATAATAAGGTGAAAGGAAGCAACATCCATCTTTCAATTAAAACCTTAAATATTAATGGGCTGACCTACCCAATCAAAATGTAGACTGGGAGAATGGATTAGGAAACAAAACCCATCATATGCTGTCTACAAGAAACCCATCTCAATTTCAAGGACAGGCACCAACTTAAGGTGAAGGGATGGAAGAAAATATTCCAAGCAAATGGTTCCAAAAAGAAAGCAGGTGTTGCTATTCTAATATCAGACAAAATAGACTTCAAAGCCAAAGAAATAAAAAGAGACAAAGAGGGCCATTACATCTTTATTAAAGGAACAATTGATTATGAAGATCTCACAATCATGAATATATATGCACCAAACGCTGGTGCCCCAAACTCTGTAAAGAAAATTCTTCAGGATCTCAAGGCTTAAGTTAACCCCGGCACACTAATAGTAGGGGACTCCAATACCCCACTAAGTCCTTTAGAAAGATCAACAGGACAAAGGATAAACAGAGAGACATCTGAACTGAATGATACAATATACCAAATGGACCTCACAGACATCTATCGACTATTTCACCCAAACACCAGAGAATACACTTTCTACTCAGCACACCATGGAACATTCTCCAAAATAGACCATATACTGGAACACAGGGAAAAACTCAACAAATATAATAAGATTGAAATAATCTCATGCATTCTATCAGACCACAGTGCAATAAAACTCAATATCAACACCAGGATAAACCCTATAGCCTACAAGAACACATGGAGACTAAACAACACTCTCCTGAATAATGAAAGGGTCAAGGAAGAAATAAAGAAATAAAAACATTCCTGGAACTGAATGACAATGATAATACAACACAGCAAAACCAATGGAACACTTTAAAAGCAGTCCTAAGAGGGAAGTTTATAACTCTAAGTGCCTATATTAAAAAAAAAAAAGAAAGAAAAAGAAAACAGAAAGAGGACAAGTGAATGATCTAACACTGCAGCTAAAAGTACTTGAGAGACAACAACAAATGAACCCTAAATAGAGCAGACAAGAAGAAATAACAAAAATCAGGGCAGAGATCAATGAAATAGAAACAAAGAAAACCATAAAAAAATCAATGAATCCAAAAGTTGGTTCTTTGAGAGAATAAACAAGATAGACAGATCTCTAGCCCAGTTAAACAAAAGAAAGAAGGAACAACTCCAAATCAATAGAATCTGTGATGAAAGGGGAAATATCACAACAGACAATGAAAAGATCTAGACAATCATACAGGAATACTTCAAAAACCTATACTCTACTAAGTTAGAAAACCTAGAAGAAATGGATGAATATCTGAAATCCTGGGAATCACCAAAGCTCAACCAAGAAGAAATCGACAGCTTAAATAGACCAATAATATATGAAGAAATTGAATATGTAATAAGCAGCCTCCCAACCAAAAAATGGCCATGCCCAGATAGTTTCACAGCAGAATTCTCTAAAATATTTCAAAAAGACTTATGACCATTACTACTCAAGTTATTTAGAAGGATACAAACAGAGGGAGTTCTCCCAGATTCCTTCTATGAAGCCAGCATCACACTATTACCAAAACCAGGAAAAGATACAATCAAAAAGGAGAACTATAGACCCATCTCCCTAATGAACACAGATACCAAAATTCTAAACAGGATACTGGCAAATCACATACAGACCCACATCAAGAAGATCATCCATCATGACCAAGTTGGATTCATACCAGAAGTGCAGCGATGGTTCAACATATGAAAATCAATGAATATCATCAAGCATATAAATGGACTGAAAGACAAAAACCACACCATCATCTCAATTGATGAAGAGAAAGCCTTTGACAAAATCCAGCATCCCTTCATGTTTAAAGTCCTAGAAGGAATTGGATTGGAGGGATCATTCCTTAATGTAATCAAAGCCATATACAGGAAACCCACAGCCACTATCATCCTAAATGGGGAAGTGACAGAAGCATTCCCCTTAAGGGTAGGAACTCGGCAAGGCTGCCCCCTGTTACCACTCCTTTTCAATATAGTGCTTGAAACCCTTGCTAGGGCAATAAGGCAAGAAAAGGAAATTAAAGGAGTTCTAATTGGAAAAGAGGAAGTCAAGCTATTCCTTTTTGCTGATGATATGATTGTCTACTTAAAGGATGCTAAGAACTCCACCAGCAAACTCCTAGAAATGTTAAGAACTTCAGTGAAGTGGCAGGATACAAAATAAATCTAGAAAAATCAGTAGCCCTTCTTTATGCCAACAACCAGCAACTGAAGAAGGAATAAAAGGAGACCTTCCCATTCACAATAGCCTCAAAAACAATAAAATCCCTAGGAACAAACCTAACCAAAGGCATCAAGGATCTCTACAACAAAATTTTTAAACTTCCGAGGAAGGAAATTAAAGAAGACATCAGAAGATGGAAAAACCTCCCATGCTCATGGATTGAGAAAATAAATATAGTAAAAATGTCCATTCTACCTAAACTCGTATACAGATTTATTTTTATTTTTTTATGATCAAGTCTCTTTTATTTCCAGCTCTGTATGTCTTTTATAGAGGCAGGCTAGGGGGAGTTTCACAAGAGAATATTTGTGAAGCTTAACTCATGGGTTTGCCATATCAGCAAGTTACACGGAATGCAATCCCAATCAAAATTCCCAAGAGCTTCTTCGCAGATTTGGAAAAAGATTTGGAAAAAAAATTCCTCAATTTCATTTGGAAAAACAAAAGACCCTGAATAGCCAAAGCAACCCTGAGTGAAAAGAGCAATACAGGGGGGATCTCTATACCAGACTTAAAACTATACTACAGGGTTATAGTCATAAAAACAGCTTGGAACTGGCACAAAAGCAGAGCAGTTGACCAATGGAATAAAACTGAAGATCCAAACCTGAACACATACAATTTCAGCCACCTCATATTTGATAAAGGGTCCAAGAAGACACAATGGAGCAAAGACAACATCTTTAGCAAATGTTGTTGGCAAAACTGGATCACCACTTGTAGAAGAATGAAATTAAATCCCTATCTCTCGCCCTATACAAAAGACAATTCCAGATGGATCAAAGACCTCAACCTGAAACCCAAAACTCTGGAGGTAATAGAAGAAAAACTTGGCAGCAGACTACAAGTCATAGGCATAGAGAAAGACTTCCTAAATCAGACAGCAGCTGCACAAGAAATAAGATCGACAATTGACAAATGGGACCTCAATAAACTCAAAATCTTCTGTACATCAAAAGAAACAATAAAGGAAGTGAAGAGAAAACCCACTGAGTGGGAGGAAATCTTCACTGAAGGTACATCTGACAAAGCATTAATAGAGTATACAATCTACTCAAAAAACAAAGAAGAAAGAAAACAAATGAATCACTCAAAAGATGGAGCAAAGAAATGAATAGAGACTACACAGAAGAGGAACTAGAAATGGCTGAGAAACATCTTAAAAACTGTTCAACATCACTAATAATTAGGGAAATGCAAATTAAGACCACTCTAAGATATCACCTCACTCTGATAAGACTGGCCAGGATCAAGAAAACAAATGATACCAAGTGCTGGAGAGGTTGTGGGGAAAGGGGAACACTCATCCATTGTTGGGGGGAATGTAAACTTTTACAGCTACTATGGAAAGCAGTGTGGAGAACCCTTGGAAGACTCAAAATGAGCTTGCCATTTGACCCAGTCATACCACTCCTGGGTATATACCCACAAGACTCATCTTACTGCAGAAATATATGAACAGCTATATTTATTGCAGCTTTGTTCACAATATCAAAAAGCTGGAACCCACCCAAATGCCCCTCAACTGATGAGTGGATAGAAAAAATGTGGTATATGTACACAATGGAGTTCTATGCAGCAGTAAAGAAAGACAACATCATGAACTTTGCAGGTAAATGGAAGGAGCTAGAAGATATTATATTAAGTGAAGTAACACAGTCCCAGAAAAACAAACGATGAATGGTATCCCACATCTGTGGATGCTATCATCAATAACCCAGTTGTTAATATTTCTTGTGGAGAGGGATGCATATTAAAAGAACAACAGAAAGACTGCATCAGAAAACTGACTGAAATGGTGAACCGGGAGGAGTGGGAGGGGTGGGAGAAGGACATGGGTCTATATTCTATTAATGTATATTTAATTTAAAATTACATGGTATTTTACTTAAAATTTATATAACATTAACTTTGGAATTAACATATACAAATGTTCTCTATAATTTTTGTGTTATACAGTATCGTCTTGTAACATTCTCTTTTACCTGTAGGAAATTTAACTTAAGGAATTAAGTTTGCTTCCCAAATTAACAACATACAGTCACCCAAAAAAGTTTGGATAAATTTAATGAAATTTACACCTTGATTCCTGCCTATAGGTATGTGTACTACAACTGCCTTTTTGAGACTCATGGGTCAAAAATAAAAAAATAAAAAAAAAAACTAAAATAAAAAAGGGGGGATACAGTTACATATTAAACCTTTTTGTCAAAAACTTTCAATTTAATCTTAAAACTGACTATGGGAAAAGATTTGTATGTTCCCACATGTCAAAATGTCACCATCTCAACGGCTGAGAAAGAAAAGATACAGCCTTCCATTGTGTAGGTTGCACCAAGAAATACCTGCAGAGAAACTGGCCCATCTTAACACTAAAAGGAAGAAAAGCCTCAGATTGCTACAGGCATCAAACATCTCTGAGGTCCATAGGTGTAACAGCTGTTTATAGTGAGTCCTAATGAACCTTACTTCTAGGTGCAGCACAGTTTCAATATGAGAGACCTCCTTAACTCTTTTTCATAGAACAAGTAAAAACATGGTGGTAATGAAGTCATTCTCTAAGTGTAAGTTAGAGCTGACTGTTATAGAAGTAAACTCTTATAAAACTGGTAAAACTGCTTTCTTTAATTGACTAATAGACATAGGAACTGTAAAAAGTATTATTCTCTATTCAGAACCAAACATAATTCTAAAGTCTCTTTAAGCAGTGCATATAAGCAAAATATATTAATACAGGAGAGCACTGATATCAGCAATGGATTATTCTGGCAAGGAGATGATGGCCAGGGAATCCAAGCCTCCCCAAAAGGTAAAGGCTTCTTGCCTGTAAAGTGGGATACCTGCAAGAAGAGAGGTGGTAAGGCCCTGCTGTCGAAGACCTGATGTAAGCATGGGAAGGTTGTATTGAGACTGCACTTGCAAGTGTAGAGTTGGTCTCTGGAATACCAGAGAGTGTTACCAAAGGCCACTGAACCAATAAAGCAAATGTTGGTCTCCTTGAGTCAAGCAAGACTCCTCCACCAACATCAGCTACACCTGACCTGCTTGGAGATACTGTGCAGCAGTGGCAGCCATATGTCTGTATATCCCAACTCTATTTGGCTATTAGCTCTCTCCTTGGAGGAATAACTCATGGATGTTGCCACAAGCTTATATCCTCTAGTGATTAGGTGATATTATATGCCACAGTAAGACCTTGTCATCTTTCACAAGAAAAAAGTAATCCATGGATTAACACACCATTCAAACATCTGTGTCTATACCAAAGTAACCTACCATAGTAATTAGCAATGTTTAAATACCTATATATCTAATTGCTTGTGCTTCATTAGTAGGATTGAAAGGTTATTCCTGGACAAACGGTCAGCCCATGAAAGGAAACAGCCAGAACTGACCAGAGTCCAAAATGACATCTCCAGACAAAGTAGACTGTTCTGCTTCTCGTCCACCTGTGCCCCTTTTCTAAGCCTAAGGAACAATCTGTGGAAGAGGAGGAGTGGTAGAATGTAAGGGTTGCAATTGTGGTGAATGGTAAAACTACGGCAATACAGTCTTGACACTTATTTGATCAACTTGATTGAACATTCAAGCCCCTACAGCTACATGATGGGAGCCTTGGGCTGTGTGGGTTTGGGCACAACTGCTTGCAAATTGGTTTTATATGAAGGATGCTTGTACTCAAAAAAAAAAAAAAGGAGCTAGATACTGAAAAGTCTTTAAAGCAGGTTTTCATGCCAGGCCTGAAGAAGGCCAAGAGCTTGGAGGAAGATAGTCATTAAAATCCACTCTGTAAGATTTGCAGTTTAAATGGGTATACTTAAAACTAACATATATTTATAGAGAGAGGTATTTCAGTAGAGATTTATACAGAAATACCAAATAAACCATATGAGTTAATGGACTTGATTTCTCTGTAGTCATAGTCCTGTCATACAGCTTTAAAGAGCAAAGTGTTATTGGGTAAAATTTATTTGGTAGGTGCTCAACTCTGTCCAAGCTTTATCCACATATTATAGGATATTTTAAGGCTTAGTGAAATGTTTAGATTAGTTAAATTTGGTTTTAGGTTTTGGTGAAAATGGTAATACAATTGAACTAATTGGGAATATAAATTGTTAATTGTTGGCCAGGCATGGTGGCACATGCCTTTAATCCTAGCACTTGGGAGGCAGAGGCAGGCAGATCTTTGGGAGTTCAAGGCTAGCCTGGTCTACAGAGTGAGTTCCAGGACAGCTGGGGCTACAGGGTGACCCTGTCTTGAAAAGACAAAAAAAAGTTAATTGTTTTATTTATAATTTGTATTGAACTTCCAACAGTAATGTTGGGGTTAAGGTACACAAATGGTCTCCATATTTTTCTGAATTATACAACATCACATTGTAACACTTTCTTTTACTTGTAGGACAATTTAAAGGAATTAAGCTTAAATTTACTTCCCAAATAAGTAGCATACAATCAATGAGAAACAGTCTGGGTAAATGTAATGAAAACTTATGCCTTGGCTCCTATTTATCTGTAATACAACTTAGGCATCTATAGGTCAAAACATAAAAATTTTAAAAACAAAAAGAGGGAGGTGGGAGGTGGGGTAGTATCCCTTCTGGGATACAAATAGAAAACTCTGTGTTCCAATCCTATTGACAAATTTTGAATTTTGAGATCTTGAAACTAACAATGAGAGGAGAATTGTATGTTCCCACAGGTAAAAATCACCAATCTAAATGCCTGAAAATGTACAACTTTTGGCTGTGCAGGATGGACTGGGAAATGCCAGCAGAGAGGCTGACCCATCTGAACATTAAAGAAAGCAGAACCTCAGACTGCCTGAGTCACAGACACCGAGCATCTCTCTGAATTCTATTGGGGTTAACTGTTTATAATGGGCCCTAACAAAGTTTACCTTCCAGATGCTGAGAAACCTTCCTACCTCTCCCCTTTATAGGAGAAAGAAAAACATGATGGTACTGAAATCATTCCCTAACTGTAAATTAGAGCCAACTGTTACAGTGGTAATTTCTTATAAAACAGGTATAACAACCTTTTTTTAATTGACTGATAGGCATAGGAACTGTGAAAGGATAATTCTCTATCTAGAGCCAAATTCAATAGTCTTTAAAGCTGTGTAATTAAGCAAAATATATTAGTACAGGAAAGCTCTGACATCAGCAATGAATTATTCTGCCTAGGAGATGTTGGCTAGGGGGTTCAACCCCCCCCCCCAAATTATAAAGGCTTTTTGCCTATAAGTGGGATATATGCAAGGAGAAACGCAGTAAGTCCCTGTTGTTGAAGACCTGGTGTGAGCATGATAAAATGTTATGAGACATCACTTGCTAATGTACAACTGGCCTCCGAAATACCAGAGAGCATTACCAATGGCCACTAAAGCAATACAGCAAAATATTGGTCTCCTCAAGACAAGCAAGACTCCTCTGTCTGTATCAGCTACACCTCAACTGCCTGGAGATACTGTGCAACAGTGGCAGCCATGTGTCTATATATATCCCAAATCTAATTGGCTATTAGCTCTCTCCTTGGAGGAATAACTCACAGCGGATACCACAAGCTTATGTCCTCTAGTAGTTAGGAGATGTTATAAGCCACAATAAGAACTTGTCACCCTTTATAGAGAAACCACAGTTTGTAGATTAGCATACCATCCAAGAATCTGTGTCTATGCTCACAGCTTAGCTTGCCATAATAATAAGTACTGCTTAAATGCCTGTACATCCAATTGCTTGTGCTTTGTTAGTATGACTAAAAAGGTATCACTGGAAAAGCTGTCAACCCATGAAGGGAAACAACCTGAACAGACTAGAGTCCAAAATGACATCTCCAAAGAAAGTAGACTGTTTTGCTTCTCACCCACTTGTGCCCCTTTCCCAAAGCCTAGGGAACAAATTGCTGAAGAGGAGGTGTAGTAGTATGTAAGGGCTGTGGAGAGATAGGGGTGAATGATGAGACTACAGCAATATAGACTGGACTCCTAATTGATCAACATGCCTGTGCATACAAGCATCTCCAACTGGACTATAGGAACCTTGGTTTGTTCAAAATTTGGACATAGATACTTGCAAATTGGTTTCACATGAATGTTACTTACATTCATTGCTTATGCTTAATAATTTGGCTCACTTCAAAAAAAATGCACCAATTACCTAATTGTACGACAAACTGAGTAACATCAATGTTATCTGAAAACAACTGTGTTAATATATTGTAGAATCCCTTAAAAAAATAAACAAAAAAAGGGGAAAAAAACACATTAGATGAAGTTTCCAAATAATTAATACATATATTTTTAAATGTGATGGCTTACAGCATTCATCTTTTTGTTGCTGTTGTTGTTATCTGCTTGAAGAAAATTTTAAGGCATTATCTGAGCTGAAACTGTAACTTAAATATATGCACTAAGTTCATCCATACATAGAGCATTGTCATTCTAAATTGTCTATTCTTTTTCATTCTCCTTTGCTTAGAAATTGGAATAGATTCATATATATCCTTAATAAATACATATTTTTTATACATAAAAAAAGAAAAAGAAAAAGTATTTCGATGAATAAGTTATTAATTGTCCATATAATCAGTCAACACTGCTAAAACAGATAATTCATCTGACATTTATAAAGGAACTACTTTGATTTATCTAGTGTTAGTAACTCCAACACAGCCAGAGTTCAAGCCAATGGAGGCATCTATATGGGTTTCAAGGGATCAAGAAGCACAGCATTCCATAATGGCTACATTCTAAAAAAGCAAGGAGAAAAGGCCCGAAAACCATAACTGTGTAAATTGTCTTGTACAAATTATGATTTATTGATACTCAGCAGTTGTAGACACTGAGAGCAAACAGTGATCCAGAATGTTGTGATTTCAGCAGTTTGATCCAGTCACAAGCACGTTCAGCTGAGGAAGCCATGGGCCCTGCTCTTCAACAACTCCTAAACATCCACAAAAAATATCAGGAATGGGAAGAAAATGTTCCTCAAATGAAGAAAATGTAAACAAAGTGTAACACTGTACCTGTTTTCCCATTTCCATGGGCTGCCTGAAATTTAGATCTTCTTTAGCGTCCAGCCATCAGAATTCTCTCTGTTGAGCAATCACATTTGTTGAGAGACCTACTGTGCTACTTCATGAAACAGATATACAACATTAGGTTGCATGTTTTTACATTTCTGCCTTGCGACCCATTAGCTACATCATTATTGCCTTTTGAATTTGTTCACCATCGTGAACAAATAAGAAAAATTAATCTTTTTTTCTAGTTCTGCACTTAAATGCCTTAAATAAAACTACCAGGCAATTTGAAGACCCAGAAGAGGCTGAACAATGAATTGGAAATAGGAAGCTATCCCTTCTTGCAGTGATTCCTAAGTTGTATGGTCTTGCTCAATATAAATGTAGAAAGGAAAATCAGGGTCATTTGATTCATTCAAGATTAAGATTAATCATTGATGCTTTTTTTTCACATCTTAACTTGTTATCAGTGATGCTTCAGGCACAATTTTAGACTGCATTCTTTCCAACTATTCTTTCAATAAAAACAAGTATTTATGGAAATCAGTCTGGAAAGATGAGCTTCATATCCAGACCTTACTTATGCAGTATATTATATTACCCAAAGCACAAAGATAAAAAACAAAATGTATTTACCAGTGCACTGGCTGCCACTTCATGGTAAGCCATGAAGAGATTCTTCAGGGAGCAACATGAAATAGTGGGGTGGCATAATTTTAGGGGGAGATGTCTTTCTCCATTTCTAAAATTAGTATAACAATCAATGGAATCTAAGAAGGGTAAGAGGCCACAGTTGTTATCAGAATTTGAGGTCCAATGTCTGCTGCTTTGCTGGAGGTTTCAAAACCTTCCTTCTCATTGTTTTGCTTAGGGTAGATCTGAACATTACTGCACTATGTATTGAGACTTGCAAATCCAAAAATGCTATTTCAATATGTCTTTCATGAGACAAAGAGAACCTGGATGCAGACAGCCAGAGACACAGCAAAATGGCCCTTTTTTCTATGTGTTAATTAAACCAGCCTTTATTGAGCGTCCCTCAGAGACCAGACAAAATGGGTGGCATTTAATATATGGAAAATGAAGTAGGGCCCAATTTAATGTAATGTGACGAAGAGGAAGATGAAAGCTGTGGTGGGAAAGCACCTGTTCCTGGGTCTTTGAGAGGACCACTGGAGAAATGACAAATACCTAAGGTTTGGAGGACACTTAGAGGCTAGCCAGGCAAAGACAGGTGCAGTGGTATTGTGAAACGACCTTGGGTATGTGGTCACCATGCAACTTACTAAGGAGTTAAATATTCTCCACAAAATAAATAAATAAATAAATGCCTTACACATCATTCTTAAAACCTCATTCCTTTACCTGCATTGCTCTTCAGAACAAAGAGACTGAAGAAAACAATTTCTTTGAGTCATACCATACAGGAGAATGCTGTCACAGAGCGAACAGGAAAAAGATTTGAAGCTTTGAAAATTTGGAATAGGGTTTAAATTTAAATAAATACATTAATATTCTATTAGGAGCTGCTTTTCTCAGATGTGCAGCATTTTTTCCCAAGTATACTTATTTGTAGTTCAAGTTATTTCGGGAATTAAATGTATGCCTGGAACTGCATGGGGAGATACAAAAGCTGGGGAGAAGCAGGAGTGACAGAGAGCAAATGATTTTCATTAATTTACATATTATAAAAGGGTTTGCTTCAAGATTCCTAGCACATTATCAGCACTGAGCTCTTTTTTCCCCCTAGAATGAGGTCTCCTTCTGAGTTAAACAATAACCTGAGCCAACCTGCTGTTTAAGACAGCAAGGCATTTCCCACAATGCACCTGGAGGTTTCACCTGCCTCAGTACTTTGGTACAGTTAATGACAGAAGGCGCAAAGCAAGCCAGTCATACACTGTCTTCTGTTTCCTATTGTAACATGTTATGCAGAACCAGTTACATGATATGCCTTTTGTCTGTTATTTCTGCACAGTTCCACTTTCTCTTCATGTCATTTGAGTCTTAAAGACCAATAATTATCAGACTACACCTTCATTCACTTTTCCTTTTTCCTCATATTTGATATGAATTTCTGGTGAATTTTTAAAGTACCTAGCCCAGGAAAGATGATAGTGTTTAGTGGATACAGGTTACCCTAGACAGGGAAGGTAACGGCACTGCATGGTCTACACTGTCACAATCAAAGGTCACATGGGAGCTTTGAGCCTTCAGCAGTTTCCTCCAACTTCAGTACCAAATCCTTTTCAATATTATCATCAACAAATACTGTATCACTGATTGTGCTGGTCATCAGACAGACAGATTTCCACAGCTGCCTTCAGTATCAAAACTCCAAGAATGTCCCATTGAATGTATGGGATGTAACACAGAGACCTAGGCAGTCTCGCTGCATCTGCTACTGCTTCTCTGAATGTGTCTTGCAAGATCTAACTTTTCTCTAAGAACACTGCCTTTCCCTCACCTTTTCAAATGGCAGCTATTTTCCTAACCCCCAAAGCTTTATGTGTTACTGAATTTGGAAGTAGTGTGGTCACCCTCCTGGCTTCAGTTTCTAATTGCAGGCCACTCGCCTGACCAGATGGAAGCCCACTCTGTCAGTGATGCACTCTAGGCTTCTGAGAAATCTAAGGTCACTCTTCTCATTCCTGTGGAGTCTGTCTACTGCTCACCAGCACTCTCTTTCTTACTGTTTACATGGCTGTGTTCCCGGTTTCCTTTGTCCTGTGGTCATTTTGATCAGGTCCACATTACACTCTCAAAACTATTCCAGTTTGGCCAATAAATTGCATAATTTACATAATCACCTTGGCCCTAAAACCCAGTGTTTCTGAAAGTAAATGGCTGCTCCTTCCAATCTCAAACCTTCTAATCCTGTATTTGCTCTCATCCACTGACATTGTCCTATAGCCAAATTGGGCTATCGGTTTCAACAACCACAACCTGAATCTTTGTCATTAACTAATACGAACCGCCCTCCTCCCAAACCTTAATTTAAGTCTTTCCACTCTCTGATCTTTATCTTTCCAAGTCACATTCATGTTTGCTCCAACCATGCTCTTCCTCCCTGTACCTTCTGTTATCTCTTCTTTTTTCCTTACTTTCCAATGTATGCAACTTAAATTCCCCAGTGAGTCATTAACATCCATCCATTGAAAGGACCATCAGCTCTTTGTTTCTTTTTCTGTTCCTTCTGTTCTCTTGGATAAACAAAAGCTTTAGGTGATTTTGTCTTTTGCTGACTCCCTTACACTTGCATCCAGCTACTTGCATTAGATTAGAAACATACCTACCTGAGAAAGCACATCCTTGCAGCTCGTGCACATGGGCACTTGTGTGCTAACAAGCACTATTCTTTATTTTTTTAATTTAATTTTTATTGATGGTTTGTGCATTTCGTACATCATTTTCCAATTCAGATCAGGCATATTTCCCTTTCCCTTCCCCCCCACCCCCACCCCATCCCAGATCATGTATTCTGCCATAACTGTCCTGCATCTTTCAGGTTTTTTTTTTTCCTTTTTTAGCTATAAGTGATAATCCATGAGTATAAGCATCCTTCGTGCAAAACCAATCTACAGACTGTTGTGCCCAAACCCCCACAGTCCCACCATTCAGTGGGGGGTGACAGGTTGTTTGTTCAATCAAGTTGATCAAATGAGTGTCCAGACTACATCGCTGTAGTTTCACCGTTCACCCCAATCGCAGCCTTTACATTCTACCACGCCCCCTCTTCCGCAGATTGTTCCCTAGGCTTAGAAAAGGGGCACAGGTGGATGAGAAGTAAAACTGTCCTCTCTCTCTGGAGCTGATGACTTGGATTCTGGTCAATTCTGGCTGTTTCCTTTCATGGGCTGACAGTTTGTTCAGGAGTAACCTTTCGATCCTACTCTATAATAGTGTAACAAGCACTATTCTAACAGGACCAACTAAACTAAATTGAAGCTTGTAAGCACTTCATACAGGCCCACCGTGTTATGTGGCAATTTTAGTGTATTTCCCTAGATTATTTGCTCTCCCACTCGCCTTGACAAGTACTCCTTCCTGCACTTTAGTTTTAAAATAGCCTTCCCTAAGATGAATTTTGCTCCTATTTCAAGGGAAGAAAAGCATTCAGACATGAACACAACTTTTCCATTAAAACTATCCGATCTCTGCATTTAGACACTGTCTTCCATCTTTTTAAACTGGGTACAAGATCTTTTAAAAAGTCAGTTCTTTCATTTATGCTTTAGACTTCATCCATGTTTCTACGGTAGAAAAAGTTAAAAAGAAATGCTTAAGAACTAGGAGGAGCCACCAAAATGCATTAAATTTCTTCCTTGCCAAGTTTGTGAAAACTACTTCTTGTTCTGTTACAAATAATCAAAACACCATCTAAATTTTTTTTCTACTATTCTGGTATATTGCATCTAGATGTGATGTAAAACACCACAGGGTCTGTTACCGAAGGGATTCCAGCTCCATATTCAGACAGGAGACATATACAAAGTTTGGGGTCTATCTGCATCTACTGGAGATGGGCTCAGCATAGAAATCTGTTCTGTGTAAATCAACCATGAGATTACAGTAGTCACTTTATTGTTTGCTCATGTTCATCTATGGCTCTCATTTTTAATTAGTCCAACTAGAGATTATCTGACTTACCAAATTGATTTTGCCATCAGTTGTGTTATGGTAACTGGTTTTCTTTGCTTTTTAATAGTTAAGCTGTTAAATTAACTACTAACTGAAGTGTTTCTTGACATTTGTCGTGCCCTGGATAGTCCATTTCCATCAAAACCAAAACCCATTTAAACCATGGTGTCTTCCCCAACATTCTCATGGTAAAGAACAGGCTCACCACAGCTCTCTGCAAAGATGCCTGTGGTCTCATTCAATTTACCAAAGAGGTGAGCAGGTGATAAATCCACACAAACAATTCTTCCTTCCTCAATATACTAGAGTAGAAGAAAAATAATTTAGATGGTGTTTCAATTAATTGTAACAGAACAGGAAGGTCAATTTTCACAAAGTTGGTAAGAAGGAAATTTAATCCATTTTGATAGAGAATAGAAGAAAAATAATTCTTGTTGCTGTTGTTAACATAGTCGTTCCTATTTATCCTTTGAGAATTTCATATATATATATATATATATAATATGTTTTTTGAGAATTTCATGCATGGATATTGAGTTTACATTATTTCCATCCTTCCCAGTTTCCCTCCAACTCATCTCAGTCTCCACTCCCTTTCAATTTCTTATCCTCTTCTTTGCTTATTATTGGATATGTACATACATTTATAAATATATGTATGTATAGGTGTAGATAAACAGTGCACTGAGTCCATTTAGTGGTGCTCAAGGGCACCTATGTTTGGGGCTACCCACTTGAGATTAGAGAATTTCTCAGGGAGCTAGTCCCTGGAGAAAACCGATTCTCCCTCTCAGCCTTCATTGATTCCCCAGTGTTTTGCACACCCCGCTCTTTTACGCCTGTCAGATCCACTCTCCACTTCCACCCCTTCCAGCTTCATGTCCTCCTCCATCTATATCTATATCTATATCTATGTGTATGTCTATGTCTATGTCTATGTCTATGTCTATGTCTATGTCTAGTCTATGTCTATGTCTATGTCTATGTCTAGTCTATGTCTATGTCTATGTCTATATCTATATCTATATCTATATCTATGTCTATGTCTATGTCTATGTTTATATCTATATTTATATCTATCTCCCATCAAGTCTAATTCATGCTGCTGATAAACTCATGGGTATAGGATCAGGCACTAGAGAGTGGTCTGCCACCAGGGGCAATAGCCACACCCTTAAATAAAGCTGAGTCTCCCTCAAAAGCCATCAGATGTCTATAGCTCTTCAGCTAAAGGTGGGCACTTGTGAACCCCTTGGCCCTCTGTGCTGGAACGATGATTGATTTGATCTCCTGTGTGTGTGTGTGTGTGTGTGTGTGTGTGTGTGT
>VZQC01012471.1:878347-976749 GCA_009823505.1 Rhizomys pruinosus | reverse complement strand
GGAAAAAATGTAGTTCGTGGATCAACATCTCATCTAAACATATGTGTCTATAACAAAGTAACCTACCATAACTATTAATGCTGCTTAAGTACCTATATATCTAATTGCTTGTGCTTCATTGGTAGGATCGAAAGGTTATTCCTGGACAGACTGTCAGCCCATGAAAGGAAACAGCCAGTATTGACCAGAATCCAAGACAGCAGCTCCAGAGAGAGTGGACTGTTCTGCTTCTCATCCACCTGTGCCCCTTTTCTAAGCCCAGGGAATAATCTACGGAAGAGGGGGCGTGGTAGAATGTAAGGGCTGCGAATGGGGTGAAGGGTGAAACTACAGCAATGCAGTCTGGACCCTCATTTGATTAACCTGATTGAACATGCAACCCCTCACCCCCCGCTGGAAGGTGGGGCTGTGGGTGTTTGGGCACCCACAGCCTGCAAATTGGTTTTACATGAAGGATGCTTGTACTCATGGATTATCACTTATAGCTAAAAAATGGAAAAAAGAAAAGAACTGAGAGAGATATGCAGGACAGTCATGGCAGAATGCATGATCTCGGTTGGGGTGGGGGTGGGGGGGAAGGGAAGGGGAGATATGCCTGAACTGAATTGGAAAGTGATCTATGAAATGCACAAAGCATCAATAAAAAAAAATGTTATTAAATAAAAAAAAAGAAATACACAAAGCATCAATAAAAAAATAATAATAATAGAGCAACATGAAATTGGAGGGGGATAGTGAGGTGGGGGTGGAGAGTGGAAGGGCCTGAATATGATCAAACTACATTGCATAAAATTCTCAATGAATCAATAAATACAATTTAAGGGTTATTCACCAAAGTTCAAGCTCAGAAAATGTAATAACCATTTCTCGTGTAAACATCTACCCTCTTTGAAAAGCAAATTCCAGACTTGGAGACTATTACCTTAATAACAGGCCTGAAAAGGGAATCTTTCCGCTTGTTCTTTATAGACCACAAGAAAGAGGCAAACCACACTGTAAGTATCCTACCGATGACATGAAAGAAAACAGATTGTCAGGAGTTGGGCTCACAGCCTGCAGCAGGCCACCAACATGAGATCAATGTGAACCATAGGCTGGGATTTGAGAGAACCCCGTCTCACAGCCCATCGCTCAGAGCTCATAACGTTTTAGTGGCTTTTCTCTCTGAACAGAATAAAACCTGCAGATTGTTAAAGAGGATAAAAGCTCCGTTTAAAGCAATGGGGTGGAAGAAAGGGTAAAAGGGAGTTGATGGAAACCAAATGTCACCCATCTGGCTCTGCATGGAAGGCCGTCTAAAAAATTAATCTTACTCATATAATTCTGTTCAATCCAAATATATGCACATAACAAAACTGCAACTTAAATGTAACACATCTAAGTTTTTGACAACATTGTAGGACTGTACATTAATTTGCCCTTATTCTTGGTTCTGAAGCTTGTCATTTTTTTATGTTGTTTTCCTTACATTTTAGGACCTGGAGTTTTGTTGCCAATGAAAGCAGTATCTCTTCCTATCTCAGAAAATAGAAAGACTACAAGCATTCACCACTACTCCAAATGAGGGTATCATTTCTTATGTATGTATGCTTAGTGATTTTAATTTATCCAATGCTAAAAGATAGCTGAGCTCTCCTAAGGTAACAAAGCATTGTCCTCCATTAACAGAACAGTCTGTGAAGTTTGAGTTTTCTTTTCTAGTCTGGGTTTTTACCTTAAGAGTTGAGATAACAGCATTTTTTATTGTATTTATTTATTATTTATTTATTTTTGTGTAGGAATGTACTGTCTGCATGCAGGTCTGTGCACTCGTGTCGTGCTTCGGAGGTCAGAAGAGGGTGTCAGATTCCCCTGGAACTGGAGCTCTCCTGGAATTGGAGTTACAGACGGTTCTCACCTGCCATGTGGGCGCTGGGGATCGAACTCGTGTCCTCTGCAAGAGCAGTCAGCGCTCCCAACCACCAGGCCATCCCTCCAGCCGCAATGACAGCATTTTTAAGGGATGCTTCTACAGATAATTTTACTAAAAAACAAATGACAAGCTCTACACCAATGTGGCTTGAATAAGATAAATCGAGGAAGCAGGACCATTTTAAATGTACATTGAGAAGAATATCATTTGTCTTTTTCTGGAATACTCATAGCAAAAGAAATGAATCCAGTTGAAACATGAACCAAGTGAATAATTCAAGGCCAATAAGCCAAACTGCATACCATGCATGAGCCACACAGACACTGATTTATTTAGTTAACTGTAAGACTGAGATGTGTGCTAATCAATAAGAGGTTCTACAAATTTTAACAGAGCACTACCTCCTTTCAAAGAGAGATTCAGAATTTTGCAGAGGTATAGCCTGCAGACAAGATGCCAAGATTCTATGTTAAACGACATATATCCAGGATTATAAGCATTTAAAAATGTCATTGGCCCCCTTAGGCAAAATTAATCTTTCCCTAATATTTTCTCCCCTAGCAATTTTATATGTGTCAATTAAAGCACTTTCTGGCGCAATTATAACTGTTAACTTGTCTTTTTCTCTTTCGAGACTGTGAGCATTTTGAAGTTACTTACTATCTTTACCTACCCAAAATGCCACACAGCGTTTGAAAGAGTAGAATACACACCTCTTACAGCTTGCTTCTTTCAAGTAGCAGTGCAAATTGGACATCTTCATAAGTCAGTAGATATTGTTCCATGTATTACTTGAGGTTCTCTAAATGAACAGAACTGATAGAATGAGTGTGTGTGCATGTGTGAGTGTGTGTGTATGTGTGTGTGTGTGTGTAACTAAAAACGTTGGTTCTAATATTGGCAAATTAACACCACAGCAACAGGACAGTTAAACTTGCCAGCTAGGGTGAAGGCAAGCAGACAAAAAGCAAAAAACTTCCTTCTGCCATTCAAATAACCTGATAAGAAGTTCCTCACAGTTAATGCATTATAGACATAGGGAAACTGTACCAATGAAATTTCCATAGCATGGTAATCTACTGAGATCTGTGTAATGACAAAACCAGCTGACATGCCAAGATGGGCAGGGGAATTTCACAGGATCCCACCTCAAGATGAAAAGCTCCAGGCAGTAAATGGATGCTGAGAGGGGGAGAGTTAGTTTTCTCCAAGGATGAGCTCTTTGAGAGGTTATCTGAGCCCATTAGCATTTCTAAACACAGGTATACACACACACACACACATACACACACAAACACACACACATACACACACATGTAACAGTAATCAAAGGAAAGGATAAGAAATTGAAAGGGAGTGGAGGACATGGGGGGAGTGGTGGGGACTGGCAAGGACAGAAATAATGCAGACAATACTCACATGTAAAATTCTCAGAAATAAAAAAATAAATTTAAAACAAGAAAGTCCCTGATGTTTTAATCCACTCCAGATCCAGCTTAGTTGACAGCTGAGATTAGCCATTACCTGCTAACTCTAATTTTTAATCTGTTCATGCACTATTTTTTGTATTGATTTTAGTATTGAAGAATTAACCTGGGGCTTCATTCGTGCTTATCAACTACTCGGTCACTGAACTATACCCCAGCTCTCTTTTTACTTTTTATCTTGGTCTCACTAAGGTGCCCCAGATGGCCATGAACTCACTCTGGAGCTCGGGAAAGTCTTGAACTTGCTATCCTTTTGGCTTAGTCTTTCAAGTAGCTGCAATTACAGGGTTCAGCACCATATCTAGTTACATTATTTGCTATGTTTTATACAACTAGGTTCATACCACTGATGACAAATTTATAACTGTTTTCTTAAATACATATTCAAAGACGGGCTCATTTCATAAGTGTATATGTGCAAACATTCACACAAAAACACAGTGCATTTTCCTCCCATACAATACATTTATTTTACCTTCAAGATGGAAAAATAGAAAATGGTCTGAGCCCCAGATTCCCGACCACCCAGTCACTACCTTTGCATGCCGTGTATTCAATACTGTGACTTTTAAATGTTTTATTTATTATTTTTATTTTATGTGTAAGAGTGTATTGCTTATAAGGGCACCCATGTCATGCAATACCTATGGACAACAGAAGGGAGCATCAGATCCATTACAGATGGTTGTTAGCTACCATGTGGGTGGTGGAATGCCAACCCAGATCTTCAAGAGCACCCAGTGCTCTTAACCACTGAGCTATCTCTCCAGCTCTCCAATATTTGGACTTTTAATGTCAGAGGTTGGTTTTGGCCTTTAAAAATCTGTGAAATGAAGTCATTGGTATATATGCTACATTCATTCAGGAGATGATTATGAGTTTTATTTATATTTTTGTATGTAATTTGTTATCTCTCCTTGTTGTATAATAGTCTAATAAGCAAAGATAACAGCATTATCCATTCTAATATTGAAGTGTTTGGATTATTTCCACTGAGGGAATTCAATAATGCTCCTATCAATCAGAACTGTTCCTAAAACTAGACTGTATGTGCATATAAATTAAAAATGAATGAAAGAAGGAGGAAGGAAAAGCAGGGGGGAAAGAATGGAAGGAAGGAAGGGAGGGAGGGAGGGAGGAAGGAGGAAGAAGGAAGGAAGGGAGGGAGGGAGGAAGAAGGAGGAAGGAAGGAAGGAAGGAAGGAAGGAAGAAGGAAGGAAGGTGGAAGGAAGGAAAGAAAGGAAAGAAGGAAGGGATGGAGGAAGGAAGGGATGGAGGAAGGAAGGGAGGAAGGAAGGAGAAAGGAAGGAAGGAAGGAGAAAGGAAGGAAGGGAGGGAGGGAGGAAGGAGGAAGGAAGGAAGGAAGACGGAAGGAAGGAAGGAAGGTGGAAGGAAGGAAGGAAAGGAAAGAAGGAAGGGAGGGAGGAAGGAAGGGAGGGAGAAAGGAAGGCAGGAGAAAGGAAGGAAGGAAGGGAAGGAGGAAGGAAGGAAGGAAGGAAGGAAGGAAGGAAGGAGAAAGGGAAAGAGGGAAGGAGGGAGGGAGGGAGGGAGGGAGGGAGGGAGAAAAACTTTCTTTCTGAAAGCTGTTGAATGTTCCTACCTCCAGCCTTAAAAGCCTGCTCTGGGGCTGAGGGGATGGTTCAGTTGGTAAAGCACTTACCTATAAGCACAAGAACCCACATTAGGATTTCTGGGCAAGAAGGCATGTGTTTTTATGTCCAGCACTGGGAAGAAAGACAGGAAGGTCCCTGGGATTCACTAGCCAGCCAGTTTGGCCCAATTTGTTGAACTGTAGACCAATGAGGAAACCTGTCTCAAAGGAGACAGCTAATGTCCTGAAGATGACACCCAGAGTATCTGTCCAGCCTCCACATGTTAATGCACATATAAGCATCCACACAAATGTACACTCACACTTAGCATACACACAGCAGAAGAAGGGAGGGAGGAAAAGGAGATGACAAATAGAGGAAAAGGGAGGGAATGATAGACAGAGAGACAGAGAGACAGAGAGAGACAGAGACAGAGAGAGACAGAGACAGAGACAGAGAGAAAAGCTGTTCTGTGATTCAAAGCTGGAGTCTGAATGATTTCTCTTCACATTGCTAAATACGCGAGACAACATGAGAGAAGAACAGAAGAACCTCCTTCCCCAACACTACAAGTTAGGATTCTATACATGGAAGAAATGCAGAGGCTGAAGACAGTGATGAAACTTCTAGAATCCTACAACAGGAGTGCTGGGGCAGGGAAGAATGATAGTAATATCTGTTGTTCTGCCTATCAGCATCCAACTGGAGGGCAAGAGAGTAAGTAAAGCAGCAGGGTGGCCGAAGCATCACTGAAGACCTTCCATTGGTCCAACCAAAAAACAAAGAAAGAGCAAAGAGAGTATGGAGTTGGTGTGGAGAAAAGAGGGAAATCCAGGAGGAAAGTCGGAGCAAGAAACTGGGAAAAGGGAGGAAAACTGATCCTGTAACGGGCACAATGGGCGATTTTAACATGGAAATGTGTGGTCCTGGAGAGATGGCTCAGCGGTTATGTGCACTGGCTGCTCCTACAGAGAACCCGGGTTTGACTTCCAGCATCCACATGGTAGCTAACAACCATCCGTAACTCCAGTTCCATGGTATCTGTCACATTCTTCTGACCTCCATGGGCATTGTGTGACACAGGTGCACTTATGTACATGCAGGCAATAAATACGCTCATACACACAATAATTAGAATAAAATAAAACTAAAAATGGAAATGTGGAGATGTACTTTTCAGTGGTCTCCACGGCTTTCCCCCCTTTGACTATGCTGGCTTCCACTTCTTTGAATGCAGTCGACCTGCTCTACTCTCATGTTCCAAGTCTGAAAATCCACACTGTTGCTGAAATATATCTGTAACACCAAAATCCTTACTAGGAACATTTTCACTGATTGGCAGACATGCTCAGAGACAAGTGAACAATTTGAGTTACCTGAAGCAAGCACTTCCTGCTGAGCTTCAGCAAGGTGATCTTCTTGCTTCGGCTCTCCCACAGCAGATAAACTCCCTCTTCGTGACCTACTTAGTGATGTGTCTTTGATAGTGATTCCACTATTTCAAAGTCTGCTACCGATGACCCCCAGGCATAGTGCTTCAGTGTTGCTGTCTAGTGTCCCTAGTCACACATAAGAATCCTTCAAACGTGAGTTAGAATGCTACTAGCCATAAGTTCAGTGTTAATGACTTAACAACAAATATTCAATAAAGAATCATTAAATAAACAGACAAGGAAAAAGGTTACACATTGGTCAACTCCCTAAAAATTTATAGAGGCTCATGGGAAATACTCCTATGATTTTCCAAGATACAATAATTCTATATTTGCTAATTAAATGTTCAAAGTAACTCTATAGAGCCTAATTACCTAGAATAAGGAGAATCAACTACCGCGAATAAAATGCAGCCTACAGAGGTCTCAAGAGAAGTGCCCATCTTTGAATGGAGATGGGATAAATTAGGGGACAGGGTGGGTTTTCCTGTCTCAATTACATTGATGCAGCCACTAATTCTGTTCATAGATGGCATAAGGCTGAAGAGCACGGATTCTATGTAATATGAAAGGATTATCCAGAACATGGGGCTGGCAGCAGCTGCAGCATACTTCTGTGAACTCAGATGCTCTTTTCAGTATGGTAACATCTTCATCTGGAAGATGAGAAGTGTGTCATCTATCCATCCTGGGGGAATGCTGGCACTGGAAAAATTACAATATCTAAAAAAGGCTAAGAATATTTTTTTTTATCTTTTTGAGACAAGGTCTCCCTGGAGCCTCAGGCTGTCCTGGAACTCACTCTGTAGACCAGGCTGGCCTTGAACTCATAAAGATCCACCTGCCTCTGCCTCTCGAGTGCTAGGATTAAAGGCGTGTGCCACCACGCCCAGCTAGGGCTAAGAATATTTTTAAAAGGAGCTGGAGAGATGGCCCAGTGGTTAAGAGAACTGGATGTTCTTGCAGAGGACCCGAGTTCAATTCCCAGAACTCACATGGCAGCTAACAACCATCTGTAACTCTGGTTTCAGGGGATTCAACACCCTTTTTGGGACTCCATGGGCATTGCATGCATGAAGAATACTTCCATACCTGTAGGCAAAACACTCATATACATAACAATAATAAATAAAATATATTTTTAAAAAGAATATTTTCAAAAATAATTACATTATGAAGAGAGCTGCAATGAACAAGGCTGTGCATGTATCTCTGCAATAGTCTGAGTCTTGTAGGTATATACCCAGGAGGCTCTATAATTAACCCTCTACTTATTTTTAGACCTTGTGAGCTTAGTATATGGGTGGAGGATATATGTAGGCATATTTTAGAGTAATATAAATTTAAAAAGAAAAAGGTGAATCCTGAAATTTGATATGTAAATGACAGTTTGTGTACAGATGATATGTTTATTATAGGTGTGGCATATATATATATATATATATATATATATATATATATGCATATGTTGAAGCAATACAGATTGGAGGGAACAACAGCAGAGGAACTGGGACTGGGAACTGACTGAAACAGTAAAGTTCCCCCAAGAACAATAATCCCTTGCTTTGAAAAACTTTACAAAGAATCAGAAAAAGACACGGTGCAGGAATGGCAGGGCACATGAACTCAGGTGGGGTGGGGGGCATGGAAGGGGAGATGAGTCTAGATCAGAATGAGAAACGATGTATGAAATGCACAAAACTTCAATAAAACTGTTAAAAATAATTACATTACGATGAACTTAATTACTATGAATAGAATAAAATATTGTTCAATTAAAAATAATGTAGCGCCAGGTGTGGTGGTGCATGCCTTTAATCTCAACACTCAGGAGACAGAGACAGGCAGATCTCTGTGATATTGAGACATGAGTTCCAGGGTAGCTGTGGGTACAGGGAAACTATCTCAAAAAGATCAAAAATTGGAAAAACAGTGCACAATATATTGTAGTGGCTTAACCACTAAATTTCTTACAGTCTAATAAACAATACATACATTTTTAAAATAGGCTTACCTAGTGAACTCTTAAAATACATCATTAGAATAGCAATTGTTTAGTGCAGTGGATTGTGTGTTGCTGTGAAGTTCTGCAGAAGCTCATAATCTTAGCATTGTATCACTAGTTTTGCCATCTTTCCAAATGTAAAATGGTCAAAACTGCAATGAAAAGAATATAAAGGGTAAATGAAGCATCAGCATCTGACCAATCCTGCCTCTGACTATGTATTGCATTAGTTTTTTTTTTTTCTCTTAAATTTGAATCAAAATCAAGACTCTAGAAAAAAAAATAATATGCTATGATACTATTAAAAGGAGGACATTGCCCATTGAATACCATTTAGCTTGATGTGGTAGTACTATTAATTTCTCCCTTTTAATGCTCATTTTAGCTAGCACATGACCCGTGCCAGGGAACATCAGTCACACCCCAGGGACCAGGCATTAACAGCATGCGCTACGAGTGGTTTATTTTACAATTGCTGTGAAATAAAAGCTGATGGAAATGAGCCACTGGTGAATTACTTGCCAGCAAAAACAACAATATTTGTATCACTACTGAAAAACACCCTCCCAAAAGGGGAGTGTAAGCAGAGCTTTACTTATATTGTTCTGTTGGAAACTGATAAGAGGGGGTTGGGGAAGATAACAGCTAAAAGTCTGAAGTTATTTATTTCAGCAAAACAGTACATTTTTAGCCAGTGAGATGCTATACCACAGCTAATTAATACCAAGTTTACACATATGCATGCACAAACACGTGCACGTACACACAGAGATGCATACAACCATACAAATGAAATAATAAAAGTTATTTTCAAATAAACTACAGGCCTTTCCTCTCATAAAAGAAACAGTAATATGACTTCAATCTTCTGATGTAAGTGATCTTTCCAGAACTACACAGAGGAAGAAAATTAAAACTTCACAGCAGGTCTTCCATAGAAACACTTTCCCTTTATTAATTTAAGAACATTACTTCTTCCTACATATGTCTTTTCTACTAAACTTGGTCAATATCAGATTTATGGCCTCATAAAAAGTATGCAAACAGCCTCAGATACGTTACTATACTTATAAAATTATGTAATACAGAACCAAGGAGAATGGCTCAGCAGGTCAAGTTCTGGTTACATAAGCATGAAGACCTGAATTGGAGACCTCAGTACCCATGTAAAAACTAAGCATGGTACATATCTGAAATATCAGCCCTGGGACCTGGAGATGAATGAGTCCTGGGGCTTGCTGGACAGCTAGTGTGGACTCACCAGTGAACTTCAGCTTCGGTGAAAGACTGTCTTTAAAAAAAAAAAGGTCCTAGCACTTGCGGGGCAGAGGCAAGTGGACCTCTGTGGGTTCAATGTCAGCCTGGTCTACAGAGTGAGTTCCCGGAAAGCTGAGGCTTCAGGGAGACTCTGTCTCAAAAAGACAAAAATAAATAAATAAATAAATAAATAAATAAATAAATAAATAAATAAATAAAAAGTGGAGAGTGAGAGCAGAAGACACCAGACATCAGCCTCTGGACTCCATGTGTGTGCTGGGCAAAGGTACCTGCACACACAACACACAAACACACACAAACACACACATACACACATGAACACAAGAGTGGGCATTCATACACTACACATACACAATGCATACACCTCACACATATGTACACACACACACACAAATTCAGCAAAAGGCATAAACAGAGACATGGTCTGCACTAAAAAGATGCACTCGATTTATTTAAATACAACGCTCAAATATAATCTCAATTACTTCAAGTTCCATGTTGTAAACTGGATTTAATCTGTTAACCTCTCACCTTACCTCTAAGAGAGTAGAATTGAGCAATAGAGGTGAAAAAAAAATAGGGCTTATAAGAATCAGATGGCACACTGGTACACGCTAAAAGCCACCAGACCCATTAATTATCCTGCTCACAGGTTTACACACACAGTTTGGTCAATGATTAACTGAATTGTACAGCTGTTGTTCCTTTTGCAGAAGGTTTGACCTTTTGCTTAAGTCCAATCTACCATGAGGAAATCATTATTCATTCCTCTCCCCCTCAAAGTCTAGATGCAGATTTGAAAATGTTATTTATTGTCTGGCTGTTAGTCTTTAACGCACAGCAGTTATTACTAAAGGAGACAGCTGGCTGCATCGACCTATCCTTTACTGCCCCCAAGGCCACGCATACCTAATTCAAGGATATCAGATAATGGTATGTGGCATGATTTACATGTAGAGAATTCAGAATTCATTGTGAGCCTATTTATAACTACAGCATCATCGATAGAGAAGATGGTTTAATAGAGGTTGTAAGGGTTTCCTGACAAGAGGCATTAATATTAGAACCTTTCCCCAAGTGCTGCAAACAGTGGCAGGGAGATGCAGCTAGCCTAAGCTACTTTCCACTGGCAACCCTCTGTGTTCATTAGCACTTACATTCCTAAGGGTGAGAAGCCATTGTTTTAACTCTAATTTGTATGTAATGAGCATATTCGATGCAAGGAGACTCTCTTCATTACTGAAGCCGAAAAATAGGGCTGGCTTCTCTGATGGAAAATGACATCTAATCTCACGGAAACTTAGCAAGTACAGCTTTGCAGATGGTATTTGGAAAACCGAGGGTCTACTGTCTAGATGGTCAAGATGGATGATAAAGATTCTATAATACCTTTTCAAAAGAGGTAGAACAAGATGTTCTGTCTGCCAATACAGCTTGCTTCAATAAAACTAACTCTAATGGATGAGGCTGCCTCTGGGTACTGCTAAGAATATACAGGCAGGTCTTTGCTTACACAGACACTGCACTGCCAATTACTATGGAAAGTCATCTAACAGTTTATCTAACAGTCATGAGAATTAAACACATCTGAAGATGCAGTTTAATGAAGCATGTTATGAAAGAAGTCTTTTTGTTAATACGACGTCTGGTTTACGATAGAAGAAAGGGATCATTCAGTGGTACACTGTATTCTTAATTTGAAATGTGAAATTCTACTTCAAACTTATCTTGAAATTGTATTCAAGGACTTCTCTAATACATACATTCTAGGACTTCATTTAGGATTTGTCAAGTAACAATCCTGTCAGAGTCTTCAAAGATACATTTCCAATGTAAAATAAGAATTAATGAGTTGTATTTTGTGTGAAAATGTGAAAATAAATTATTTTTATGATGTTCAGAAAATGTGTTACGTCTCACATTGTAAAAGTCATATGTTCAATGATCCAATAAAATAACATCCAGGTCTCTTTTTCCAAAGCCTGGCTAAAAGCTTGATATACATTGTGAATTAAAATAGTTATTTTGTTGCATTTATTCAAGGTATTTATTTTATCATATAATTTATATAACAATCAAATTTTCAAGTACAATGCCAACCTTTTTGGTATATTTATAAAGTTGTACATAATAATCGGTCTAACAGCTAGCACGTTTTGGAAGAGTGTCACCTTTCCTCCAGAGGAAGTTTGCATTTTCACTCAAATCCTAGGCATTCATTCATCACTTTTCCTAACTAATACCTGAGAACATAAAAGCTGTACATGTTAATGGAGTACCATGTAATGTGTGGGTGTGATGTATGTGTGCATGGAATAATATATAAATTATGCTAACCATACTCATCTCTTCAAACATTTACAACAATCTTCCTTGCTTTTTAAAATGTACAGTGCATTACTGCTATCTATAGTCACTGTACCACGTCATAGAATACCAGAACATATTGATTTTGTTTAAGTGTAATGTAATACCCATTCACTCCCCTTTATCCATCCTCTAACTCTAGAAACCACCATTTGGCTCTCAAATTCAAGACCATCTTTTTCAGATTCTATATATGAGTAGGATCATGCAGGACTTTATTTCATTTAATACAATCTCCAGTTTAAAATCACAATTTTTAATAATTTCAACATTGTGGTGTCTTTGTATTCAGAAATTTTACTTTTTATTTCAATTAAATAGCTATTTATTTGAGGGTCAAATGAGGGTTAAATATAAAAGTAACTATTCCTATCAAAGAATGAGCAATATTTAGTTCAGAATGAAGCCACCTTACATGGTTTCTTTAGCCTTACAAAGGTGATAGAAGATAATGATAGACAGGTAGACAGAAAAATGATAGAATAGATAGATAGATAGATAGATAGATAGATAGATAGATAGATAGGTAGATAGGTAGATAGATAGATAGAGGTAGATAGATAGATAATAGATAGCAGGAGGTTTTTCACATAAACTAGTTCATAGCATTGTATACCTAGAAACTATTTAGTTAAATGCCTATGATTCTAATTTAGTAAAACTGAGTGATGGGGTAAGCAAGAACACAGGGGACACTTACTAAGATGTGGAGACATTATGGGTTTCTTCCTAAGTATTTTATTGTTTTTGAGGCTATTGTGAGTGGGAGGGTCTCCTTGTATTTCTTCTTCAGTTGCTTGTTGTTGGTGTAAAGAAAGGTTACTGATTTTTCTGGGTTAATTTTGTATCCTGCCACTTTACTAAAACTCTTAATCACTTCTAGGAGTTTTCTGGTAGAGTTTTTAACATCCCTTAGGTAAACAATCATATCATCAGCAAAAAGGGATTACTTGATTTCCTCTTTTCCAATTAGTACTCCTTTAATTTCATTTTCTTGCCTTATTGCCCTAGCAAGTGTTTCAAGCACTATATTGAAGAGGAGTGGTGACTGGGGCAGCCTTACGGAGTTCCTACCTTTAAGGGGAATGCTTCTGTCTCTTCTCCATTTAGGATGATGTTGGCTGTGGGTTTCCTGTATATGGCTTTGATTACATTGAGGAATGATCCCTCCAATTCAATTCCCTCTGGGACTTTAAGCATGAAGGGATGCTGGATTTTGTCAAAGGCTTTTTCTGCATCAATTGGGATGATCCTGTGGTTTTTGTCTCTCAGTCCATTTATGTGTTTTGTGATATTTATTGATTTTCGTATGTTGAACCATCCCTGAATCTCTGGTATGAATCCAACTTGTCATGATGGATGATCTTTTTGATGTGGCTCTGTATGCGGTTTGCAAGTATTTTGTTGAGAAATTTTGCATCTGTGTTCATTAATGAGATGGGTCTATAGTTCGCTTTTTGGTTGTATCTTTTCCTGGTTTTGGTATTAGAGTGATTCTTGCTTCATAGAAGGAATTTGGGAGATTTCCCTCTGCTTGAATCCTTCTGAACAATTTGAGTAATAATGGTTGTAAGTCTATCTGTAAGAATTCTGCCCTGAAACCATCTGGGCCTGGGCTTTTTTAGGTTGGGAGGTTTCTTATTACATCTTCAATTTCTTCATATATTATGGGTCTGTTTAAGCTGTCGATCTCTTCTTGGTTAAGCTTTGGTGATTCCCAGGATTTCACATATTCATCCATTTTTCCTAGGTTTTCAAACTTAGTAGAGTATAGGTTTTTGAAGTATTCCTGTCTGATTGTCTGGATCTTCTCATTGTCCTTTGTGATATTTCCCCTTTCATCATGGATTCTATCGATTTGGAGTTTCTCTCTTTCTTTTTGTTAACTAGGCTAGAGGTCTCTCTATCTTGTTTATTCTCTCAAAGAACTAACTTTGGGATTCATTGATTTTTTTTGTATTGTTTTCTTTGTTTCTAGTTCATTGATTTCTGCTCTGATTTTTGTTATTTCTTCCTGTCTGTTGTGTTTAGGGTTCATCTGTTGTTGTCTCTCAAGTATTTTTAGCTATAGTGTTATATCATTCACTTGTGCTCTTTCTGTTTTTCTGATGTAGGCACTCAGGCCTATAAACTTCCCTCTTAGGACTGCTTTTAAAGTATCCCATAGGTTTTGTTGTGTTGTATTATTGTCATTCAGTTCCAGGAATGCTTTTATTTCTTTCTTATTTCTTCCTTAAACCTTTCTTTATTCAGGAGAGTGTTGTTTAGTCTCCATGTATTCTTGTAGATCGTAGGGTTTATCCTGGTATTGATATTGAGCTTTATTGCACTGTGGTCTGATAGAATGCATGAAATTATTTCAATCTTTTTGTATTCATTGAGTTTTTTTGGTCTCCCAGGATGTGGTCGATTTTAGAGACTGTTCCGTGGGGTGCTGATTAGAAAGTGTATTCTCTGGTATTTGGGTGCAATATTTGGTAGATGTCTGTGAGGTCCATTTGGTTTATCATAACATTCAGTTCAGATGTCTTTCTGTTTATTCTTTGCCCAGTTGATCTGTCCAAAGGACTTAGTGGGGTATTAAAGTCCCCTACTATGAATGTGTTGGGGTTAATCTGTGCCTTGAAGTCTTGGAGAATTGTCTTTATAAAGTTTGGTGCACCAGAGTTTGGTGCATTATATATTCATGATTGTGAAGTCTTCATGGTCAATTTTTCCTTTGATAAAGATGTAATGACCCTCTTTGTCTATTTTGGTTTCTTTTACTTTGAAGTCTGTTTTGTCTGATATTAAAATAGCAACACCTGCTTTCTTTTTGGTACCATTTGCTTGGAATATTTTTTCATCCTTTCACCTTAAGTTGGTGCCTATCCTTGAAAGTGAAATGGGTTTCTTGCAGACAGCATATAGACAGGTTTTGTTTCCTAATCCAATCTCCCAGTCTATGTCTTTTGATTGGGGAGTTTAGTCCATTAATATTTAAGGTTATAATTGAAAGATGCATGTCACTTCCTTTCACTTTATTATCCATTTGCATTTTTAGTCTCGGTTTCTACTTCTGCAGTTATGTTTTTATTAATTTCTTTTTGTAGGTGCTTGGGGATAGTTAATTTCTCATACCATCAATGTGGTCAAGCATAAATGGTTCATTTCTCCCTTAGTGCTGAGATCAAACCCAGGGTCTCACATATGCTATGCTAGTGCTACACTACTGAACTACACCCTCAGGCTCAGAGTTAGTTCTGTAAAAAAACAGGGAAGGGAACGGGGCTGGGGAGCTGGCACAGTCAGTAAAATACAACTATGAGAACCTGAGTCCAGGTCCTCAGAACCTATGTAAAGAGCTAGTCACAATGGTGTGCACCTATGATCTCAGTGCTGGGGTTGGGGGTCGGGAGACAGGTTCACTGACCAGCCAGCCTAGCCGAATCAGTGAGCTTCATGTTAACTGAGAGTCTGTCCTAAAAAGTAAAGGTGGAAACCTGGATCTGTAGTCCACTCCTATGAGCCAGAGTTGTGGTCTCCTCCTGTGAATTGGAGCTGTATCACCCCTGCCCACAGTAAGCCTGGAGCTCTGAGCTCCAACAGTGAGTGATGGTTTCATATTCCTCTGGCGTTGGGGTGATGATGGAGTAAACTGGAAGATGGAGGCAGTAAGTTTTAGGCTTCTCTGAATGGATGCATGCCCACAGCCCTCCCCAGGAGGTCCCAAGTTATACACGGACCAAGTGTATCTGCCTCTGTGTTAGACTTGTGATGGGGATCACGAAAGTCTCTCATTTTCATTTTCTAGTCTTAAGAGAACTGATTCTCAAGAATGGACTTTTCACCTGCCTTGATGACCAGCTAAAGTCAATGTCCTGGGCACCAGGCCCTGACACTAGACCTTTCTCACTGCCAGGCACCAAGAAATTCTCCATTATTTTTCCATTGCTCTTCTATAGCTACAATATACCCTTATATGTGCCCTACAAATAATGTAAAGCACCTAACAGAACTTCTAGAGCTAAAACTGAACACTAGACAAGGACATGGAGACATTGGGGGATGAAGGATGAATATATTCAAAACACATTGTATCCATGTATGAAGTTCTCAAAAAATTAATAAAAATATTGCATAAAAAAGATGGATAATGGTCGAGGAAGCACACCTACCCTCAGCACACATGTACATATACACCTGTCCAAACATGTGTATATATTCACACCACACTAAGAAATACAGTACAATTACAACAAAAATGCATAACACACACAATAAACAAATAACCAAGCAGGAACACATAATTTAGCACAGCAAGGAGGAAAGAACAGGTGGGACGCTGAGAGCCCTGTTTCTCAGTTGTGTTTTGGTCATTATTGTGACATGTTGCTGCTGTTGGAGACATGCTACATGAATCATGAAACATACTGGTTCATGCTATGACAAGTTCCTATGGATGTGGATTACTGCAATGTCATGAAACTCTTGCCTACGGACTCCACTTTATTCCATTCACATTTGTAAGTTTGTCCATTTTCCCACTGTGCCAAAGATGATAAATGGAAAGAACTCTCAGCCCCCATTAAATATTGTGACAGACTAGCCTTCCTCTCTTGATGATCTAAATTCAGCTACTAAGCCTCAGTCACAAGCCCAGACTTGCCTGCTCTCCTTCCACTACCAACAAGAGTAACTCTAGAATAACTTAAAATGAGGAAAGATCATTTTGGCAAGTGAAACTTCTACACAAAATTCCCTGCAGTGAGGGACACTGCAATACATAGCTGTTGACAATGAGAAGAATGGGAACAACAAAACCCTAAAGGACAGAATGCCATTTGTAAGAGGGATTATAAGAATTTGGTAGGTTACTTTGGCATAGACACATATGTTTGGATGATATGTTAATCCATGAATTACATTTTCCCCCCTGTTAAATATGACAGGGACTTACTGTGGCTTATAACATCTCCTAACCGTTAGATGATTTAAACTTGTGGCATCAACCATGGGTTATTCCTCCAAGGAGAGAGCCAATAGCCAATTAGATTTGGGATATACAGGCACATGGCTGCCTCTGCTGCACAGTATTTCCAGGCAGGTGAGGTGTAGCTGGTGCTGACAGTGGAGTCTCTACCATAACTATTAGTGCTGCTTAAATACCTATATATCTAATTACTTGTGCTTCATTAGTAGGATCGAAAGGTTACTCCTGGACAAACAGTCAGCCCATGAAAGGAAACAGCCAGAATTGACCAGAGTCCAACTCAACAGCTCCAGAGAGAGTGGACTGTTTTACTTCTCATCCACCTGTGCCCCTTTTCTAAGCCTAGGGAACAATCTGCGGAAGAGGGGGCGTGGTAGAATGTAAAGGCTGCAATTGGGGTGAATGGTGAAACTACAGCGATGTTAGTCTGGACACTCATTTGATCAACTTGATTGAACAAACAACCTGTCACCCCCCACTGGATGGTGGGGTTGTGGGGGTTGGGGCACAACATCCTGCAGATTGGTTTTGCACGAAGGATGCTTGTACTCATGGATTATCACTTATAGCTAAAAAATGAAAAAAAAAACAGAAAAAGATGCAGGAAAGTTATGGCAGAATACATGATCTGGGGTGGGGTGGGGGTGGGAGGGAAGGGAAAGGGAAATATGCCTGATCTGAATTGGAAAATGATGTACGAAATGCACAAAGCATCAATAAAAATTAAATTAAAAAAATTCTAAATCTAAATATACAAAAAAAAAGAATTTGGAAAGTGATAACTGTGGAATCAGAGGAGAGAGGATGTCTAAGAGATACTTCAATAGCACAAAGTGCTTGCTGGCTGATGAAACACAGAGTGAAAGGAGAAAGCAGTTGAAGATAATTCCCAGCTTTCGACCGAGCTTCCAAGGAAGGCAGCTCCTGAGAAAGAACTCAGAAAATGATGAGTGTGAAGGTGGCAGTGTCAAACTCAGTGGAATAAGATATCTGTGCACCATCCAAGTTAGAGAATCTCCATTAAAATATACAATGATGATGTGATTTAAATGTTAAAAGTCACCCCTAAGCTCATGTGTTTGAGCACTTGGTCCCCAGCTTTCAGGAAGGTTATAGAAACTTTAGGAGATGGAGCCATAGTAAAGGAAGTATGTCATTAAGAGTGAGCTTTGAAGTTTTATTTTTTTTATTTAATAACATTTTTTATTGATGCTTTGTGCATTTCATACATCACTTTCCAATTCAGTTCAGGCATATCTCCCCTTCCCTTCTCCCCCACCCCCACCCCAACCGAGATCATGCATTCTGCCATGACTGTCCTGCATATCTCTCTCAGTTCTTTTCTTTTTTCCATTTTTTAGCTATAAGTGATAATCCATGAGTACAAGCATCCTTCATGTAAAACCAATTTGCAGGCTGTTGTGCCCAAACACCCACAGCCCCACCTTCCAGCAGGGGGTGAGGGGTTGCATGTTCAATCAGGTTAATCAAATGAGGGTCCAGACTACATTGCTGTAGTTTCACCCTTCACCCCATTCGCAGCCCTTACATTCTACCGCGCCCCCTCTTCCACAGATTATTCCCTGGGCTTAGAAAAGGGGTACAGGTGGATGAGAAGCAGAACAGTCCACTCTCTCTGGAGCTGCTGTCTTGGATTCTGGTCAATACTGGCTGTTTCCTTTCATGGGCTGACAGTCTGTCCAGGAATAACCTTTCAATCCTACCAATGAAGCACAAGCAATTAGATATATAGGTACTTAAGCAGCATTAATAGTTATGGTAGTTTACTTTGTTATAGACACATATGTTTAGATGAGATGTTGATCCACGAACTACATTTTTTCCTGTTAAATATGATGGGGTCTTACTGTGGCTTATGATATCTCCCAACCTGTAGAGGATGTAAGCTTGTGGCATTTTATAACCTTACTACTTCCTGTTCCCTCTGCTTCCTGACTGCTGATACACTGAGATGGGCATCCTCATGATCTTCATCCTGCGGTGGGACCCAGGGGATGCTGAGGGAGGAAGAATCAATTTTCTTCAGGCACTAGTTCCTTGAGAGGTTGCCTAATCCCAAGTGGGCAGTCCTGAACACAGTTACACACAAGCACCACTAAAGGAGAGAAGAAAATTTTTTGTGGCAAAAAAATTTGCCACAGGGTGTGAGGGTGCACTGTAGAAGGAGTTGGAAGGGGATTGGGAGGGGTGCAGATATAATATTCATAAGAAACTCTCAAAAATAAAAAAGAAAAGGTTTACACATATGTATGTTAAATTTATATCAAAAGACAAAAAACTAGAATAGCTAAACAGTGAAGAAAATAAAGTAGGAGGAAAACACAAACCAATTTTAAGACTTAATGTAATAATCAAGAGTTTTGACACTGGTGAAACAGACACATACTTATCACTAGAACAGAATAAGGAACCCAGAAATAGACACATATAACTATATCTAAGAATGTTTAGTAAGAGACAGAACCCAAGTCAGTATGCTGTTTTAAACAAATGCACTGGTAGACGTTTTATAAAAATGAACCTTGATGTCAACCTCATGGCTCGTGCACAAATTAGTTCAAATCATATCACAGATTCTAAATGAAAAGCATAAGACTACTGGGGGAGAACCTGGGAGGAAAATCTTCTTGACCAAGGAGAGTTCTTAAACATATCACCCAAAACAGTAGGCATAAAAAAAATATATAAAGGGGCTGCAGAGATGGCTCAATGGTTAAGAACACTGGCTGTTCTTGCAGAAGACCTGGGTTTGACTCTCAGCACCCACATGGTGACCAACAACTGCCAGTAACTCCAGTCCCAGGGGACCTGAAGTCATCTTCTGGCCTCCTCTCACATTGCACAACAGGGGGTGCACTTACACACATGCAAGCATAACATTCATACACATACAATAAAAATTAATATAATTTTTTAAATAAAAAGAAAATATTAAATTGGATGTCATCAAAATGTAAATTTTTTTTCTCTGTAAAAGACCATGTGAAGTGGTTCAAAGCATAGCTATCAACTGGGAACAATATTTTGAGAAATACAACTAGTGTGGAAGTTTGAATGAAAAAACTGTCTGCCATAAGCTCATGTGTCTGGACACATGGTCTCCAGTTGGTGGCACTATCTGAGGAGGTTATGGAGACTTTATGTAGCATGTCTCCAACAGCAGCAACATGTCACAATAATGACCAAAACACAACTGAGAAACAGGGCTCTCAGCGTCCCACCTGTTCTTTCCTCCTTGCTGTGCCAAATTATGTGTTCCTGCTTGGTTATTTGTTTATTGCGTATGGGGGTTATGGAGACTTTAGGAGACAGACATTTGCTGGAGGAAGTACGTCACTGGGGGGAGGGGGACTTTGAGCTTTTGTAGTCTGGTTCCCTTCACTATTCTCTCTGCCTCTTGTGTATGGAAGGAAACTGACTAGACAGCTTCCTGACCCTGCTGCCCTGTCACATCTCTTCATCTAGCTGAATTCTAGCCCTCCGGATTCATAAGCCAAAAACGCACAAACAAATGAATAAGCAAAGAAAAGAACACTTTTTCTTCCTTAACTTGCTTTTGGTTGTGGTATTTTATCCCTGCAACAGAAAAGTAACAAATACACTCACAATATAATTTTTAGAGCTCTCAAAATTTGACAGCAAAGCAAACAATTCAGTCATAAAAGCAGCGAATCAATGGAATAGCATCCATCCTCGAGGGCTGCAGGGAAGTGGGCTCAGGAGGGCAGTGGGCCAAGAGCAGCGTGGCTCCCAGGACAGAGGCGCAAGCAGGTCCGGAGAGGGCCTGGCCCTCCTGATAGCCGCCACAGGGCACGTCCAGTGCCTGCCTGTGCTCTGTGCCCCTGGTTCCTGGAAAGCCAGTGGTTTCCCGCCCAGCCAGGCTGGTGGCACTCCAGAATGACAGAACTCAAGATTGACCTAGGCCTGCTGGTGGGAGCAACAACTCAAAGGACTGTCGAAGCCCAGTTCTGGGTCCATCAATTACAAGCCATAGACAGTAGTCAAAACTGACTAAAGCTGATCAAAGATGCTGATCAAAGACGCTCAGAGCTTAAGTGAAGAACTGAAGACTTCATTCCCCCAAGCCACCTGGAACATCAGCCTCGACTTGAGAATTTCAAAAAAGATGCAAACCAGGAGGGAAAAGGGAGGGGCAGTCAGAGTTTCAAGCATTTTCTTACTGAGTGTTCCTCCCAGAGGATGGAAGTGACTCTTAATGCACCTGGGGAAACAGGCCTGAGAAGCTTGTATAAGCTACCCTAGGGTGTGGACATTGTGTTGTAACCAGGGCCTTCTTGCCTCCCAGGATATGAAATTGGCGACCCATAAGCTCTGCTTCCTGCACTCGGCTGGCCTGCTAGGATGTTCCTCATGAATGCCGCTCTAGGAGTGGCACTCCAATCTAGATATAGAATGTCACCAGTTCCTCAGTGACCATCAGCACACTGCAGTGAGGCAGGGCTGCCCTGGACATGAGTCGTGAGCGGGTCAAGCAATGAGGTCAACTCATAGAGAGGCACCTAGACACCAGGCTGGCCCCAACCCTGCCCCTGTACAAAGGGCAGCCAGAGTCCCTTGCCTGTGGTCTTGATGCAGACAGACCCAGACCCCCTGGGAGACTTGGTCCCTAGGAGCTGGATTCTGACAATGATGACTCTGTGGACCAAGTCATCAAGGAAGTCACCCTAAGGGCAAAGGGTGGGGCTTCCAGCCCACATCCCAAACACCCTACCCCCACCCCATGCCCCAGACCCTACCCACAGAAGTACCCTGCCCATCTTGTCTGTGTCCCCCACAACTTGCTCCTAACAGGCCAGAGATACTCTGTAGGAAAGAGCCAACCCCATAGCCACAGCCTGGAGTGTGCACATGGAGCCAAAGGCCCAGGGCTCCCATTAGCTGGCCAAAGGAAGAAGGTGCCCAGAGGCAGCCAGCCTCTTGGGAGGGGAACTCCCTGTGCTGAGCACCCACCCACCTCCCTGCTACCCGGTGCAGATGTGAGCCAGCAGTGCCCAAGAATGCCACTGGGAACAGCTCTCCAGGCAACAAAGCATCTCCAGGCTTCACAAAGACCAGGGCCCAGGAGGGAGCAAGACTGCCACAGCAGAAAGTGCTTTGGCTCAGCTTCCCAGTTGTGCCAAAGCAGGTGCTGAGGCTGCGGATGCTGGAGCCACCTTTCACCTGAACTTTGGCTGTCGGAGCTACTGACTCCCAGCCCTGGATTCCACACTGACTTCACTCCCTTGGAGTAACTTTGCATCAGACAGGTTGTCCAGTCCATGGGCACTGAACTCAAGGCACAGCATGGGGTCCTTGGGAGTAAGAAAGAGAAGGGGGCCACTGTCACAAGCTGGAGGACCACCCAGCCTGTTTTAAGCCCCAAGAAGGGCCTGCCTTTCCCAGGCTTTTCTCCCCTGCTATCCTCTCAGCACTTCCATTTCCAGGGTCCCACCACCTTGACCTTCAGGGAACCTGGCCACAGCCCTGTGTTTGGAAGCCCACACTTGCTCATGAAGGACGGTGGGCACTGGCAGAGCTGGAAGGCTCAGGGGAGTCTCAAAGAGCACCACAGAAGGAGCTCTGGCTCTGAGGACAACATCCTGGACTTAAGATACCAGCAAAGGGTTGATCAGGACCAGGAAGCCTTGAGCAGTGACACCAGTGAATTTAGTGACATCTCCGTGGAAGATGGGGCAGCCACACAGTGAAGGACAAAGTCTTCAAGTTATAACAGGCATCCTGGCTCTCACAGCATCTATGGGAAGCACTGTCTGTGTATCTGTCTGGGTGGAAGGAGTCCTGGTGGTTAAAGAGAGTAAAGCAGTTCTTTCTAAGTAGCTGTGTGTGTTGCATATAGAAACCTCAAATGACATTTTTATTTAATAGATGTGTTCTGGTGGATATGGTTTTGTAGCATTCTGTAAGTTATTTAAAGTGGTGGAAAAAGTATTTTTGGAAAATGTGGTTTGATTTTGCAGGGTGTTCCTAACTGTAGTTCTCTATGGTCTCTGTACATGTGTGGTGGATGAGCAAATGTTCTAAACATCCTCATAAGGGTCAGAGACTGAGAGTGAGAAGAGACTTGACTCTTCTAGTCTTGCTGATGCAAATGTTGCAGACTGGGGACAATACCAGCTGCCTATCTCAGAAGTTTTGATGTGGTTGAGGGGTGACACTAGGATTGTTAGGACCAGGTTAGAAAAAGTTAATTAGAAGGAAGGAGTTAACTGTAAAATTGAATTAGCTAAAGCAAACCTGGTTCCTATGACTACCTTAACCGCAAGAATACAGTCCACCCTGAGTTCCTAGTTCCCACAGCTAACTGAGATCAGGATAAACTTTCCTAGCCCTGATGGAGTGCATCCACTCCCCAAGGGGCTTCACGCTGCTAAACACAACCAATCAGCTTAAACGTCACCACCGCTTGATTTGTGTTTCTGTAGCCTCTCAGTTGTGTTTCACTAACAATCACCAATGCTCCCCCTGGTTTGTGGTTTTTGCATTTTTTGTCCTTAAAAACTCTCTGTAACAGACAGTTGAGGTCACACTCATACCTGCATGGAGTGGGTTGTGTTCCTGATGCATCAACAATTGCTCCCCCCCATGCATGAGTTTTTTCAATTGGGTTTTGCTGCACTAGCAAATTAAATAAATTTTGTTTCGAAGATTGAATCTTGGGCTTGAACGTTTTTCTGTGCAATTTTTGGACCCAACAGGATGAGATGTTTTATGAAGGACCCTAGTCCCTGGTCAGAGCTTGTCTTCTAAGATCTGTAATTATAGCCCTTCAATTGGAAATGCTTTAGAGCACCACAGCCATTGAATAGCTCACCACCCATCTCCTGTGGTGTGTGGAAGTCTGGCTGCTGCAGCTTAGCTGAGCCTGGAGCATCCAGTGTCTTGTCAAGTTGCTGGAGGATTCCAGCATCTAAACAAACCTCTCCATATGAAAGCTGCTGACCTTTGTTTTTAATTGTGGCTCTCAAAGGTAGCTCTACCTGTTGGTGTTGACTGTTCTTGTTGTATACTCAAGTGGGACCATGAAGTACCTGGTTCCTTGAACATATATACCAGCTTCGATGGTGAAACTCAGCTCTAGAGGCACTGGGGACAGCCCTCCAGACTCCCACCATGCAGGACCCAGAGCACAGTTGGGCATAACCAAGGGCCACACCAGCAGCCCCAATGGCTTTCTACATGCTGTCTCTCCCCAAAAGGTAGAAGGGTCTGGCTGGTGCTGAGGCTGGGCTGTCTGCATATTAGGCTGAGTGATGACAATTGATTTTGCCTTGGTGCTGAGGTGTCCATGCAACTATGGGGTTTGAAGCCATTCTGGGCCTTAAGGGTTACTCTGAGCTGTGATTATCTACCTGTCACCCCTAATTTATGCAATTCAGTCTCCTGGATTGCTGTGATTGATTGAGGTCAAACATGGTGGCGAATTCCCTTGGCATCCTAATGTGGAAGTGGATCGCCTCACTTGTGCACCTGGGTCTTAACTGCAGTTCACGTCTGTGACCCAAATGCAAAAACACACTCCCACCCTCCTCAGCATCTGCCTTGTCAGAACTGTGGTGTTCCAGCCCTGTGGTCCTGTCACTATCCCCAGGCATTTTTAACAGATTTCCTCTGTGTGTGTGTGTGTGTGTGTGTGTGTGTGTGTGTGTGTGTGTGTGTTTACTTAAGTGCTTCTGGGAAAAACAGTTCCATGAAAACCATGCTCCCTCTTTAAAATTTTAGAGTACTTTCAACCCTTGAAAACAAAACAAAAAATCTTGTTTTGGATATAAGATCTGTTTTTTTTTTTTTTAATGAATAAACAAGCACTACCCATAAATGAAAAAAAAAGGGAGCATTGATCAGATCTTTAACAGAATAATAGATGAAAATTTCCCCAAACTAAAAATAGACAAACCCATAAAATATAAAAAGCACATAGGACTCCAAATAGACAAGATTAGAAAAGAAAAGCCCCACACCATATCATAGTTAAAATGCTAGATGCCCAAAACATAGACAAAATTCTGAAAGCTACAAAAGAAAAACAAGTCACATACAAAGGGAAACCCATCAGAATTACAACTGACTTCTTGGCACAAACCATGAAAGTAAGAAGAACATGGAGCAAAGCATTTCCTGTGTTAAAGGACTATGGATTCCAACCCAGAATATTATACCCCCCAAAAACGTTGATTCTAGTTGAAGGACAGAGAAAAATATTCCATGACATAAACAAGATGATAGACTACATGTCCGGAAAATCAACTCTTCATAAAACACTTGAAGCAATTCAAAGGGCAGAACAGAGGAGCAACTATCCCCAAGCACCTAGGAAAAGAAAAAAATAAAAACATAACCATAGGAGTAGAAACCTAGACTAAAAATCCAAATGGATAACACGGTGAAAGGAAGCAACATCCATCTTAAAATTATAACCTTAAATATTAATAGACTAAACTCCCCAATCAAAAGACATAGACTTGGAGAATGGTTTAGGAAACAAAATCAATCTATATGCTGTCTACAAGAAACCCATCTCACTCTCAAGGTCCAGATGGCTTCATGGCAGAATTCTATAAAATATTTCAAGAAGACTTACAACTAATTACTACTCAAGTCATTTAGAAGGATACAAACAGAGGGAGTTCTCCCAGAACTCTTCTATGAAGCCAGCATCACTCTATTACCAAAACCATGCAAAGATACAACCAAAAAGGAGAACTATAGACCCATTTCCTTAATGAACACATGCAAAAATTCTAAATAAAATACTTGCAAATCGCATACAGATCCACATCAAGAAGATGATCCACCATGACCAAGTTGGATACATTCCAGAAATGCATCAATAAATATCATCAAACATATAAATGAACTAAAAGACAAAAACCATACAATCATCTCAATTGACGAGGAAAAAGCCTTTGACAAAATCCAGCATCCTTTCATGCTTAAAGTCCTAGAGGGAATTGGACTGGAAGGATAATTCCTCAATGTAATCAAACCCATATACAGGAAACCGACAGCCAATATCATCCTAAATGGGAAAAGCAGAAGCATTCCCCTTAAAGGTAGGAACTCAGCAAGGCTGCCCTCTGTCACCACTCCTTTTCAATATCGTGCTTGAAACACTTGCTAGGGTAATAAGGCAAGAAAAGGAAATTAAAGAAGTTCTAATTGGAAAAGAGGAAGTCAAGCTATCCCTTTTTGCTGATGATATGATTGTCTACCTAAGGGATGCTAAGAACTCCACCAGAAAACTCCTAGAAATGATTAAGAGCTTCAGTAAAGTGGCAGGATACAAAATAAATCTAGAAAATCAGTAGCCTTTCTTTACACCACCAACAACCAACTGAAGAAGGAATACGAGGAGACCTTCCCACTCAAAATAGCCTCAAAAACAATAAAACACCTAGGAACAAACCTAACCAAAGATACCAAGGCTCTCTACAACAAAAATGTTAAACCCCTGAAGAAGGAAATTGAAGAAGACATCAGAAGATGGAAAGACTTCCCATGCTCATGGATTGGGAAAATTAATATAATAAAAATGTCCATTCTACCCAAACTCTTGTACAGATTTAATGCAATCCCAATTAACATCCCTAAGAGTTTCTTCACAGGCTTGGGAAAAAATCCTTAATTTCATTTGGAAAAACAAAAGACCCTGAATAGCCAAAGCAATCCTGACTGTAAAGAGCAATACAGGGGGGATCTACATACCAGATTTCAAACTATATACTACAGGGCTATAGTCATAAAAACAGCCTGGTACTGGTACAAAAACAGACCAGTTGACAAATGGAACAAAACTGAAGATCCAAAACTGAGCACATACAAGTTCAGCCACCTCATATTCGACAAGGGGGCCAAGAAGACACAATGGAGGAAAGACAGCATCTTCAGCAAGTGTTGTTGGCAAAACTGGATCACCACTTGCAGAAGAATGAAATTAAACCCCTACCTCTCGCCCTGTGCAAAAGTCAATTCCAGATGGATCAAAGACCTCAACCTGAAACCCAAAACTCCAGAGGCAATAGAAGAAAAACTTGGCAGCAGACTACAAGACATAGGCATAGGAAAAGACTTCCTAAATCAGTAACTGTGCAAGAATTAAGGTTGACAATTGACAAATGGGACCTCATTAAACTCAAAAGCTTCTGTACATCAAAAGAAACAATCAAGGAAGTGAAGAGAAAACCCACAGAATGGGAGGAAACCTTCACTGCAGATACATCTGACAAAGTATTGATTTCCAGAGTATACAAACCACTCAAAAAACAAAGAAGAAAGAAAACAAATGAATCACTCAAAAGATGGAGCAAAGAAATGAATAGAGACTTCACAGAGGAAGAATTAGAGATGGCTGAGAAAATCTCAAGAACTGTTCAACATCACTAATAATTAGGGAAATGCAAATTAATACCACTTTAAATATCATCTCACTCTGATAAGACTGGCTAGGATCAAGAAAACAAATGATACCAAGTACTGTAGACGTTGTGGGGAAAGGGGAACACTCATCCATTGCTGTTGGGAATGTAAACTTGTACAGCCACTAAGGAAAGTAGTGTGAAGAACCCTTGGAAATCTCAAAATGAGCTTGCCATTTAACCCAGTCATATCACTCCTGGGTATATACCCACAAGACTCATCTTACTGCAGAAATACATGCATAGCTATATTTATTGCAGCTCTGTTCACAATAGCAAAAAGCTGGAACCAACCCAAATGTCCCTCAACTGACGAGTAGAGAAAATGTGGTACATGTACACAATGGAGTTCTATGCAGCAGTAAAGAAAGATAACATCATGAACTTTGCAGGTAAATGGATGGAACTAGAAGATATTATATTAGGTGAAGTGACACAGTCCCAGAAAAACAAACTACAAATGGTAACCCTCATCTGTGGATATTAGTGTCAATAACCCAGTTGTAAATACTTGTGAGGAGGGATGCATATTGGAAAGAACAACAACATAAAGACTGCATCAAAAACTGACTAAAATGGTGAAACTGGAGGGGTGGGTGGGGTGGGAGATGGACACGGGTCTATATTCAATTAATGTATATTTAATTGATGTGAGTTTAACAAGTATCCAATTTTGCCCAAACCCTATCTACAAACTACATGGTATTTTAGAACTCAGTAAAAGTAAAAATATCTATATTAAACAACATCAGTTTAAAGATTTTAATAAAAATGGTAATACATCTAAGTTAAGTGGAAACATAAATTGTTGTCCACATTTGTTTTACTTAAAATCTGTATAACAATAACCTTGGGATTAACATATACAAACGTTCTCTATAATTTCTGTGTTATACAGTATCATCTTGTAACATTCTCATTCACCTGTAGGATAATTTAACTTAAGGAAGCAAGCTTGCTTCCCAAATTAACAACACACAGTCACCCAAAACACCTTGGGTAAATGTAATGAAATTTACACATTGATTCCTGCCTACAGGTATGTGTACTACAACTGCCTTTTTGAGACTCATGGGTCAAAAAATAAAAACCTAAATTTAAAAAGGGGGGATACAGTTATATATTAAACATTTTGTCAAATTTTCTATTTAAATCTTAAAACTAACTATGGGAAAAGATTTCTATGTTCCCACAGGTCAAAACATCACCAACTTAATGGATGAGAAAGAAAAGATACAGCTTTGCATTGTGCAGGATGTACCAAGAAATACCAGCAGAGAAATTGGCCCATCTAAGCATTGAAAGGAAGAAAAGCCTCAGACTGCTACAGACATCAAACATCTGTGTGGGTCCTATTTGTAACAATCCTATTTGTTTATAATGAGTCCTGATGAACCTTACCTTCTAGGGGCCACAAAGTTTTAATATGAGAGACCTTCTTATCTCCTTTTCATAAAATAAAGAAATCCATGATGGTAATGAAGTCATTCTCTAACCGTATCTTAGAGCTGACTGTTACAGAGGTAATCTCTTACAAAACCAGTATAACTGCTTTCTTTAATTGACTAATAGACATAGGAAATGTAAAAAGGATTATTCTCTATTCAGAACCAAATATAATACTAAAGTCTTTTCAAGCTATGCATTTAAGCAAAATATGTTAATACAGGAGAGCTCTGATATCAGCAATGGATTATTCTGCCAAAGAGATGTTGGCCAGGGGATCCAAGCCCCCCAAGAAGGTAAAGCTTCTTGCCTGTAAACTGGGATACCTGCCAGAAGAGAGGCGGTAAGACCTTGCTGTCGAAGACCTGATGCAGGCATGGGAAAGATGTATTGAGACCACATTTGCAAGTGTACAGTTGTTCTCTGGAATGCCAGAGTGTTACCAAAGGCCACTAAACCAATAAAGCAAAAATTGGTCTCCTTGAGTCAAGCAAGACTCCTCCATCAGCATCAGCTACACCTCACCTGCCTGGAAATACTGTGCAGCAGTGGCAGCCACATGTCTATATATCCCAAATCTAATTGGCTATTAGCTCTCTCCTTGGAGGAATAATTCACAGCTGATGCCACAAGCTTACATCCATCTAGTGGTAAGGAGATGTTATAAGCCACATTAAGACCTTGTCATCTTTTACAGAAAAAATATAATTCATGGATTAGCACACCATTCAAACATCTGTGTCTATAACAAAGTAACCTACCATAACAATTAGTACTGTTTAAATACCTATATATCTAATTGCTTGTGCCTCATTAGTAGGATTGAAAGGTTATTCCTGAACAAACTGTCCACCCATGAAAGGAAATAGCCAGAACTGATCAGAGTCCAAAATGACATCTCCAGAGAAAGTGGACTGTTTTGCTTCTCGTCCACCAGGGCCCCTTTTCTAAGCCTAAGGAACAATCTGCAGAAGAGGGGGCATGGTAGACTGTAAGGGCTGCATCTGGGGTGAATAGTGAAACTACAGCAACGTAGTCTGGACACTTATTTGATCAACATTATTGTACATATAAGCCCCACCAGCTGGATGGTGGGAGACTTGGACTGTGTAGGTTTGGGCATAGCTGCTTGCAAATTGGTTTTACATGAAGGATGTTTGTACTCATAACATTACTTATTGTTAAAAATAAAAATAAAAAAATTGGAGAAAAAAAGATGCTGATGAATTGCACTTATATGTGAAGCTAAGCTTTTTCACATTCACTGCCCACCTACATTTATGACTTTCAATATAGACTATAATTGGTGATAAGCAAACTCTCTCTATTGAATGGAAACTCTCTTTGCATGAAGCATTTAAAATTCATTGAAATAATGGAAAACAATTAACAATATTTTCCTGGAAAGAATGATAATAAATCATTTATAACTGGGAACCAGGTACATATTCTTGTTTTTATCTGTTTGCTTTGAACTGTATTTTCTAAATGAATACATCGTATCTAGCACCAAATATATCAGAGCCAAGTATAATATGGTAAGAGATATACAAACATGAGAATTCACATCTAAGTTGTAGATGGATACACGGTAGGTGATTAACTACTTTAACTTCAGAACAAAAAGAAACTAAAGGAAGGGTCCTGGAGGTAATTTCATTTTTGGTATGTATCCCCCCGTATGTCATTTTGTATTTTCCTCTAGCAAGCATTTATGTTTAGATCGCATAATTAAATGAAAGTATGTTTTAAAGTAACAATGTTTAAAAAATATTTGACATATTCATAGGTTGTATTTTGCAGTGTTATAATAATGGTTTGGTGTTTCTCCTCTGAAGGTTTATTTGTTTCATCTTGATCTTCAGTGTGGTGATGGGGCCTTAAAAGGTGGGGTCTACCTTTGCATGTTAGACACTTCACACAAATTAGGTTAATCAGAAGTCACATAAACTTATGAGTTATTAATAATATCATCTAATAGATAAAGAAACAGAAACTGAGTAAGGCTACATGAATTGTGAGGTGGGAAGACCTGCCCACTGCAGGTAGCACTGTTTCCTAGGAAGATCCTGAACTGTAACTACAGAAAGGGAGCTGAGCACTAGTTGTGTGTATTTATTCTCCAGCTGCTCTTGACTGAAAATGTGACTAGCTGTTCAAGTTCCCACTGTCTTGACCTCCAACTTCCCTTCAGTGGCAGACTATAACCTGAAATTGTGAACTAAATAAACCCTTTCTCCGTTGCATGTCCATGTATTTTATCAGTGCATCAGGAAAAAAAAACTAATAAAGAGTCCAACACTTAGGTCACTCTCTAGCTTTCTTTCTTGAGGTGTGACCTCCTCCCACACAAGCTACTACAGTTCTAACAGCTTGCTGGGGCAATGGTTTTGAATCTCCAGAAGTCTTAAGCAAAATGTCTATTCCTTTTAAAGTTATCATGTCATAGGCACTTTGTTATAATAACAAAATCTAGGCTAATGCAATGACTAAATAAAATAATATAAGGAGTTCCCAATAGAAAGTAGCTGTTATTACTATGCTCTTTACCAAGAGAATATAAATAGCTCTCTAAACAGTGCATGGTAAAGGGAATTGAAAATTGAATCTCTTCCTATGGAAAGGTGGATTTTTTTTCTCCTTGTTGAATCTGGAAGTCCCATGGCTGGGTAGAAGTGATGTCACTGTGGCTCTGAAGCCTACCTTTAAAGGGATTTCCAGTTCCCTCCTTTGTGTTTTAGAGTCCTAATTCACTATGTAAGAAGTCAGCCTCCCATAGGCTGCTGTACTTTTGGGAAGTTTTGGTAAGAAGGCAACCACTCATAGGTTGCCACGCTTTCAGAACTTTTGGTCACTTGAAGAGCCCTGAAGGATAAATTACCACAGAGTGAGAGAAAGAAAACAAGTCTTACCAAAGAACAAGCCAGCAGAGTGAGGAAACTGGCATGGATTCCCTTGGGAATGACCTGTTTGCCATAGAAAAATGACATAACTAAACATTTCAGCCCACAATATTGTGAGTAAAAGTAAAATTGTTTTTAAGTCTGTGAGATTAGAGTCAATTTGGCATACCCAAAATAGTATGATTATGAGCAATTGTGTCTTTCTGTTTTTCCTATTTCCATTTTTCAATTTCTCACAGTAATCATGTCATTCCTCGGTAGGAAAGTAAATTATAAACTAGAAAAATTATTTTGGTTTGAATGAAAAGCTTGAGAGGAAAATGGAGTTGTTTCCAATAGAAAACTACTCCAGAAAAACAACCAATAAAGTTGTAATTATATCCATATGTCTGTTAATTGGCCCCTCAGCTGCCGAGAAACGAGAATTCAATGACTAAAGCTTTGTACAAGTGGAAACCTCTAGATGTTGGACTAATCATCTACAACTGTCTCTTCTCTGAGGACGGGCTGAATGTCAACATGTGCTACATGATGGGAATCTGAGTCTCAGCTTGAGGACAGAAAAACCACTAGAGCTTTTAGCAGTGTAATAAAAACAGAGTGATAAAGCTACAAGCTTTACAGGGTATCAACATAAAGCTGGTCTCCTCTTCAAGCTTTTTGCCAAATGTTGAAGTAGAACTGGGAAGTTGAGAATTATGTTAAAATGTGTTGGAAAGCAGTGTGCAGTCTCCTGGTATACAAAAGAGATAGGCCCACCAAAGTGAGGTAGTTCTTCACTTCTTTGAGAACACTAGCTGAAATAGGGAACAAAGTATCAGCAGCTTCATTTTCCATGAAGGACTGTGCCAATTCGGAGAACAGGACAGATTTTTAAAATTTCAAAAACCAGAAATCAGCAGGAACACTAGTTATCTGAATAGAATCAAAGTGGTATTATGTACATGTTTTCCTCTCTCCTGGAGGGAAGAGAGGCTCATAAGACTTGGGAGGATGATAAATTAAACATATAAGGAACATCAGAACCTAACAAGATTCAAAAAGCCCCTTCCAAAAGTTGCACAATCAACAACTGCTGGTGTAGGAGACTCTTCAGTAGAGCTGCCTGAAGCATGGGCAGGAAGCACCAGGGAAGCAGCTTTGTTAGTCATCACCTATAATGGGTGGGCTTTTAGGTGATGCACCTGATTTGAGTCACCCATGCCCTCATAAATAACTCTTTACACATGTGCTTCTAAGTAACCCCTATAAATTTATTGGTTCAACAAACTAGACTTGGTTGGAATTGTTTCCTTTGTCTGTTGTCAGTGTCCTATCTGGAGTGAACAGATACTTGCTCATGTCTTCCCAGAGAAAGCCATATAACCCAAGTGGCACAGAAACAGAACAGAAGAGGAATTGGAAGCAGTTGCCCGGCCTCTGCAATGGTAACAAGACATTCAATGGGGGCTAAAACATTTGAGGAAGGAGCATCCATGGAGATCATCCTGATGTGGCCATCTTTTCCATTTGCTATGAAATGGCATGGCTTCTTGTAGTAGCATTTGTGTTGCCATGATGATAAAATATGCAACCAATTTTTACTTGTTGTCAGGGAAAATGGATCCCAGGATGGCAATCTTGTCTCTATGGCATGGGGCAGTATGTTTCCTTGATATGTGGGGTCCACCACATAAATATGTGATGCCCCTGAAACAGCTGCTAGATTAAATAATATCTTACAATCCCTGACAGTAGCACATATGAGATGGAATCAAAGTAGGCTGGAACAGCAGTTGCATGGCCTTTGTCTGGGGCAGTATGACATGTAAGTAAGGATAAGCTATCTTCCCAGAAAGAATTTGACTACATAATAGAGGAATTACAATGAGAAAAGGGCATGCAGATGCTATGGTCCCTATCAGCCTCTGACATGTGGGAAAAAAGGATGATGAGGTGGAGGTGTGGGCTTGCTGTTTCTTACAGCAAGTTGGGTATAAGGGGGAAAAAAAGAACATGAATTTTTTCGTGTGCTAAAGAATGTCCTTGGGATCCAGAATCTTGAGACTCTGGTAAAGAATCAGTGAAAAGAAAGAAAAATTAATTGGAAGTTATAGAAAATATCCCTCAAGTCTGTCCTTTAACATAAGAGAAGGGGGGAAAAACATGGGTCACCATGCAAATGAGGGCCTTAATAATGGCCAGTGAAGTAAACAATGATGGTCAAGGGGTATCCAACATCTGAAATGTTTAAATTGAGAAAGAGTTTGAAAGAAGAAGTGAACCCCCCCCCTTATAGCCAAGCTCATGATGCTGTGAGACATGGGGAGGATGGAACCAGCATGAGTACTGTGGAAGAGAAGCTGGCTGATGTGCCTACTTATCCCTCCTGGAGATACTCTGGAAGAGAAGCTGGCTGATGTGCCTTCTTATCCCTCCTGGAGATACTGTGGAAGAGAAGCTAGCTGATGTGCCTACTTAACCCTCCTGGAGATACTGTGGAAGAGAAGCTGGCTGATGTACCTTCTTATCCCTCCTTGAGATACTATGGAGGAGAAGCTGGCTGATGTACCCTCTTATCCCTCCTTGAGATACTATGGAAGAGAAGCTGGCTGATGTACCTTCTTATCCCTCCTGGAGATAAAAGCTGCAAAATCTGAGGCAATACAGGGAAACCAATCCCTGGTAGATTGGCTCACATGAGCCTAGGGGATACATTACTATCATCACCTATGGTCTCCAGATATGTCAGGTGCTGGAAGAAAACAGAGGAAGGACACACATTATTGAAGAAATGGGGTATGTGAAAGGTGATGATGGATGTCCAGTTCACTATGCCTGATTAAGACTGTGTCTATAGGAGAATTAAAGGAAGAAATTAATTTAGCAGGGACATGGGGACAGGTATGGAGCTTTAGTAATTTTGTAAGCACAATGGTGAGACATAATCTTTTTGAAGTAAACAGAGGCTCTGCCACATTTATAATAGCATGCAAATATGTATAATATTGGTTAAAGAATTCATGAAGTAATAAGAAAGAAAGGGAGATGATGTGGTTTGTCATTCAAAAATACATGTGGCAACATTTGTGTAAAGCCAGAGTTCCTAGGAGTAAAACTGACAGAAAATTAAATGTTATGTCACTGAGCCTCTGGAAGGCTATAAAACCTGAGCAACAATCTACCATAGGGTTGAAAGAAGGACCAGGGGACAGAGTAGTAAACGTAACAAGAATTAAAACATCCTACGAGGAGTTTGGCATGGTGGTGCGCACCTTTAATCCCAGCACTCATCAGGCAGAGGCAGGTGGATCTCTGTGAGTTCAAGACCAGCCTGGTCTACAGAGTGAGTTCCAGGCCAGCAGGGGCTACAGGGTCTCAAAAATATAAAAAAAAAATAGTCTTATGAGTAAGAAATGATCCTGTCTCCCAAAGTGATATTTATATTTCTTCCATGCAAGAAAAGTATGCAGGGGTGCAACCCAGGGACCTTTCAACTGTCAGGTTTCACCAGTGGAGGAGCAGGGGCCACAATACTAATCTGGAATCTGTTAGAACTGGAGAGTCAGTTCCAACAGGTTGTGCAGCTAGTGAAAACACAAACCCACACCCACCCCTGAGCAGGGCCTAACAGTGCAAGCAAACCCTGACTAGACTGTCTGGAGTGGAGAGAGGCACAACAGCCTCATGGCAGTTCCCAAGATGATGAAGCAGAATGGTAATGAATGATAGCTATGAATTACAAATAGCTAAATAAGGTGGCACCTCCTAGTTGTGCTGCTGTAACAAACACTGTTCTTTTGATGGGACAACTGACGCAAGTCATGACAATTGATATAAGTTTTCATACTATATTGGACTTCCTTAACATTTCTAATTATCCCAACATCAATCAGCACTCACTTTGAATAGTGGTGGGTGGGCCTTCTGGTCCCCGTGAAAAAGTCTTATTATGTAATACTAATACTTATGTGTCTTCAACACTTCCAAAAACATGTTGAAGGGCAGTAAAAATAACAGTTAAAGAGTGTGAATGAAAGCACCTTGTGTGGCTAGAAAAAGGCACTCCCAGGAACCATAGGGTTGTTGGGTGAAAATCCTAGTGCCAGGGATGTGTTACCTCCATCAAGTTGTTGGCCAGGGAGAGCCCTGATGCCTCAAAAACCATAAGGCATAGTGTCATGCTGTTGGATACATGTCAAATCTATATGGTAAGTCCATATTATTGAAGACCCCACATGCATTGGTACAGAACATGGAAAATAAAACTGGGAGTCAACTGGGAACTTCTTCCTTGATGTAAGGCTTTTGAATAAAAGATGGTATGCAGGCTGCTGGGGAAGATGTGCAGCCAATAGTCCTGCTCAGCTATGGATCACTCATTCTATACTTTTAGCATACTAGACAGAAATGTATTTGTCATTACAATAGTGGCACAACTATCATGAGTGGAAATAAGTACAAGAAGTGAATACAAAAAAAAAAAAGAGAAGTGAATGCATGCTTAGTACTATGAGGTAAGACAAAAACCTGGGACTGAAGTGGTCTTTGAGCTCAGTGATGAAACTCCTGTTATTCACTGTTCTGTCAATGACAAAATGCCTTATGTGGTGGTTTGGATGAGAGTGTCCCCCATAGGCTTCAAGTATTCAGATAATTTGTCCCCAGTTGGTGGCACTGTTTTGGGAGGTCTTAGAAGGTGTGGCCATGCTGGAGGAAATACATCACTGGGGGCAGGCTTAGGGAGTTCAACAAGCCTTGCAGGCTCCAGTTGCTCTCTCTTGGCTTCCTGCGCTCATTGGAAATGTGAACCTTGGCTTTCTGCTCCAGCCCCAGCCATCATGCCTCCCTGCCATAATGGACTCTTAATTCCCTGGAATCATCAATCGTAAAAGCTCAAATAACCTTTTCCTTTTATAAGTTCCCTTGGTCATGGTGGTTTTATCACAGCAACAGAAAAGTGAGTAATACAGCTTTTGGTACAAGAAAGTGGGCTGATGGCCATGATGAACCTGACCATGTGGGTGTTTGAAGAAATGTGGAAGACTTTGGAACATTGGGCTAGAAAAGCTGTTGATTGGTGTAAGCAGAGCTTAACAGGCCATTCTAGTAGAAGCTTGGAAGTAAGCATTGCTGAAAAAAAAATGTATTTCCAGAGGAAAATAGAGACAAGCAGCAACTGGGATATTTTGTCAAAGAGTCTGGCTAGAGTTTGCCCACAGCCCAAATGCTTGCCTGATGCTAAGTTGAAAAGCAATGGACTAATTTTTTTTCAGAGGATATTTCAAGAAAGACTAACATAGAAATGGTGGTCTAGCTATTAATGGTGAATATTATACAGATCTATAGTAAAAAAGAGCAAATGGGGCAGAAAGAAATGCAGAATGTACAGTTTGGATTGTAAAAGTGCAGGAGGGAGATTAATGTTGGAGGCAAGGCATGTGAAGGGGAGGCTCCCTTTGATAAGGAGACTAAAGTGATTAAGGAGAGGCCTCGAGATTTACAAGTAAACAACAGAAACAGTACCTTCAGGCCAAGACCACACCCACTAATCCTCTAGCTTTTACCAAGAAAATACTGAAAGGGCAGATAAAAGTTGTGAATGTGGTTGAAGTTTGACAGAGTCCATTCTGAACTTGCAGCCAAACTCTGCAGTTTCATTCATATGGTGCTGGCTTTAGAGGCATGAAGGATGCAAGAGTGAAGGGGTCATCAGTTCTTCATCCTTGGTTTCAGAGAGCCACCAAGGCCAGGCAGAGTGCAGCAGGGGTGTCCCTCCATAAAGAAGGCCCTAATAGGCCATTGCATGAAGCTGTGAAGCCTGATTGGCAGTGGAGACCCCAAGAAGACATTCGAGATGCCAGAGCTGTGAGATATTTGCCAAGGAGAGCTGCATACAAGAACAGCCTAAGGAAGAGATGTATGTTGCATGCAAAGCTGAAAAAGCTGAGCCATCTAAACCCTTTGGAAGTAAAGTCCCAAAAGTCACACTTGGAGCTACTGGACTTGGTGTTTGCCCTACTGGTTTTTGGTCTTGTTTTGGTTTACTATTTCCTCACTATGCCTCTATTCCTCCATTTTGGAATGGGAATGTGATTTCAGTTCCATTGTATGTTGGGAGTATTTAATTTGTCTTTTAATTTTACAGAAGCTTACAGTTAAGAGACTGGCCTGGGTCTCAGAAGAGACTTTGGACTGTAGACTTTTGAGTAAAATTGAGACTGGTAAAGATTATGGGGATTTTTAAGGTTGGACTAAATGCATTTTGCATTTTATATGGTCATGAGCCTATGGGGGCCAGGAAATGGAATGTGGTGGTTTGAATGAGAGTGTCCCCAATAGGCTTCAAACATTCAGATATTTTGTCCCCAGTTGGTGGCACTGTTTTGGGAGGTCTTAGAAGGTGTGGCCATGCTAGAGGAAGTACATCACAGGGGGTGGCTTAGTAAGGTCAACAAGCCTTTCAGGTTCTCTCTTGGCTTCCTGTGCTCATTGGAAGATATGAACCTTGGCTTTCTGCTCCAGCCCCAGCAACCACGCCTCCGCACCACAATGGACACTTTTTTTTAATATTTTATTTTTTATCAAATCTAGAGCTGTGCCCCCCAATTCCCTCACCCCACCAGAGCTCATGAATTCTGCCAAACATGCTTTTCATCTCTTTCTCAGTCTTTCTCAATATTCTCCATGAGGAAGTTGGCTGTTTTGAGCAGAAGTTCACTGTTTCAGTCAATTCTTCAATGCAGTCCTTTCTGTTGTTGTTGTTGTTGTTTCCAATGTGCATTGCTCCCAACTGCTTTGGACAAAAGCTCAAGGGGCCATGCACAAGAAATACTTACAACTAGGTAATTGGCACTAGCATCCACAGATGAGGGATACCATTCATCGTTTGTTTTTCTGGGACTGTGTTACTTCACTCAGCATGATGTCCTCTAACTCCAGCCATTCTCCTGCAAAGTTCATGATGTCGTCTTTCTTTACTGCTGCATAGAACTCCATTGTGTAGATGTACCACATTTTCTCTATCCACTCATCAGTTGAGGGGCATTTGGGTTGGTTCCAACTCCTTGCTATTGTGAAAAGAGCTGAAATAAACATGGCCGTGCATGTATCTCTGTAGTGGGGTGATTCTTGAGGGTACATGCCCAGGAGTGGTATGGCTGGGTCGGGTGTCATGTTCATTCCAAGTTTTCCAAGGGTTTTCCACACTCCTTTCCATAGTGGCTGTACGAGTTTACATTCCCACCAGCAGTGGATGAGTGTTCCTCTTTCCCCACAACCTCTCCAGCACTTGGTATCATTTGTTTTCTTGATCCTAGCCAGTCTTATTGGAGTAAGATGATATCTTAAAGTGGTTTTCATTTGCATTTCCTTAATGATTAGTGATGTTGAACACTTCTTAAGGTGTTTCTCAGCCATCTCTAATTCCTCACTTGTGAAGTCTCTGTTCAGCTCTTTACTCCATCTATTGAGTGGGTCATTTGTTTTCTTTCTTCTTTGTTTTTTGAGTAGTTTATATATTCTGGAAATCAATGCTTTGTCAGATGTTTCTGCGGTAAAGGTTTCCTCTCACACTGTGGGATTTCTCTTCATTTCCTCGATTGTTTCCTTTGATGTACAGAAGCTTCTGAGTTTAATGAGGTCCCATTTGTCAATTATTGACCTTAATTCTTGTGCAGCTGCTGTCTGATTTAGGAAGTCTTTTCCTATTCCTATGACTTGTAGTCTGCTGCTAACTTTTTCTTCTATCGCCTTCAGAGTTTGGGGTTTCACGTCGAGGACTTTGATCCACCTAAGTTGACTTTTGTACAGGGTGAGAGGTAGGGGTTTAATTTCATTCTTCTACAAGTGGTGATCCAGTTTTGCCAACACCACTTGCTGAAGATGCTGTCTTTTCTCCATTGTGTCTTCTTGGCCTCCTTGTCAAATATAAGATGGCTGAAATTGTATGTGCTCAGATTTGGATCTTCAGTTTTGTTCCATTGGTCAACAGGTCTGTTTTTGTGCCAGTACCAGGATGTTTTTATGACTATAGCCCTGAGTATAGTTTGAAATCTGGTATAGAGATCCCCCCTGTATTGCTCTTTTGGCTCAGGGTTGTTTTGGCTATTCGGTATCTTTTGTTTTTCCAAACGAATTTACGGACTTTTGTTTCCAAGAAGAAACTCTTGGGGATTTTGACTGGAATTGTGTTAAATCTATATAAGAGTTTCAGTAAAATGGACATTTTTACAATGTTAATTTTTCCAATCCATGAGCATGGGAGGTTTTCCCATCTTCTGATGTCTTCTTCAATTTCTTTCTTTAAAGGTTTAAATTTTTTGTTGTAGAGATCTTTGGTGTCTTTGGTTAGGTTTGTTCCTAGGTATTTTACACAATGGACACTTAATTCCCTGGAACTGTCAATTGTAAGCTCAAATAACCTCTTCTTTTTATAAGATCCCTTGATCATGGTGATTTTATCACAGCAACATGAAAGTGACTAATACACCTTAAAGATATATTTGCTTATACTTAAATCTTACTGCTGCTGTCAGCCTCAGTCATAGAAGGAATCTTCTGAGGCAATAGCCTGAAAATTGGCACATTCCCTTCTGGAGGTACAAGGGATATTTCTAAGACTCAGGAAGCTAATAAAATGTAGAAGTCTCAGGAAGTTCACAAAACTTAAAAACCTTAAGAAGTTCAGAAAGTTACAAGATTCACAAGGCCCCATTTGTCTATACAGCTAAAAGTTATGGTGACATGGGCATTTGTGCTTGTTCCTTCGGGTCCTCTAGATTTTGCTTTATAGTTAGATGAGACATATAGATGTATAAGAACTTATGGTACCACTTATGAACTACTTTTAACAAGTAGCTGTTGGCCAGGAGACCCAACCCCCCCAAAACAAAGGCTATTTGTGTACTATGTTGAGGTACATACAAAAAAGGAGGTGGTAATACCCTACTGCTGAAGATGTGGTATTAGCATAAACAGGATGCTTAAAAGATCTTGCCTTACATATGGACAGTTGGCCTTCATGATCCCAGAGAGCATTATATAGACCACTGAAAGAAATTGGTCTTCTGATTCAAGCAAGACTCATCAGCTACACCTCATTGGCCTGGAGATTTGTGCAGTTAGTGGAAGCCTCATATTTGTGTGCCCAAAAAGTTAATTGGCTATGGCCCACCCTTTTGGGGGGAGGGGTAGCATGCAGCTGATATTGTAAGCTTACACCCTCTAGTGACATACTTTGTATATTGAAACCAATGTACATTATTTTACTTTTCAGATTTGATATCAAAGGGCTAAGATATTATATTCTTAAAAAAGACTTTCATTAGCCTTCATCTGTTTATCAACTAAAATGTGTTTATGATAAACTATGTTGTTTCACAAAAGATATGTCTAGAAAATACACTTTAATATGGAGGATGGCAGTATTTCTAAACATTCATGTCCATGCCCACTATGTGACTTTTCATAATAATTACTGTCTAGGTGACTGTAGTTCTTGCTATTTGGATGAGCTGCCAACCTGGGAAAGCAAAGCCTGAACAGACCTGAGAGTCTAATGTGTCACTTCAAAGAAAAAATTCTCACCCTCTCCTGTCCCTTTCTCCAAAGCCTAAGGACAACTCACAAAAGAGGGGGCATGTTAGAATGTAAGGGCTAAGGAGATTGGGGTAAACTATGAGACCACAGTAAATATGGACTGGACTTTATTTGGTCAGTATAATTACATGTGCAGGCCTTTCCAGCAAAAGTTAAGACTTTGGGGTACAACCAAATTCCCTATCTGTGTAAAATTGGGCACAGATGCTTGCTAATTGGGTTTGTGTAAATCTTTCTTCTACTTACTGATTGGATTTCTCTATATTAAGTTTTTATTTGGGCATAAATTAGTCTTCATATTTTACAGAGCAGTCATGGCCATTTGGGCCAGAAAAAGATAGTTGACCACTATTTCTATAATACTATCTGAGCTTGTGGAAGCTAATACAAAAAGGGGGAAATGTAGGTGAATACAATCTGAGTTTAGATATGCATGAGCTAGCATTTACAGACAGATCCTCCCAGAGGCACAAGTGAGAGCCATGGGACCTCCCTGGCTATGCCCACAAATTGGGATGTGATGAGGCAAAGGTCTGGGATTGGACCCTGGGAAGAGAGGTCACACTGCCTATAAAACCTGTCCATTTTGAATAAAGCTCTCTCTGTATTTGGATCTGTAACCATGTGTCTGTGTGCAGTGCTTTCCCTCACATGATTTCTACATGGCCCACCATGGGAACAAATGGGATGGATGGCAGTTTATGTAAATAATAACAACTGTGTGACTTTCCCAGGGAGATTATATATACAAATGTCATTCACCCACAGTAGGACACCAATAAGACATCAAAGAAACTACTTCAACCAAATATAGCTTGGTGACCAAAAGTTTATTGGGGATACTTACAGGTGCATGGGGAAGGGATTACTTACTAGAGAATGGGTAGCAGTATAACCAGAAATTCCAGCCGGCATGGATGATGGCTCACGAAAGCTTCATCCCTGGATCTCCTTGTACTACTTATAGTCAGTCCCACTGAACAGTCTCTTCTCCTCACCAATTGTTTATCGCTTTTACAACCTTGAAGTTAGGGCTTGAGACTCATAACTATCTCAGATTCCTGATTCTTACTATCTTCCCCCCTCCTTCCAGTAGGGAAACTTTGGAGGAAATAACTATACCACAGGGAAGAGGAACATTCACTAAAATGACCTACAAGTTAGGCATAATGTTACCAGAACTAAGCTTTAATGAGTCAATCTCAGATCTTGGGGGATTTTGGTTGATGCAACTGCCTTTGAGTTACTCACGTTCCTTTGAGGAATAGCAATAAACTCACTGGTTCACCAAGATAGGGTTTTATGGAATCATTTCTTTGGTCTGTTTTCATTCTGAGGTAAATAGAAAATGACCATGGGTTAAGTAGAAAAACTAAAGGCTAGATAGTCACAGTAAAAGGCTAGACTTATCATGGCTGATAAAAATTTCTTAAATTATGCACTGTATAGAAGAAATATGTCTTACATATGAGTACAACAAAACAATAAACCTAAAATGCAAGTTTTCCCAAATGGACTAGCCAAAAGAAAGTCAAATCTATCACATGAATAGCAGACACTATAGGTTGCATAGTGAAGGAAACTAATGTTTCTGTGTGGTAACCAGGTCAACACTGCAGGAGGTTGTAACTATTAAGGTGAAGAGGAATGTTAGGGGTTAAATGGCAAGGTAGGTAAACTGAGAGAGGTAAGTGAGAGAACTTATAACTGCATAGGAGATGGACAAACTGACAAGATAATAACTAATGCAGGGCTCTGGTGAAAATAACAAAGCCAGTCTTGGCAGGATCCAGTTGACTCCCTTGAAGCTCCCTTTCCCTTGAGCAACTGTTGCTCTTTCACATATTGCTGCATACAAATGGAACAGACTAAATTGTAGGTAAGGACAGAGTCTCAAAAGCCTCCACCTATTCCAGGAAGGAGACCACATCAGACTTCCCTGCAGAGAGGGAGCTAAATGAGGTAATCAAGGAAAACTGCAGCTACATCTAGTTAACTGTGATAGGAGTTAACTCCCCACAAGCAGAAACAACATGCATCATGGTAATGACAAGCTGGTCCATAACCTAAGAACAGAAACCACAAATTCAGTAATTGCTAGCAAACTCAGCCCAACCAAGACAAACAGCAGACTGAAGAATGAACTACAAGTAACCACTTCCCAGACTGAGTGAACAGCATGTGATCATCTCCTCGGTTGGGTCTGGGGGACAGCACAGAGCCTGTGGACCCTCATTTTCTCAGCCCACAATATGTCCAGAGAATTAACAATGTCTCAATATAAATTACTTCAATCTTTGTCCAGTTTCTGAAGTAAGTCCCATAAAAAGTCCCTAGACAAGCAGCTCAGGAGAAGCCCTACAAGACCTCTTCCAATATGAGAGCATTAGTCTTGCCCATTCTTCTCTTAATAACATGCTTTCCCGTGCTCACTCCTCATGTCCGCATATTTATTCCTCATCGGCATAAGACCATGAACTCAAGAGCCACTGTGATTCTTTTGGTGATTGTCGAGTATTTGGTACCTTAGTCTCTGAATCGAGCCCATCTGTACTAAACCTGTATGTCCCCAGTAAGATGACCTTCAAATGTATAAAGCAAAAACTGACTCAGCATTAAAGAGAGAATAGAAACTTTCATATAATGAAGCTTTTAGACCAGTCCTTTCAAGACATCATGTGCATCTGCTACTGTACTCTCAGTTGCAAAGCAAACATCATCAATTTTTTTAAAAAATGAAATTATTCTGATTTTATAACATGAGCACTGTAAAATTAATTTAATTAATAACAGCACATTTTAAATTGAGGATAAAAGAGGATACAATAGCAAGCGGCTTAAAAATAAACTTCTAACTAACCCATTAGTTAAAAAAATAAACCACTATATAAAAATAAAAACCATGTGAAGAAGATTCTGAAGCTATTTTATATGGAACAAGAGGGACATTACTAAATGAATGCTCATGGAGAAATTTATACTGTACTGAAAGAAAAATTTATTCTGAAAGAAAAATTAAAAGTCAATCAACTAATGTTTTAATGTTTTGTAACTCAAGAAGTTATAAAAAAACATTAAATCATATTCAAGCATGAACAAAGAAGAAAATGAAGACAAAACAAATCAATGAAATAGAAAACACTCAACAGAGAAAAACATACAAACAAAAATTAAGAGGTTTGTAGCAAATGCATCATGAAACAGAGCAGCACAACAAAAAGAACACTGGAAGGAGACGTTACTGGAGAAAGCAAAAGACCAATGAGAGCACTATGAAAATATTAACACTACAAACTTTAAAATATAGATTAAATAGACAAGTAAATTTTCAAACTATTGTGCAAATATATGATAATAAATAATTTTATTTTTTTATTATTTTTTTTGTATGTGTATGAATGTACTGTCTGCATGTAGGTTTGTGCACCCAGGTCGTGCAATGCCGCAGAGGTCAGAAGAGGGTCTTGGATTCCCCTAGAACTGGAGTTCTCCTGGAATTGGAGTTACAGATGGTTCTTAGCCACCATGTGGGTGCTGGGGATTGAACCCGGGTCCTCTTCAAGAGCAGTCAGTGCTCTTAACCGCTAGGCTATCTCTCCAGCCCCAATAATAAAATATTTTAAAAAGTACTTAATAAACTTACAAAAACATCTTTCCACAAAGAACTATCAATCCAGGCAGCTTTACCAATTAGTTCTCCTAAGTATTTTTGGTAGAAACAACATCAATCTTACAAAAGCTCTTTTGTAGGGGTAAAAAGTTATTGGGAGCTTGTAATGTAATAGCACACCTTGCAAAATACTTTACAATAACAAATACTTTACAGTAGATTACAGACCAAACCCATTAACAAATTGGATGCAAGTTCACATAGAATTTGCTTATTCTTTATGCTATATAGTAAAACTTACTAAACCAAATATTAGCAAACTGAATCAAATAATATGTGCAAAGATGATATGTTAAGAACAAGTGGATCAGATGCCAAGAATGCAAAGAGGCCTTCACATTTAAAAGTCAATTATTAGAATTAATTACTCTAGCAGAAAAAGGAAGATAAATTTATAAGCTACATAAATAATAACTATTAATATTGGTTCATTATAACTTGACAGCAGCTAAGCTTAGATGCCAACATTCTCAATCTGATTAAAAATATCTGGAACTCTAACAGCTCATATCACTGTTAGCAGTAAAATGTTGAAACAGTGTACATTTTAAGGGGAAAGAAAATGTAAGTGCCCATTATTGCTACTCCAATTTCATATTCTACTGGAGGTCCTAGTCAGTGAAATAAAATAAGAAGAGAGCAAATGTATAAAAATATAGTTTAAAAATGAATAAAAGTCTCCTTATGTGCAGGCAACGTGATTATTCATATAGCATAATCCAAGTGTATCCACAAATGACTATATCTAATATTTAAATTAATTATGACCCCTAGACACAAATGAATACATAAAAATACTTGGATTCTTGATTACATAAAACAACCAAAAATCAAATTACAATACTACACATAGTAGCATTAAAAGGAATAACCACCTAATTACTAATGTTTAATATCTCGATCCTGAAAGGTAAAATGCAGTATAGTGAGCTGGAAATTTGCCCCAAAAGACAGCAACATCCTAATCTCTAGAATATATTGTTATCTTATATGGTGAAAAGTTCTTGGACTATCTAGTGAATTGCATTGATTAGAGACAGGGTAGGGAGCTGGCCCAAAGCAGTCACATACACTTTGATAAGAAAGAAGGAAATGGAGACGACATAGGGAAACAGGGATGTGGAGATGAAGAGGGGGAAGTTTGAGCTCCTGCCCTTGAAATGACACAGACAAGGATCTCGGGAAGTCACCAGGAGCTTAAACAGGGAGAGGAACGAGTTCACCAAAATCTTCCAATATGTGATTCCACAGACAACTTAGTGTCACCCAGTGAAACTAATTTCAGAATAAACTCCAGAGCATTAGAGAATAAATTTCCCTTCCCTTAATCTACCCAGACTGTGGTAATGGGCTAGAGCAGTCACACCAAACTCACATGTGAAGAGAAAAATTAAAGCAGATCTAAATGATGAATAAATTCACCATACAACAGAATGAATGCTCTGTACTATTAAGATGTCACTTTACTCAACATTGATCTATATAGTCAATGAAATTTCTGTAATAAATCCTATATTATATTCTCAAAATTGATAAACTGATTATAAAATGTATATGGAAATATGAAGTGCTATGAATGAATAAAAAAAAATTCCTTCAAAAGGTGAACCAAGCTAGAGGACTTATATTAGCATCTAGCAAGACATATTCTACAGCAACAGAATTGAAACGTGAGAAAACTGCTTAGAGAGTCCAGAAATTCAGAGTCTCTAGGGACAAATATAACCCCTCAGGATTCTGGCCACCTGAAGTGTGCAAAGAGATTAGCCACACATCATACTGCACAGCAAAGTCAATTGCAAATGGGTGGTAGGTTGAAATGGGAAAGATCAAAGCTTTCAACATGCAGCATAAGAAAGCAGCTCATAACTTTAAGAAAAGGCAAATATTTCTTTACTGGGACATAGAAAGTAGTCTATGTTAAAACCTAATTAAGAGCTGGGCAACAGGCCTTTAATCCTGGCATTTGGGAGGCAGAGGCAGGTGGATCTCTATGAGATCAAGGGAAGCCGGGTCTACATAACAAGTTCCAGGCCAGCCAAAGCTAGGGAGACCCTGTTTCAAGAAAAAAAAATTACCACAAAATATCATTAAGAAAATGTAATTACAAGCAACAGCGATGATATTATAATTTATATGCCTACAATATTTAGAATTTAGAAAAAAGGAATTATACAAATAAATGAAATTAAAAAGGACAGTTGTTCTAGTTTGTCTTCCATTGCTGTGACAAAACACTCTGACCAACACTGACTTGGGGAGGAAAGGGTTTATTCAGCTTACATCTCCCGGGTCACAGTTCATCACTTAGGGAGCCCAAGGTAGGAACTCAGGGCAGGAACCTGGAAGACAGGAGCTGAAGCACAGGCCATGGAGGAATGCTGTTCACTGGCTTGCTCCCTCCCCTGCTCATGCCCAGCCTGCCTTCTTATATGATACACAACAACCTGCCCAGGGTGGCACTACTCATTGTGGGCTGGGCCCTCCCACACTGCTCAACAATCAAGACAATACTCCACAGACGTGGCCATAGGTCAATCCAATGGAGCCAATTCCCCAATTGAGGCTCCATCAACCCAGGTGTGTCAAGTTGACACTAAAGCTGTCCAGCACAACAGTCTACGAGCAAAGGAGACAAATGTCATTATAATAGGACCTTACTCTGGATCCCGTCTCCATTCACAGCCACACTGTTTCCTGTGGACCATAGATGCCAGTCTCTCTGGTGGCCAGCATGCAAACTGTCAGGACCAGAGATTGTACGTTCTCTTGGCACAGCTCATAGCAAGTAGCTGACCTGTTCTTGGATACCTGATTCCCTTTCTTCCTTGAGTAGAGTCCTCTGATTTGTGATTTCACTGCCCCTAGAGCTCACCACTAGGATGGAGCCTCCATGTGGAACAACACATCTGTTCCACTGTTCCTTCCTAATGTTTTTCAATATCTTTTTTTCTCACACCCTACTTTCGTTCTGGGCTACAAACACTTTTCCTAAGAAAATTTCCTAATATTGTACTTTCAAATAAAATTCCCCTATGTTTAAGACAACTTGTAAAGGTATTAAACAAAAGAAACTCAGTGGTTGCTAAACACTTTTTAAATTTATTTATTTTTTATTTTTTTTCTTCTTTTGCTTATTTTTTTAAGGAATTCTACAATATAATAGCGCAGTTGTTTTCAGAAAACATTGACATTACTCAGTTTGCTGTACAATTAGATAATTGGTGCATTGTTTTGGAGTGAGCCAAATTATTAAGCTTAAGCAATGAATGTAAGTAACATTCATGTAAAACCAATTTGCAAGTATCTATGTCCAAATTTTGAACAACCCAAGCTTCCCATAGTCCACTTGGAGAAGCTTGTATGCACAAGCATGTTGATCAAATAGGAGTCCAGTCTATATTGCTGTAGTCTCATGATTTACCCCAATCTCTCCACAGCCCTTACATTCTACCATGCCTCCTCTTCTGCAAGTTGTTCCCTAGGCTTTGGGAAAGGGGCACAAGTGGGTGAGAAGCAAAACAGTCTATTTTCTCTGGAGATGTCATTTTGGACTCTAGTCTGTTCAGGTTAATCCCCTTCATGGGTTGACAGCTTATCCAGTGATACCTTTTAATCCTACTAACAAAGCACAAGCAATTGGATGTGCAGGCATTTATGCAGTACTAATTATTATGGCAAGCTAAGCTGTGAGCATAGACACAGATGCTTGGACGGTATGCTAATCCACAAACTGGTTTCTCTATAAAGGGTGACAAGCTCTTATTGTGGCTTATAGCATCTCCTAACCACTAGAGGGCATAAGTTTGTGGCATCCGCTGTGAGTTATTCCTCTGAGGAGAGAACTAATAGCCAATTAGATTTGGGATATATATATAGACACTTGGCTGCCACTGTTGCACAGTATCTCCAGGCTGTTGAGGTGTAGCTGATACTGACAGAGGAGTCTTGCTTTTCTCAAGGAGACCAATATTTTGCTGTATTGCTTTATGGCCTTTGGTAATGCTCTCTGGCATTTCAGAGGCCAGTTGTACATTAGCAAGTGACATCTAAAAACATGTCTTCATGCTCACACCAGGTCTTTGACAACAAGGACTTACCACCTTTCTCCTTGCATATATCCCACTTATAGGCAAAAGGCCTTTATAATTTTGGGGGCTTGGATCCCCTAGCCCCCAAAATTCTCCTAGGCATAATAATTCATTGCTGATATCAGAGCTTTCCTGTACTAATATATTGCAAAGTTTAGTAGAAAATAAGATACTTGTACTGGATTGAAGTGATTGAATGTTTCTAGAGTGAAATGTTATAAACATTAAAGCCAGTTTACTAATGGTGTAAATGGGATTATAACCATACAGGGTTGTGGATGGTTTTTGATCCATTCCTGGCTTGTATTGGACATCTAGTTGTAGATTTGGATTAAAGGGGCATAGACAAGTAATGGGTTACCTTTCACTACCGAAAGATATTTTTTGGTCTCTTTTTATTATGCAAGTGTTACGTGTGTGTGTGTGTGTGTGTGTGTGTGTGTGTGTGTGTGTGTGTTTGAGACATGGTCTCCTGTCTCCAGCTGTCCTGGAACTCACTATGTAGACCAGGATGGCCTTGAACTCACAGAGATCTGCCTGCCTCTGCCTCCCAAGTTCTGGGATTAAAGGTATGTGCCACCATGCCCGGCTGCAAGTGTTACTTTTGTTATCTGATATGCCCATTTCAAGATAATTTGACTCAAGAAAAGCTAGGTTTACTTTCCTGAACTAGTGGCATGCAGCCCAGAAGGAGACACTTTGGATGGATTTGGTAAATTTTTTCAGCTTAATTCCAGTCAGTAGGTATGTTCCCTGTTATTGGAAAACTACAAACCAAGATATGGGGTTTGGGAAAGTAAAGAGACCACTTCTGTTTGTAGTAAATTGTTTATATTTAAGATATGCCTAAAATTGTTTAAATTTCTCTTATTGGCTTTGCCTGCTTATCCTATGATGTTAAATTTCTTCTAGTAATTGTTTATGCAAGGCTTCTTAGGCTTTGCTTCAAGCTTTATCTAAACATGATACAGTAACTCAAAGTACCAGACTGGTGTAACTTAACTTTTTTGAATACTTAATTCCCATACCTAAGGCCCATACCAATTTGGTCAAGGGATTTAAGGGACAATTTTTTTTTCTTAGCCTCTGAGGTCAATTGGTCCCAGGGGATTTTGTATGGGAGCATCTCTTAAAATGTTCCAGAATTGTGAGTCACCATGCTTACTGTGCAGGGAGGTCTTGGAGATCCAACAACAGAACCCTAGCTAGTCTGCAATCTATAAAGAGGAAGTTCAATATAGAGGAAAGTCACCTTGTGCACCAAAGGGAAACCTGGTCTAGCAAGACCTGACCTTGTCCTCTTAACCAGTTCCAACTGGTTAAGAATGGCCAGAAGGAGCCAGGCACTCCCCTCCACCTGAAAATCTGAGTGCCCCTGAAGACCAGAATCTCAAATGACCTTGAGAAAACAAAGGTTGGTTAATCTGGGCCAATTGTGTGGACTTAAGAACCCAAAAAGAAAGTACAACCAAAAGATAAATAGTCAATATATTTCTTTTAAAGCCTACCGTCCATCCACATATTGGGTGTAGTTATATGAAATAATGTTAAACAGGCATAAAAAGTTAGATCTTGGCCTTGATTAACAGAGTCAGGTCACCTGCAGCCAAAGGACAAATCCACCGTTGTAGTTAATTAATGCTAAATAACAAAATTTCCTCTTTCTTTTTAGCAACTATGTAAGTGGAAACTCATATCCTGCCTATTAAAATGTTTGAAAAGCAGATCCTGAGTCCAGAAATCATGGCCAAATGAACAGAAGCAGAAACCTAATAAATGGATGCTTTGAAACCTCTGCTCAAGAAACTCTAATGGACTTTTAAGTTGAACATTTGAATTCACCCTGTTCTCCTGATCCCCTGCCTAGATCATGTACCTAACTACTCCTGCCTTCATTTTGCTTTCACAGGCACCAGTCAAGGGTATTTTTTCCTCTATAGTTATGCTTGGGGGTCTTTTAGATGGACCCTCTGAATGGGGGAGACCCCAGTTGCCACACCCAATGTCCCTTTTCAGCACGTTAAAAGTCAGAGGGGTCAGCGTTCTTCATCCCTTCTGGTGATTACGGTGACATAACTAAACAGGAGCTAGAAATTGATTAGGCAGTTTAAGGATAAGACCCCCCAAATTAACCTGACTCTTTCTCAGCTGAGAATTCAAGGCTTCCTGGACTAGCCAGTAAACACGAATCCTTCTGGTATCCCCAAAAGAGCAGGAAAAGAAGAAAGGAAAGAGAGAAGGGAAAAAAGAAAAAGAGAGAAGAAATTCATACCAAGCCCTGCAGATTGAGTCTTTCACTAGAATAAGAAATGGAAATCTCCCCCCACTTTTTGTTGTTTTTTTATTTGATTTGTTTTGTAATTGTAATTTTGTAGTGTTTCTGGTTTCTTGTGAAAAGAAAAAAATAAAAATAATTAGACTAAGAATTAAAAAAAAAACAAAGTATTCAACAGAAGACTGCAGTTAGACGCACACTTGCAGTTAAGCATGGTAAATATGCTACCATCTACAGTCTGGGGAAATTTAGTGTGAAGAAAATTCTTAGAAGTTAGGAGACAGGCTGACTATAAACACAGGGTTACAGGCTGGGGAGATGGCTCAACTGGTAAGGTGGATCCCTGGGGCTCCCTAGGCATTCAGCCTACCCTGTCTGGGGAGTTCCAGGCCAATGATTCTGTCTCAAAATATGATGGGTAGATGGTATCTGAGGAGCAAAACCCCAGGTTGTCCTCTAGCCATCCCATACATGTGCACACAAATGAGCACACACACACACACATGTTTATACACACAAAAGGAACACTGCATGTTGTACAAGTAAAAGTGCTTATATTAAACTGCCCAAGAGCATGAGCAAAAACTAGCAAACTTGTATACGCTAGGCTGTGGTGGCTTCATAACTGAAATAGAGATTCATGATCTCATGTGCTGTGACTGATGTTTCAATCATAAGGTTAGAAGAGGGTCTCTTAGTAAGCTAAATATCACTCTGTTGTCTGAACATTCATCACACCCCCCCCCAAATCACTCTTCTATTCTTCTGGCTTCAAATAATTACCTTGTATTCAAATTCTCACAACAGAGCTACACAGGAGAAGGGGAAAAAAAGGAGTAAAGAGGGACTGGGAGGAGAGGAGGGAAGAGGGGGAGAGGTGTGAGAGAAAGAAGGGGAGAGGCAAGAGAAAGGGAGGGGGAGAAGGAGAGAGAAGCAGAAGAAATGAAAGAAAACAGGGTGAAGAAGAAAGAGAAATGAAAGAAGATACGGTGGAAGAGAGGACCAACACCCAATATAAATTTAGGAAAGTACAAATTTTACACCAACTTCCATCCAGCCTTCATCCTTACAATCACCCTGATTTCTTCTCTTTGATTTATGAGCAGGTTTAGTCCTTTCAGGATTTTCTTTTCAAAATATATTATTATTAAAACTGTGTACACTTTATATAGTACTTCTTAATCATATTTAGACCCTCTCCTCTATCTGCACCCTCTCATAGCTTCCCACCAGACTTCAGGCATTTTTTTTCATCGCTCTTGAGGCTTAGCCAGTTAAGTTTGTGTCCTCAGATACCCCGTGATGTAAGTTCATCTGCTAGAGCCTCGTCAGCCATTCTGGTGTCACTCCCTTAAAGAAGACCAACACTCCCTCTCCCAGCAATGGGTGAGGGTATCAGCTACCTTGCTAAGGTTAGCCATTTTTCTGGTTTTATTCTGGGTTAACTGGTCAGTTAACTTTGTTAACTGACCAGGGGAAGGTCAGTTAACAAAGAGGTTTTCAGTTAACAAAGTTTCAGTTAGGAAAAACAAGTTTCTCAGAATTGCAGTGGGCTCCATGGAGATGCAAATGTATCTGGGAGGAAGAACATTCTACCTGTGTGTGTTACCTGGATACTCATGAATTTCCCAGCACTGTAGAAACAATGCACTCCCTGAAACTGCCTGCATGAGACAGTTTGTCTGGATGGATGCAGTGGCAATGGCTGGGCAAAAACACAGAGTAGAAGAAAAGTCAACTAGAGCAGAATGGAGTTCATTTTGTCATTTCATACCAGCTGCTGAGGCAGTCTCCAGCACCCTTGCTGGTACCCTGTGCACATCTTTTCAGTACTTTCAGTCCTGGAAAAGTTCCCACTCCTACCACCATATCCAGCCCCTTTACTCTGAAAGATCCCTAATTTATCAATTATATCAGCTAATTTTTATCTAATAACATCAATCTGTTTCTTTGGGTTTATATCATGTAGGACTAGTATAGAACAAGCACACCCTAAATCCTCTTTATATTAGTAGAAGTTACCTGAGGAAAGCAATCACATTGTATTTTCTTACAAATGCTTGTATGCTATGGTGAACCAAGCCCCGGGGCCTGCTGCTGCTTTTCTGGTACTTTACCTCTTTTCAGATTTAGATTCTATTAAATACTTAGACATAAACAATTTCTCAATAAACTGTTAAAAAGATGGCTCAGCGGTTATGAGAGTGTGCTGTTTTTCCCAGAGGACTTAAGTTTGGCTCCCAGTCAGGAAGCTCTCAACCACACAGTAACTCCAGTTCCAGGAGATCCAGTGCCCTCTTCTGGCCTCTGCTGGCACTTGCATGCATGTGAGATACACTCGCACAGATACATATGCATACACATAAGTAAAAATTTTAAAAATTAAAAGAAACTGTTAACAAGTGTTAAAGTAAACTGAAAATTTTAATCACAAACCAATTATTTTCAACATTTTAAATGGCTTTTAACAGTAAGAACATCCCAGAACCAATATTTACTATGAAAATCATTATTACAATCTGCATTAAATTTTAATAATGACTCCACAAACTTTAGGGATTAGTCGATGTAGCTGAAACTAAAGTAAATGTTAATAATTTTATGTCATTTGAAATGTTTCTATTTCAAATAATTAGTCCATTTGTAGAGAAAAAGAGATGGTAAGAAAAACTTAGCTTCTCTGAAAAAAAATCCCTATTAATAGTCCAAATCCTACAACAATATTGTAGACCAGACAGTCTCCAACTTCTTAGTTCATGGTGAAATCCAAACCAGAGCTCTAATTTACTCACTACTACCCAACGAAGCTACTTGATAAAACTAGAAATAAACAGGGAAGTATTTCAGACCAAGAAAAATCATTAAATTAGGGCACTGCTCATGAGATATTAAGGCAGTGGTCATCAGGTACTTGATAAAATTCTCTTTTCCTTTCCCTGAACCTTCCAGCATACTCTGCTGCTTCAACAAAACAAAAGGCTATAAAAGGGTTTTCTATCAAGATGTTAGGTAATGGTGATTTGTGGTCACCTTAGGTAGTAAGGGAAACATAAGACAGCGATAAAGCAATGTATTTTATACTGTTGCAGGGACATGAATTTAAAATTCACCTAATCATGCCTGTAAAAAGTCATCATGCAGGTCTGAATGGGATGAGGGGTTTCTGAAAGTAATATCCAGCAGAGTGTTAAAAAAATGATGCAAAGTACAGCATACAGCACACAGCAATGGGATGACTTAGCATATAGCACACCTTTGCTCCATCCTAACATATTCAGTAAATTAGCTCACTGAGGCATGCACCCCACTGGTGAACTTACTGATGTAGTCTAGGAGCATCTGAGCTCACAGTTGTGCCAAACTTCTGTCCATCTGAGAATGTTTTGCTCAATCATGTGTGCCTGTATAGATGATGAAGCCAAATCTTTTACTCAATTCTGGATATTTCTTTTCTCAACTATTTCAATTAATTACTCTTGGAGTAATTTCTGGAGAAGAAGTGTCTGCATGCTGATAAGCAAATAGAATGTCAGGCATTGCAGAGTTCTCCTGTGCTATGGAAAGGTAAGTGGATTGCTTCATCTCTTGAAAGCCTAGTGTTTGTGCAGCTTCAGGATCTTGGAGAATAACAAACTATGAGAACTTGGAAGATAAGCTTTCCCCTTTATTTTCACTGGCTGTTTATGATACTGACTAGTACTGACTAGTTCACACGTGCTCCTCAGACATGCTTCTCAGAGAAAACAAAATGCAAGTGTGTGTGTGTGTTGCTATAGAAACCCTATGATCACTTCTAGAGTCCTTAGGCTCATTTTATAAAAGAATTTAAGAATGGACTCAAATGGAAACTTTAGGATAATTTTATTAGAATTTAAGGGAAAGTCCTCGGAGCAGGCAAACTGTAAATCTCAGCAGCTGCCTTGAGAACAATGGAGGGCGAAGAAAATAAATTCATGAAGCCATGTGGGTTTGGAGCTGGCTTGGAGATCAAACATGTGGCAGACTAGCAGCCACCTGGTAAGGAGAAGAGAGATTTAGAGAGAAAGCAAAGATATCCAAGATGTTGGGGCAGCACAGAGTTAGAGAAAGCATGGCTAGAAAAGCGATATGAAAAAGAAAAGGAGCAGTTTGACTTCTCTGAAGAATTCAGAAAAGCAAACAGACTTACAGAAAGCCCATGTGACCCACCAGGTCCACAAGAACTGCACTAAGAGGTGGGGGTTCTAGGCAGGAAAAGTTCACCATCTCATTAATGCACTAAGCATTCTGCTGTCTCTTTAGAGTAACTTAAGGTAAACCCACCTTCCTAGAAGTCCCATGACCAGGGGATCTGGCAAAATTGGAAAGGCAGGTCTTTATGCAGGCCAGAAAGTATTACATTCTTGACCAACTTTAAAGAGTTTTCCTGCCACTGCAACAATTTCATGAATAAAATTCCCCTATAACCAGAACCCTGAACTATGTCTAACTTACTACTAAGCTACTATCTGCATTATCTTTGACATCAGGACTTATTCCCCGCTGGTCTGATCTTATGATCTTATGATCTTATGGGTCCTAACAACAGTATGGTTTCAGGTACCTAAAACAAGCACTTGTCTTAAACTCTTCCAAAATTCCTCAAAACAACTGCTTGATTTCTGAAATGCCACAAGGATTTAATTGCTTCACTTAATGTTTATTTCTTGCTAATAAACAAGTTTTAAAATAAAGAACAATTATGCATTCTAAATTTGATACAAAGGTTGATAAAAATGTGTCCTTGGAGCAGAGTAAACACTACATATTGTATGCCAAGGTTGAGTCAGGTCAGCACAGGGAAAGGCCTAGCCTGGGCACCTCCCCTTGGCCCCTCCCCTCCCTCCTGTTAGTAATTTGATCCCTCGCTTCCTAGTAAAACCAAAGATCCCGGAGACCAGTTTAATGTGTTAGGCCTAAACATAGTAAAGGTCTGGGGAGGGGGCGGTAGATTATCATCTCATGCATATACATGATGAAGTGCCCATATGCTTAAAATTATTGTATGTACAATCCATTCATATGCAAATCAACTGAAGTTTTGTAACAGCCAATCAGGGTGAGGGTCTACCTGATTCCCCATCTCTGGGCACTGGCTCCTCTCTCAGTCTGGGGAGTATACTCTATGCTTTGAGTCCTCTTAACAAACTTTCAACACCACTATCTGTGTTTTGTCCAATCCCTTGTTCAAGACACAAAGAATTTAGCCACCACATCCAGGGTTTCCTGGTGGTAACTTCTGGGAGGAGAATGTTAAGTATGGCCTACTAAAACCATCTGTTGGAAAAGGTCCTGCAGAAGAACAGGAATGTGCCTCTCAGAGTGTGAACAGAGATTATTTTAGGATCCCAAATGCCCCCTTTCAGGCCCAATAGCTTTGTTCTCCACTTGAAATGATATGTATCATCAGATCTTGAGAATCTCTGAAGATTCTGGCAAGCTTCATTCACAGGAAGCTAAAAGAACTGACTTCTGGAAGGGTTTGTTAGACCTCCCTTTCAGTTAGTACAAACCGAATACTAATGAGCTGTGGTCCTACAGATGAGACCTACAAATGGCAAGTTTAAAACTGCCTCTTCCAAAATCCTCAAAGTCAAAGACTTTTAAGCATTGAGAAATACTCTAGGATTTTCAAAATATAATATAGATGTCAGATACAGACACTATCACCCCTGGGACATGGGTGGTTCTTATCCAACAGCTTTATTTCTATAGCAAAGAATTACTATTTGTGTTTGCACAAATTTTGATTCACAAATGAAAAAAATGATAAATCCCCTCACAATAGTTCAGGTCAGATTTTTCCACCAAATAAGTTTTCAAGCATTCTACGTTTTTTTTTTTTCTGATTTAGGACTCAAAAGCGAAGGATTTCAGATTTCACTATAAATGTTCATTCCTCAGTCTTGGACTGGGATGATTGATAATTGTTTCTGAAGCATTTTTCTAGCACAAGTCCTATCTATTAAAAGTTTCTATTTGAGGAAAAGATGACGTGTAAGCAGTGCACCTCTTGAGACCCTAGGATATGCCATCCCTAGAATGTATTGCCTCGTCATATTTCAAGCTGGCCCTTCAGAGCAGTCACAGACAGAATTAATTCTGAAAGGCTGCCCTTTTGCAAACAAAATTTACAACTGTAATGGAAATCTAGGGGTGTGTGGCCAGAACAGATATAAACAGACTCTCCATTTCCATGGTTTCTAACTAGAAAAGATCTTTTCCAAAGAAGATTAAATCAGGAGTCTGGTTCTTTGCCCAGTCAGAGATTATCAAAACCAGCTTTTACCTGAAACACTTCACTGCAGCTCCTATGCGCCTGCCCCCTGAGCCCTGCATAACCTGTGCCCATTTCCCTTTCACCTCGGAAGGCCAATTCCCCAGCCTTCTATGTTAGCTCTCTGTAAGTGGCAGCCCTCTATGCCTCTGTAGACTCTACCTGTTTACAGTGTTCCTCCTGTATTGTGGAAGGCAACATATTGCTGTTTCCTCCCAATTAATCAAAGCATTTTCAGTTTATTTAATAAGCAAAAATTATGACAACTTCACAGCGAAAATGAGTAATTGTAAAGCCTCTCTACAGCTCATTCAGAGTCCCAAGCCAAACACTTTCTAAACCCCAAGTGAAAGGCTCGGAGGCCATCTTTTCTCCTGCTACTCCTCTCTGATCAAACGACTTAGACAGCACAGCACTGCCCCTGAGTTAAGATCCCACCATATTTCAAGTGTAGCAAAGAAAAGGAATTAGTGGTGGCACCAGCTTGTGCCCTTCTCCTTATCCACTCATGGCCTTCAAGATCCTGGCTCTCTTACATCTAGTTGTAACTTTCCTCTTTCCAGCTGTCTACAGACATCATCATCTTTTAAGTGTTTGTCCCTGGGCACAGGAGCTTGTGAAGATAATCAGAGGGTTGTCTATATTCCTTTTATTCAACCTTTTATTCAGCGCAACTATTTCATTTCATCTGATTAATGATAGGGTTCTGGTTTTCAAGTATCCTGAACCTCGCCAGCCTCCAAACCTTAGTTTCCTTCTAGGTGTCGCTTCTTAGATAATGCACTCTCATGCAACCTGAATCCAAACTTCTGAAAATTGACTTCCCTCCAGTCTTCTCTCATACACAGCCAACTGGGTTCAAAAGCCTGGAGGCATTTTTGACTCTGATACATAATTTGCTACCATAACAGGGACAATGAGTGAGGTCTGACAGTTGCTTACACAGAATACTACACCTCCTTTCTTTTCCAGCCCATTCTCAACTTGAACCTTTCTCAATTCATGCCTAATCTACCGATGGGCTCTTATAATTAGAAAACTGAAAATTTAAAATATACCTTCTCCTCTGTATACCAAGCAGTCACACACCATCAGATGATTCACCAAAGCATCTTTTCCATCTTATCCTTGTTCAATTAAAAAAAAAACATATCTTTTGGTCTGTTCTCAGAGTCCACTAGTTTAAATTCCCGTGTCTTCCCATTTTTATCTTTTGGTCATCTACTACAGTTTTCTAAAGCTGCTATTTAATTCGCAGTTCTAAGTTTGACCCATCCCGTGAGTCAGTCAACGGGGTCCTGGAAGAGAAGGAGGGGAAGGGGCAAGAGACGCAGGGAATGGAGACAAGACAGGTTCTGATCAAGTCTCGTTTATTATAAGAACAGAAGTAGAATATAAAGAGCAGGGAACATGGAAGCATTGCTAAACCACAGGGCACCTCAGTGCTTACATATTGGAAAGAATGTACAGATATAGATCTTAAGGTGAACATTTGCAACACCTCCTGTGAAGTTACACAATGGACTGCAACCTCCTTGTGATAATTTCAGTGCTGGGAAGCTGCTAGTGGAAAGCTACCAGATAGCTAAACATGTCTGAGAGCCCCACATAAGTTCACTACACTAACTGGACAGTACATCCCTTTCCCCTTGCAGTTTCATCTGACTCAGATATGACTTCGTTCCTTCTTCAAAATCTAGCCCAAGTGTCGTTTGTGCAGGAAGTTATCACGTGGGGCCATAATAACTATGGAACACACTGATCATCCTCGTTTCTATCCTCGCCTTTCTCTCCCATAACAATTGTTAAATTGAATGAGCATGGCATTAGTTATTTCTCCAGAGATATCTCTGTGCTTTGAGTTCCTGCATAACAAACCACAACCAAATTTAGTACACACCCTAACTCAGGAGTATACTTTGAAATAAACATCCAGGTTTCAGCCACTTATAGGAATTCAACTGATTGCTTGTGCACAAATGAAGTAAATGTACCTGTAGCCAATTGTGTGATTTCTCTACTTTGCTGTCCTGTTCAGCACATAAAAGCTAATGCTTCCTCATGGAACTCTCTGAACTACACCTGATTCTGAGTGCTGCCCAATTCATAACACTTTTAAATTTAACTTGTCTAAAATTTTTAACACAACAGCACTCCCATATTTCTGTGGGACACATAAAGACCCAAAACCTGCATTTCCCAGTGTCTTTTTCAGCTGGGTGGGACCAGTGGGATATGAATGAGAATGAGTAGTTATCTTCTGAGTTCATTTGTTAGGAAAGATGCAAACCATTTGGGGATATGTGGATGACAGCAAAACCATTAATGCCTCATTTTAATGGTCTGTTTTTGTAATGAGCAAGGGAAGAGGTGCCCAGAGGACAATGACTTTGCAGAATGGCAGAGCCATAGAAACTTACATGAGAAATCAATTTTATTTTGCATAATGTATTGTTTTATACATCGATTACAGCAGTCAATTCTATATCCTAACAAGGTTATGTACCTGTATTCTTCAACTTCTTATAGATATTCTAGAATTGTGAGCTATCATGCTATTTATTCCATGTGTATAAGGGAGACCATGTGAAGGGAGACCACAACTATGGTATATTCATTTCAACTATGGTATATTCACATGTATCTTCATCCATGTGTATAAGGGAGACCATGTGAAGGGAGACCACAACTATGGTATATTCATTTCATCTGGACTTGATAACCATCATCATTATGAGGAAGAGCAGCTGTGGCAGCCTACAAAAGACCTGAGCCACCAGACAATGAACTGGACAGCTGGTAGTCAGCTCTAAGGTAAGGAAATTCTTTTTTTTTTATTTTGTAAGGAAGTTCTTAATGGTCATTTGAGATCAGGCTGTGCCCTGTTGCAAGTAACAACATCATGTGTAAAACAGTGGTTTTGTCAGGCTGTACCTTGCCCTGAAAGATTTAACCTTACAAGCAGCTTTTGACTCCATTTTGAGGATGCAGGATGACAGCACTGAGCAGACATATGTAAAGCACTGTCTGCCTAGCACTGGCCTTATGCCACAGATTGAAAAATGACTTATTCCTGAGAGTGGAATGAGTACCACTCTGTAAATTTACAGGGGTAAATTGGGATAGTAAGAGCACCTGGGACGTATTAAAATTTTCTGGTAGGATGTATTAAAATCCTACCAGAAAAATTAGGTGTGAGAATTTAATTAAATACACCAGACCAAAGAAAGGGTGAAACTCCTTCACATAGACCTGTCCTCCAACCATCCTGTTAAGGGATTGCTGGGCAAAGAACTCTCACCTGTCCTCAGGGCTTCAACTCAGGTTTGTTCCCACTATTGACACACCCTACTCCAATTGCTGTTCTTATCTCCTTGGTTGTCCATCTAGACCTGTTGTCCATCTGGCTATTTGGCTCTTGGAAAGAACATGTGGAGACTGGATAGATGGCTCAGTAGGTAAAAGCACTTGCCATGCAACCATGAGAACCTGAGTTTGGACCCCAGCATTCTCTAAAAAGTCAGATATGGCAGGTATGGCTGGGTTCATGTGCCTGTAATCCCATCCCTGAGGGACACAGGTAGGAGAATTGCTCCTATCACTTTGATTGGCTAGACACCAACATAGCTCCAGGTCCAGTGAGAGAGGCCATGTCAAAGGCATAAGGTGGATAGTGATAGTGAGAGAGGAGCATATTTGGCATCTTCTACACATCTTCTGCACCCTTGCACACAGATACACGTCAGTACATACAGTGCACACACACCATACACTATACATCCTCTCTCTGTGTCTCTCTGTCTCTGTCTCTGTCTCTCTCTCTCTCTCTCAAGAAATAACATGAAATATTCAAATATGCTATACAAAGCTGCACTGAGGCAATCTAAAAGACTGTTAACATGGAAGCCTAAGGCATGATAAAGCTGTCTTTTAATAAGTCGATTTGCTAGTTATTCCTTAGGATTATTAAGTTTCAATTGTGCTTAAAGTCTCTGATTCAGATGGGAATTTTATAGAACCTGGCGGAAAGCAAGAGGATTCTCAGTGGTGGTACCTGAGCTTTGAAGCAAAGTTATGCTCTTTTCAGCAAATCTTTTAAAAAATAACTGCTGGCTGCTAATAGTGCTGCTAGAGATCAAGCACAAGACTGCAGGGCATGAGGGAGCAATGGCCAGCACCGAGTGATGGACTGACCCATGACACAGAACGGTTGACAGTTTCTCATATGAAAGAGAAGTAATATATGTAATACTGGGCATGAGAAGGTCAACAAGGCACAAGTACACCACATGAGCCAGCGGATCCTTTTCCCTGCACACCTGTCACAAGCATCTTTCCCTAAATTCACATGTAGAGTCTTGGATGAACTCTCTGACTTGGATGAAAAGCATTCAAATATTCTTTACAGATGGTACTTTATTAAATGTTGGCGCCAGCGAGGAGTCTTGCTATAATTATAGTGCTACTCATGAGTAACCTTGAACGATATGGAAACAAGGAGAAATCCAGGGGGCAGAATTTTTAATAAATATTACTGAGGTGTAATTCATATATATTTCAATACATGATGTCAAGAACGCAATGTGATGGCTGTGTATGTATGGATTCAACATCCAAATTAAGATGCAGGTCCATCCTCACATTTTACACCCCTTCTTCCTGTACCCATTACTCATTCCGGAGAACCACTGATGAAATTTTTGTGGTACTGCATATAAACAAAACCATAGACTACACATTCCATTCTGCCTGGTTTATTTGGATCAACATGTCTGTACAGTTCATTATGTTGTTACACAAATCATCAGTTCTTTTCTGTTATTTGTATTTTGTGGTATACATATACATATATATCATAATTTATCTATTTGCATATTTTTCCAGTTTTGGCATAATATGAATTGTTCAGAAAGTTTACATACAAATCATTTTACTGCCATGTGTTTTCATATGTCTTTGATAAATACTTAGCGGAAGAGTAGCTGGGTGAGAATGTAAGATTTAGCATAGGGAACAGTCGAGCCAGTAAATTGAACTCTGAGCACAATTTTTAGTTCAATTTCCTAAAAGGAGATGTGGCCTGCTGTCAAGATCCACATTAATAAATGAACTTTGCTTATAAATAGCCAGGGATTTATAAAATAAAACTAATTAACAATTATTTGAGGGTAGGGGTGGGAGGTGTGGATCTGGAAAGATTTAAGGGGAAGAGGGGGGATGAATATGATCAAAGCATGTTATATGAAATGCTCAGAGAATAAAAATGTTATGTTGATTTTTTTAGTGTATGAGAAAGATATATGAAATAGACTGAAGTGTGAAATGATTCTCACTGGCCGATCATTCAACACAAAACACTGAAAAATGAAGACATTCCCAGCAAGCAGATGGATGTAAATTGGGCTCTTCATGCAGATATGGCAGGGCTTACTAAAATGTTCAAAACTAAGATTTGTCACACAAGTAGTATTCTAATATATGTAAACTCAGAACAGATTACCTACATGATAACAAAATGTATAAACTGTATAAACTGAAGTGCCAGTCTTTTAAGCAGTTAAACTTGTAACTCCATTATTTGTGTGTGTGTGTGTGTGTGTGTGTGTGTNGACCACTTGTAGGAGTTAGTTCTCTCTTTCCACATGTGAGTCCCGGGTTCCAACTCAAGGACCACTTGTAGGAGTTACTTCTCTCCACCATGTGAGTTCCCAGGGATCCACTCAAGGTCTTCTGGCTTGATGGCAAGTAGCCTTATCCCTTGGGCCATATTTCTGGCTCTTCTGGGTATAATCAAGTATTTGTCATCTTTCTGCTCTTTGTTCTGGTTCTATGCTTGGGGGTATTTTTTTACTTTATCTGATTCCTTGTGTTACTAAATCTCCCAAAGTTCCATGGTCTCTCCAAGGAAATGGTCTTGATTTAGAATTTTAGGACAGAAATATGTGGACTGGACTCTTTTTAGCAGAATCCCAGTATTTCAAGACCGTGCTTTAAAGTAGCCTCAATAAATACCAATAAAAAAGCACTGATGGATAAATGCACTCCCAAACCTGTTTTCATGGCCAAGTAAAAAATATATACTTCAAAGCCTGGAACCTGGAAAAACTATCTTCTGCATTTCTGCTGAGGAGCTCAATTCATGATTCTCATTTGCCCAAATTGATCTGGAAAACAAGATTCTAATAAGGATAAATATGTAAAGGGGCATCAAGAAAGGCCATGGGAAATTCCAGACAATACTTTGCTGAAAACAATATAATTGCTTCTCTGGAATAAGACAAGAACAATTAGGTCAGATAGGTGGGCTAGTCTGTGTAGGCAGCAGAGGAGGAGAATATAGCATGTTTGTGTCATAGAACAGGCTCAGTTATTGAAAGGATGTTTCCAGAGCATCAAAAAAGATACCTTGGGAACCACAGTGGTTAAGAGCACTGACTTCTCGCAGAGGACTTGGATTTGGTTCCAGCACTACAACCATTCTGCCTCTGCGAGCATGAGGCACATATGTGGTGGTGCACATTCATACAAGCAGTTGCTTATATACATAAAATAAAATAAAATCGACCTAAAAAGGATTGTCACGAGTTCTCATCCGTGGCATACAAATTATAGCCATGAGATTATTTCATCCCTCTGCAAGTGGATGAAATAAAAAATACTAAAAGCATTCAGTATTGGTAGGCATCTGAAGTAATTAGAGCTCTCTGTTGACTGTATGTAAAATCACATAGTCACTTTCAGAAGTATGTGGATTCTTTTTTTTCAAAAGCCAATTTTTATTGAAGCTTTGTGCATTTCATACAAAATTTCAATCAAATCTAGACCCATGCCCCCTTCCATGCCCCCCCTACCCCACCAAAGCTATGCATTCTGCCAAACATGTTTTCATTTTTTCTAAGTCTCTTTCAAATTCCATGCAGTAGTTTTACTGTTTTGAGCAGAAGTTCAGCATTTCATTCAGTTCTTTGACCAGTCTTGTTGTTATTATCCTTCTAATATGCATCACTCCAAATATGCATATATGCATGCCACATATATCATAGGTTTTTAGCATCTTCAGCTTATGATATTTTTTTATTAGGCTGAAAGATGTCCTGTTTGAAGGTTCCTCCTTGGCAATCCCAAACCAGTATCAGTTCTGCCGTTGTCTTCACACTGGGGTTTTCCCTTCCTGTGTCACCAAATGAGGTCCAGCAAGCCCCACGTCCTGTCTTGATCTTTTGTTTCCATGATACAGCCTGGGAGTCCAACAATGGCAGGTATGTTGGATTCTTGTAAAGTGAAGTATGTGTCTATCTAATGGCCTACAAATAGAGGCCCACAAAATGCTTACATTCAGCAAACAAATAAACTATTGATAATCAAAACCATGAACTAATCATTAATATATCAGGTTGAGCCAAAGAAACCAGATAGAAAATATTCATGCCATGTGATTTCATTTCTTTGAACTCTACATAAGCCACTGTTTCCTCTGGTTATCAAGATAACAAGTAGCCACCATGAGGGATCATTGCTGGAAACAGACTAGGAAGGGGGCATGAGAGAACTTTCTCAGGGTGGTAGCTTTTGTTTATATTTTTTTTTTTACCTATAGGTCTATAAAAATACACTGAGCTGGGCATTTCTAATGTATTTAAGATACTCAATTATAACAGGGGAATAAAAAAATAAAATACATTTTGGAAAATTACTTTGAAAGAAAATTTGACTTGTATATGGAAAAATGCTTGTTATATGCTGTCAACGAATGACAAATAAGAGCCTAAACATTTGCATACCCAGGACCCACTAATCCTACACCATGCAAAATGAACAGAAGGACGATACAATGTTAACCACTCAAATTAAGTCTGTTGCTTGAGGGATTAGGGATGACTGCTGATAAGCAGGATTATGACAGGTAATTGATGAGTTAATCTAAACTGTCAAATCATTGAATCAAAAGTGAAGAGAATATATCTATACCTTATGCATTTTTATTTAACATTTCAAATGGTGAATCTTCACTTATTTTCTGGAAGTCTGTAGGCTTTTGTCTGTTGTTCAGTTTCTCTTTGTTGTATTGTTATATTTATTTCTCCTCTCTCTCTCTCTCTCTCCGCTCTCTCTCTCTCTCTCTCTTCATGTGAGGTTAGAGGACAACTCAAGTTGGATCTCCCTCCCCACCCTGTGAGTCTCAGGGAGAGAACTTGGGTTGCCGGCTTAGCAACAGGTGCCTTTACCACCAGCCGAGCCATCTTGCCAGCCTTATTTGCTTAAAAAAAATTTTTTTTAATTTTATTTATTTCTGTATGTGTATGAATGTGCCGTCTGCATGCAAGTTTGTGCACTCGTGTCGTGCAATGCCGCGGAGGCAGAAGAGGGTGTCGGACCCCTGGAACTGGAGTCCCTGGAACTGGAGTTTCAGACGGTCTCGGCTGCCATGTGGGTGCTGGGGATCGAACCCGGGTCCTCTGCAAGAGCGGTCGGTGCTCTTAACCGCTAGGCCATCCTCTCCAGCCCCCAGCCTTAGTTTTTAAGCCTTGGAGATGCACTTTTTTTCTTTCATAATTCCCTTCCCTCAATTTTTGATTCTTCAGCAAAGTTTTAAAAAGGTTTGAAAATGAGATGCGTCCAGATAATTATGAATAAAATTTATGTACACGGCACACCTAATCTCACAGCAGTTCTAATTACTTACTTTTATCAAGTCTTCCAAAGAACCAAATTATTTTTATAGACTCGATAGCTCTCTTCTTTCCATATTCATATTTTGTGGTTTATGTGACTTAATTACACTTCATAAACACATTAATAGGTACAACTGGCATGCACGAGTTTATGAATAAATAATCTTACTCTGGTAATCATTCTGGCATACAAATCAACCAGGAAAGGAAATACTACAAAGATGCCAGAGACAGTCTAGCCAGCCACAGTAAATAAAGGATCTCCTGGGCATGACCCAGTTGGTTTTTCAGAGAGTATGGAGAATGTTGATTAATTTAGCAAGCCTGGTATGTAGCTGTCAGTTAAGATAGTGTTTACTGCACTTTTTCCAAATTTCCCAGGGTGGCTATGTGTTTTTCCAATTAGAAAAAAGAAAACACCACCAAGCACTTGTTATTTTAAAGTTTATATTATAAGTAACAAAAGTAGGAATATTTGTAGAACTTTCAAAAACGATTGTTTAAAGAAAATTATAAATTTTGAAACTGTGAAATTCATTCATGTTTGGGGGCTGGAGCTGGCTCAGTGGTTTAAGCAGCCACTGGTTGCTCTTACAAGAGCCGAATTCAATTGGCAGCACCCCACATGGGGTCAAACAACCATCCTAACTCCAGTTCCAGGGATTCAGACACCCCTTCTGACATTGTGGCATGCATGGACAGAGTTGTCTACTGCAGCAGGAAAGATTCACTCATACACATAAAATAAAAATAAAAATATTAAAAATTCATCTTCGATGTTAGTACTTGCACAAAGAATAGTATTGGGAAGCTCGCTAGAACTTAAGCTCCACTCTTCATGGAAAGAATATTGGATTTTTACCCTCAAGAAAACTTGAAATAGTGTTCTGAAATATGAAAATAAATCCTCAGCCTGAGACAGTTTTAACATTTCCCTCCCTGAACCACAGAACATGGACATAACAGGAAGTTAGAAGTAATGTGCAGTAGAAAGCGAATGGGCTGTGGAATCAACGAAGCCCAGTGATGTGCTTTTCTGTACTAGTTCATGTGAGTCACTATTTCAGATGTCCACAGCATTCCAGTGGGGCTCATCAATCAATATGTGCTGATACGCCTCAGCTAATAACGTTCTTCATTTGGAACCCCACCAGGTGTCCAAAATTTTTACATTGTCCTCCAAGGTTGTGATGGGCTGAGTTCATGGCCATCCTGGAATATTTCTGTATACTCTCTTGGGCTAGTGTACTGCTTTCTCCTGTGGGCCACAGTTTGGACACAAAGTATCATTTCGACCACAATTACATGATCCAATTCTTCAGGAACTTGTTACTGCTATTTGTGCTGTTTGCAATTTGATGTCCTCCGTAATAGGTGACTGGGACTTTTAATATTGAAGGATGCTTCTCAAATAACACTGCCTATATTTCAAGTTGAGAGTTGTTTCTTGCATGGTTAAGTCTAATTATTTTTTGCTTAGCTGAATCTAGCAATATTCATATTGATCTGCTTTCAATAAAGTTTCTGGTATGACATATGCTTTGGTATTTTAGAGTCTACTTAGCCCAAATCATCAAAAGTTCTTTAGTTAAAAATTACTTTGCAAAGCAAACACACTATGTAAACCATATTTAGTCTATATATATATATATAATATATATATAATGCTGTAGACCAACAATTTTGGCAAGCGTTCCATGATACCAAAATATAACTCAGGGTATTCAAAGTTTCTGTAGGCATAAGTGGCATGAAAGGAGGTTGGGAGAACATCTAAACTATTTAATGGACCATCTACATTAAGTACAAAATTAGAAAGATTATTTGTGTTCAAAATTATTTGGACATGGGAGACAAATTCTGTTTGTACTCAGATTGTTAACCATTGGAAAATAAATGTTTCTAGAAATTATTACTAAATATAAATACTATTATTAATTTATTTAAAATAACTTTAAAATTAATTTGTTTAAATAGATATTTATATTTTCCTAATAAATAAACTGCAACTTCCTTAAGTTGCTTTGCATGTGAAAAAGTGCTATTATTTTGAAAATTATGGTTTCCCAACATTAAAAGTAGGAAATATCTCAACAGAATATTGTAGTGTGATGCTATTCCTAGAGAAACACGAACAAATGTTTACTCACCCCCAGATAGGGAATTAAAGGCAGACCAAAGCAAGGATGCCACCAAAGTCCAACTTGAGTTTTATTGGCATTGTTACAGGAGTATGGTGAGGGGTTACTTAAGGGCAGATGACTCAAAGAAAACTGCATCACCAAAAGCCCAGCCCAATATGGGTGGCAGCCTTTGAAACAGAGACCTGGAGCACACTGTGTAGCCTGTGGGCAGCTCAGCAGGCTGCAGAGTGTCCCAGGTTGGTCTCTGGTTCTTCTAGGCCGCTCAGCTTGTTTGAGAGAGTGTATTAGCAGTCTTGGGGAGCCAAGGGCCTAGTGAACTGGTCATTCTCAGGGACTTTCCTGAAGCTATTCAGTTGGTTTACTTCTTCCTGAGCTTAAGGAGTTTAGATAAACTGGTTTACCTCCTCTCAACATGGATTCACTTCAAGATGGAAAGTTTTGCCTCAGAGAAAGTCACTACACAACAAATAGCATGTCTGATTTGCCGTTTTAAAAGGAGTATCAGAGGGAATGAGAGTCAGCTGAGTCAGTAAAATGCTTACCTTGCATTTCATGTGAAGTGGCTTTGGTCCTCAGAAATCACATGAAAAACTGGACATTGTGGCACACACTTGTAGTCACAGCTCTGGGGAATTGAGACAGATGCCTGGAGGTTGCAGACCAGCAGCACAGACTCACCAGAAGAGACCCTGTCTCAAAAAAAAACAAGGTAGAGCTGAGGAATGACATCGGATATTGACATCTGACTTCCACACACACAAATACATGAGCCTCACAAATACATGTGAATCCATGGGGCTGGAGAGATGGCTCGGTGGTTAAGAGCACCAACTGCTCTTGCAGAGGACCTGGGTTCGTATTCCCAGCATGCACATGGTGTCCTAAGAACGTCCTTTAACTCCAGTTCCAGGGGAATCCAACGCCCTCTTCTGACCTCCACGGCATGCACAACACAGATGCACCAACCTCAGTGCAGACGTACACTCATACTCTAAGAAATAATAATAAAAAATAAAAAAAATCCATGAGTCCACATGTACACACACAAACACACACAACACACAAACACTATGTATAGCCGGTTGGCCTTGAACTCACACAGATCTGCCTGCCTCTGCCTCCCGAGTGCTGGGATTAAAGGAGTGCGCCACCCTGCATGGCTTGATTGTTTTCCATTGCATTTCTTAAGTCCATTTGGGCCTTTTTTTTTTTTTTATGTGTATGTGTCTGCATGTAGGTTGGTGCATCTGTGTTGTGCAATGCCGTGGAGGTCAGAAGAGGGCGTTGGATTCCCCTGGAACTGGAGTTAAAGACAGTTCTTAGCCACCATGTGCATGCTGGGAATCGAACCCAGGTCCTCTGCAAGAGCAGTTGGTGCTCTTAACCACCGAGCCATCTCTCCAGCCCCATGGATTCATGTATTTGTGAGGCTCATGTATTTGTGTGTGTGGAAGTCAGATGTCAATATCCGATGTCATTCCTCAGCTCTACCTTGTTTTTTTTTGAGACAGGGTCTCTTCTGGTGAGTCTGTGCTGGCTGGTCTGCAACCTCCAGGCATCTGTCTCAATTCCCCAGAGCTGTGACTACAAGTGTGTGCCACAATGTCCAGTTTTTCATGTGATTTCTGAGGACCAAAGCCACTTCACATGAAATGCAAGGTAAGCATTTTACTGACTCAGCTGACTCTCATTCCCTCTGATACTCCTTTTAAAACGGCAAATCAGACATGCTATTTGTTGTGTAGTGACTTTCTCTGAGGCAAAACTTTCCATCTTGAAGTGAATCCATGTTTGAGAGGAGGTAAACCAGTTTATCTAAACTCCTTAAGCTCAGGAAGTAAACAACTGAATAGCTTCAGGAAGTCCCTGAGAATGACCCAGTTCACTAGGCCCTTGGCTCCCCAAGACTGCTAATACACTCTCTCAAACAAGCTGAGCGGCCTAGAAGAACCAGAGACCAACCTGGGACACTCTGCAGCCTGCTGAGCTGCCCACAGGCTACACAGTGTGCTCCAGGTCTCTGTTTCAAAGGCTGCCACCCATATTGGGCTGGGCTTTTGGTGATGCAGCTGTCTTTGAGCTATTTCTGCCCCTGGAAGTAACCCCTCACCATACTCCTGTAACAATGCCAATAAAACTCAAGTTGGACTTTGGTGGCATCCTTGCTTTGGTCTGCCTTTAATTCCCTATCTGGGGGTGAGTAAACATTTGTTCGTGTTTCTCTAGGAATAGCATCACACTACAATATTCTGTTGAGATATTTCCTACTTTTAATGTTGGGAAACCATAATTTTCAAAATAATAGCACTTTTTCACATGCAAAGCAACTTAAGGAAGTTGCAGTTTAATTTATTAGGAAAATAATAAATATCTATTTAAACAAATTAATTTTAAATAAGTTATTTTAAATAAATTAATAATAGTATTTATATTTAGTAATAATTTCTAGAAACATTTATTTTCCAATGGTTAACAATCTGAGTACAAACAGAATTTGTCTCCCATGTCCAAATAATTTTGAACACAAATAATCTTTCTAATTTTGTACTTAATGTAGATGGTCCATTAAATAGTTTAGATGTTCTCCCAACCTCCTTTCATGCCACTTATGCCTACAGAAACTTTGAATACCCTGAGTTATATTTTGGTATCATGGAACGCTTGCCAAATTTGTTGGTCTACAGCATATATATATATATATATATATATATATATATATATATGGTATTTACATAGTTGTGTTTGCTTTGCAAAGTAATTTTTAACTAAAGAACTTTTGATGATTTGGGCTAAGTAGACTCTAAAATACCAAAGCATATGTCATACCAGAAACTTTATTGAAAGCAGATCAATATGAATATTGCTAGATTCAGCTAAGCAAAAAATAATTAGACTTAACCATGCAAGAAACAACTCTCAACTTGAAATATAGGCAGTGTTATTTGAGAAGCATCCTTCAATATTAAAAGTCCCAGTCACCTATTACGGAGGACATCAAATTGCAAACAGCACAAATAGCAGTAACAAGTTCCTGAAGAATTGGATCATGTAATTGTGGTCGAAATGATACTTTGTGTCCAAACTGTGGCCCACAGGAGAAAGCAGTACACTAGCCCAAGAGAGTATACAGAAATATTCCAGGATGGCCATGAACTCAGCCCATCACAACCTTGGAGGACAATGTAAAAATTTTGGACACCTGGTGGGGTTCCAAATGAAGAACGTTATTAGCTGAGGCGTATCAGCACATATTGATTGATGAGCCCCACTGGAATGCTGTGGACATCTGAAATAGTGACTCACATGAACTAGTACAGAAAAGCACATCACTGGGCTTCGTTGATTCCACAGCCCATTCGCTTTCTACTGCACATTACTTCTAACTTCCTGTTATGTCCATGTTCTGTGGTTCAGGGAGGGAAATGTTAAAACTGTCTCAGGCTGAGGATTTATTTTCATATTTCAGAACACTATTTCAAGTTTTCTTGAGGGTAAAAATCCAATATTCTTTCCATGAAGAGTGGAGCTTAAGTTCTAGCGAGCTTCCCAATACTATTCTTTGTGCAAGTACTAACATCAGAGATGAATTTTTAAATATTTTATTTATTATTTTATGTGTATGAGTGCATTTCCTGCATGCAAGTAGACGCACTCATGTCATGCAATGCCCACAAATGTCAGAAGGGGGTGCTGAATGCCCTGGAACTGGAGTTAGGATGGTTGTTAGCCCCCATGGGGGTGCTGCCAATTGAATTCGGCTCCTCTATAAGAGCAACCAGTGCTCTTAACCACTGAGCCATCTCTCCAGCCCCCAAACATGAATGAATTTCACAGTTTCAAAATTTATAATTTTCTTTAAACAATCGTTTTTGAAAGTTCTACAAATATTCCTACTTTTCTTGTTACTTATAATATAAACTTTAAAAATACAAGTGCTTGGTGGTTTGTTTCTTTTTTCTAATTGGAAAAACACATAGCCACCCTGGGAAATTTGGAAAAAGTGCAGTAAACACTATCTTAACTGACAGCTACATACCAGGCTTGCTAAATTAATCAACATTCTCCATACTCTCTGAAAAACCAACTGGGTCATGCCCAGGAGATCCTTTATTTACTGTGGCTGGCTAGACTGTCTCTGGCATCTTTGTAGTATTTCCTTTCCTGGTTGATTTGTATGCCAGAATGATTACCAGAGTAAGATTATTTATTCATAAACTCGTGCATGCCAGTTGTACCTATTAATGTGTTTATGAAGTGTAATTAAATGTCACATAAACCACAAAAATATGAATATGGAAAGAAAGAGAGCTATCGAGTCTATAAAAAATAATTTGGATTCTTTGAGAAGACTTGATAAAAGTAAGTAATTAGAATCTGCTGTTGAATTAGGTGTGCCTGTAATAAATTTTATTCATAATTATCTGGACGCATCTCATTTTCAAACCTTTTTAAAACTTTGCTGAAGAATCAAAAATTGAGGGAAGGAGAATTATGAAAGAAAAAAAGTGCATTCCAAAGAGCTTAAAAGCAAATAAGGCTGGGGGCTGGAGAGATGGCCTAGCGGTTAAGAGCACCGACCGCTCTTGCAGAGGACCCGGGTTCGATCCCCAGCACCCACATGGCAGCCGAGAACCGTCTGAAACTCCAATTCCAGGAGAACTCCAGTTCCAGGGGAATCCGACACCCTCTTCTGACCTCCGCGGCATTGCACGACACGAGTGCACAAACTTGCATGCAGACGGCACATTCATACACATACAGAAATAAATAAAATTAAAAAAAATTTTTTTTAAGCAAATAAGGCTGGCAAGATGGCTCGGCTGGTGGTAAAGGCACCTGTTGCTAAGCCTGGCAACCCAAGTTCTCTCCCTGAGACTCACAGGGTGGAGGAGGAGATCCAACTTGAGTTGTCCTCTAACCTCCACATGAAGAGAGAGAGAGAGAGAGAGAGAGAGAGAGAGAGAGAGAGAGAGAGAGAAATAATATAACAAATACAACAAAGAGAAACTGAACAACAGACAAAAGCCTACAGACTTCCAGAAAATAAGTGAAGATTCACCATTTGAAATGTTAAATAAAAATGCATAAGGTATAGATATATTCTCTTCACTTTTGATTCAATGATTTGACAGTTTAGATTAACTCATCAATTACCTGTCATAATCCTGCTTATCAGCAGTCATCCCTAATCCCTCAAGCAACAGACTTAATTTGAGTGGTTAACATTGTATCGTCCTTCTGTTCATTTTGCATGGTGTAGGATTAGTGGGTCCTGGGTATGCAAATGTTTAGCTCTCTTATTTGTCATTCGTTGACAGCATATAACAAGCATTTTTCCATATACAAGTCAAATTTTCTTTCAAAGTAATTTTCCAAAATGTATTTTATTTTTATATTCCCCTGTTATAATTGAGTATCTTAAATACATTAGAAATGCCCAGCTCAGTGTATTTTTATAGACCTATAGGGTAAAAATAAAAATATAAACAAAAGCTACCACCCTGAGAAAGTTCTCTCATGCCCCCTTCCTAGTCTGTTTCCAGCAATGATCCCTCATGGTGGCTACTTGTTATCTTGATAACCAGAGGAAACAGTGGCTTATGTAGAGTTCAAAGAAATGAAATCACATGGCATGAATATTTTCTATCTGGTTTCTTTGGCTCAACCTGATATATTAATGATTAGTTCATGGTTTTGATTATCAATAGTTTATTTGTTTGCTGAATGTAAGCATTTTGTGGGCCTCTATTTGTAGGCCATTAGATAGACACATACTTCACTTTACAAGAATCCACATACCTGCCATTGTTGGACTACCCAGGCTGTATCATGGAAACCAGGAAGATCAAGACAGGACGTGGGGCTTGCTGGACCTCATTTGGTAACCATGGGAAGGGAAAACCCCAGTGTGAAGACAACGGCAGAACTGATACTGGTTTGGGATTGCCAAGGAGGAACCTTCAAACATGACATCTTTCAGCCTAATAAAGAAAAATATCATAAGCTGAAGATGCTAAAACCTATGATATATGTGGCATGCATATATGCATATTTTGGAGTGATGCATATTAGAAGGAATAATAACAACAAGACTGGGTCAAAGAACTGAATGAAATGCTGAACTTCTGCTCAAAACAGTAAACTACTGCATTGAGAATTTTGAAAGAGACTCAGAAAAAGATGAAAAGCATGTTTGGCAGAATGCATGAGCTTTGGTGGGGTAGGGGGGCATGGAAGGGGGCATGGGTCTAGATTTGATTGAAATTTTGTATGAAATGCACAAAGCTTCAATAAAAATTGGCTTTTGAAAAAAAAGAATCCACATACTTCTGAAAGTGACTATGTGATTTTACATACAGTCAACAGAGAGCTCTAATTACTTCAGATGCCTACCAATACTGAATGCTTTTAGTATTTTTTATTTCATCCACTTGCAGAGGGATGAAATAATCTCATGGCTATAATTTGTATGCCACGGATGAGAACTCGTGACAATCCTTTTTAGGTCGATTTTTATTTTATTTTATGTATATAAGCAACTGCTTGTATGAATGTGCACCACCACATATGTGCCTCATGCTCGCAGAGGCAAGAATGGTTGTAAGTGCTGGGAACCAAATCCAAGTCCTCTGCGAGAAGTCAGTGCTCTTAACCACTGTGGTTCCCAAGGTATCTTTTTTGATGCTCTGGAAACATCCTTTCAATAACTGAGCCTGTTCTATGACACAAACATGCTATATTCTCCTCCTCTGCTGCCTACACAGACTAGCCCACCTATCTGACCTAATTGTTCTTGTCTTATTCCAGAGAAGCAATTATATTGTTTTCAGCAAAGTATTGTCTGGAATTTCCCATGGCCTTTCTTGATGCCCCTTTACATATTTATCCTTATTAGAATCTTGTTTTCCAGATCAATTTGGGCAAATGAGAATCATGAATTGAGCTCCTCAGCAGAAATGCAGAAGATAGTTTTTCCAGGTTCCAGGCTTTGAAGTATATATTTTTTAAATCTTGGCCATGAAAACAGGTTTGGGAGTGCATTTATCCATCAGTGCTTTTTTATTGGTATTTATTGAGGCTACTTTAAAGCACGGTCTTGAAATACTGGGATTCTGCTAAAAAGAGTCCAGTCCACATATTTCTGTCCTAAAATTCTAAATCAAGACCATTTCCTTGGAGAGACCATGGAACTTTGGGAGATTTAGTAACACAAGGGAATCAGATAAAAGATAAAAAATACCCCCAAGCATAGAACCAGAACAAAGAGCAGAAAGATGACAAATACTTGATTATACCCAGAAGAGCCAGAAATATGGCCCAAGGGATAAGGCTACTTGCCATCAAGCCAGAAGACCTTGAGTTGGATCCCTGGGACTCACATGTTGAAGAAGAGAACTAACTCCTACAAGTGGTCCTTGAGTTGGAACCCGGGGACTCACATGTGGAAGAAGAGAACTAACTCCTACAAGTGGTCCTTGAGTTGGAACCCAGGGACTCACGTGTGGAAGAAGAGAACTAACTCCTACAAGTGGTCCTCTAGCTTCACAAGCATGTGCACACACATGTAAATAAAGAATGATAATAAGTAATAAATGAATGTAGAAAAATTAAGATTCTGATTATACCCAGAAATCTAAACTCTTAAATTTCCATTTTTGGTGCAGGATTATGTTGGAAGCTGTCTCCCCACACTTTGAAACTGTAACTAGTGCAAATAGGCATTTGGAAGCATAGAAAAACCTTCAGAAGTGACTTGTATTTACTTTCTATTCCTGTAGATTATTTTTTCTTAAATACAGATACTTTAAATCCATTCATGTTTTCCATTTATGTTGCTGTCATCGATTCCGCATTAGATCCTGGCACAGCCAGATCACTCCGGAGACCTCCCCATTCACCTGTCCATTTCTTCTCCTGCGCCATTCCAATCCATTTCAAGTATAACTGGCAAATGATCTCCAGATATTATTAAGATCTTTCTCTCTCTCTCTCTCTCTCTCTCTCTCTCTCTCTCTCTCTCTCTCTCTCTCTCTCTCCTCTCTTTCCACGTTAATCTCCTTCTCAGACTTCCCAAGGCACTCAGAACAAACTGCAAACCCCCTCTATCACCTCTGGTGCATTAAAAGACTAACCAAATGAGGTATAACCAAAGTGTTATTCATTCAGAGTTTGTGGTAAAGGAACATCCACCTTCACTTGTGTTTAGCAGACACTAAAGGGCAAGCAGAGAAAAGGAATCTTGGCAGTGGAACATGAAGGAAGTGGCTTTTGGTTTAGGGAAGCTGAAGAAGATTAATAGAAATTGGCTATCCAGTTTCTCGCTGATCGCTCTTTTTTATTTTATTTATTATTTTTGTTTTATGTGTATGATTGTATTGGCTGATTGTATGTAAGTGCACCCATGCTGTGCAATGCCTGCAGAGGTCAGAAGAGGGTGTTGGATTCCCTGGAACTGGAGTCATGGATGGTTGTGAGCCTCCATGTGGATGCTGGGAACTGAACTTGGGTCCTCTGCAAGAGCAGTTAGTGCTCCTAGCTGAGCCATCTCTCCAACCCCTTCCTGGTTGTTCTTAAGTTAGAAGTGGGAACAAAAACTATGGCAACTCTCCCCTTGTTGATCAAGTACTAATTATCATTCACCAACTGTTACACAAGTTCCTGTTCAGCTTCCTGAATTGTCACTGGAGATAATAATCTGACATCCTGCAAGACTTGTTTAAAGCAGGCTAGTTCCCCAGGGTATTGATGCTAGATAAAGGACAAAATGGCTGAGCTAGTTGTTGTACATTGTGGATTAAAATTACATTTTTAGATATGGCTGGACATTATTTGCATATTCAGTGTCCCCAAGCTTGTCTCATAACCCCCTCATCCCTCCCATGGAATACCCCCCTTCTCCCCATGAGCTCATAAATGATAGCTAAAACAGTTTCCTTTAAGTCATGTAACATTGCAGCTCAGTCCTGCCTTCTGTCATCTGTGAACACATTGGCATGACATGCATTCTCAATCATCATGTCTCAGCTTACACATCTATCTTGGTTTGAACATGATTACTTTAGATCGCCTTTCTTTGTTACTGTAATTGTAGCCTAACCACACACCACTACTTCAATGAATATGAACATGGGTTTTTGTTTTCATCATCTTGTTTATAATATTATGATATCAGTTTATTTGTCTACTCTCCTGGATGTAGCCTTGGGGAGACTGGCTACCACATGGCCCTCATATTTCCAGTAACTAACACAGTGCCTAGCACACAGTTATGCTTTCAATAGAAATCTTTCAAATGGATACCTAGCCTCTCATTCCCATTCCTTTAAAAATCTTTATCTGAAGGTACATGTGTGCACATGCATGTGGAGGCTGGAGGTCAACCTCAAGTGTCATTGATCAAGAGCTGTACAGTGTGTTTCTCAAAACATGGTCTCTTGGTTGGAGCTGGGTTTGCTCAGTATGCTAGGCTGGCTGGCCAGTAAGCCTTGGGGATCCAGGTCTTTCCACCCCCCCCACCCCCAGTGCTGCGATCTCAGTGTATGCCTCATCTCTGTCCCCAGCATTTTACCCAGGCTCTAGGGATCATACTCAAGTCTTCACACTTGTACTTGCACAACTGGTACTCTGCCAATTGAGCCAATACCCTGGCCTGTATCATTCTCATCTTATTTTGATGACCCCTAAATTTGGAAGATTTTATTCTGTAAATGTTTAATTGAATTTTTTATATTTCAAACAGAACATCTCAATAAATCTTAATCTTCATTATACCCCCTTCCCCACTGGGCCCCTCCTGTAGCCCCCACCAGAATTCATACATTACATCATTTGTGTTGAAGCCTATCATGTCAAGTTAGTGTCCCAGACAACCCTCAGTGCAAGTTCATCTATGGAAGTCCATTCAGCCTATCTAGAGTCCCTCCCTTTAGGAAGATCAGCTCTTCCTCACTCAGCAGTATTCAACTACCAATAATTCCTCCACCAAGATTGGAGGCTGTTGCCCATTTCCACAGTTCTGTGCTGGGGTTTTGTCTGCTTGAATTTGCACAGGTCTAGTGCATGCTGACACCATTGCTGTAGGTTCAGGTGAGCAAGGTCCCAGGAGCTTATAGGACTCTGTTTCAGTATGGTCATGCACCTCCTCCCTGGCCCTTATAATCTTTCCAGCCCCTCTTCCGCAATGGTCTCTGGGTGGGAGAATTTTAACGTAGGAGTCCTGTCCAAAGTCCCACGCTCTGCAGACTCTTACTCTCCATACTGTGGCCATTTGTGTTCCTGGCTCTCTATTGCATGAGGGAGCTTCATTAATGAGAACTGAGAGATTCATTGTTGTTCTTTTTACCCCTTGTTCTATGTTCTGTGACTCTTAGGTGTAGAGGTTGCATTATGGATGTATCACTTAGGCTTGGGCAATTCATAGACATGTCTGTGTGCGACCAGGTGTGGTGCTCTGTAGAAGTCTGCCTGGTACCAAAGAAGCTTCTTTGATGAGTGGTAACTGAGATACTTGTCTGAAAATATAAGGACCTATATTGTGCACATAGTAAGAAATTACCTTTGTCTAGCGATGTGACCGTCCTGGGGTTTTCTCTAAGATCTATGACCTCTCCAGCCATGTGGCCCCCAAAATAAAAATTCCACTACTACACGAATGCAGTTTTCTTGACAGTAATTGATGTGGTTATTTGGCCTAGAATCTGGGGTTGGACCATAAATTGATATTCTCCTGTAGCAGCTACAGAATGCTCTCCAGAGATGTGAGAGCCAGCCTTCAGGGGAGGGGGCTTTCAGGTCAGTTCCTGCCCCATTGCTCCAAATCCTATGTCCAAAGAACGTCCTGTCTTCAGAAATAGGCTCTTGCCTTCAAGTTCTGGGAGACAACTGAGGGTTGTGGCAATAGCCTGTGTAATTTTGGGGTGTCTCTTGTATTACCCTGACCAAGTACAACTCAAAGAAAGGTTTCTCCTTCTCTGGCACTGTTTTTTGTTATGTAGCCTTCAGCTATACACATGGACTCATGTAGGGATATTATATGTGTAAATTGTCAGTAGATTTATATACTAATATGATTCCCTCTGTTTTTTGTACTAGCTAGGCATTGCTTATTCTCTCTCTCTCTCTCTCTCTCTCTCTCTCTCTCTCTCTCTCTCTCTCTCTCCCTTGTTGATCTATGTGTATATTTTTATGCCAGTACTGTGCTGGGGGGCTTTTGGGTCTTTTTGAGACAGGGTCTCCCTGTAGCTCTGGCTGTCCTGGAAAATCCATGCTGTTTTTATGAATGTAGCTCTCTAATATTGTTTGAAATCTGGTACAGTAATCCTCCCAGCATTGTTCTTTGTGCTCAATCTTGCTTTGGCCATCTGATGGGATCTTTTATACTTCCATATGAATTTTAGGATTTTTTCTAGTTTTGTGAAGGATGTCAGGAGGATTTTGACCAGGACTGCATTGAATCTATACATTGCTTTTGGTAGGATGGTCATTTTCACAATATTAATTTTTCTAATCCATGAGTATTGGAGGTCCTGGAAGTTTTATATATACTGTAATGTTTTGTAGAAAGTAAAAGTATTATCAAGTTCTTCAACAAATGCCCTCCTACACTCTTCTTGAGATAACTGGAAATCATTTTCAAATATTTACTATGTATTAAATAAACCCCTTTCCATGACAAAAAAAAAATAAAAAGTACCACAGTGAATATAGTTAATCAATATGATCGGCCAGGCTGATTTTAAGTTAGAGGTTATCTTTATGTGGTGGACGGATCATTATTTTCAAACTGTCTCTCTACACCAAATAATGTGGCTGTATCATAATTATAGTTCAAGTCTATGGCACATTCTAAATTTATTCTTCATATTTGTTTTCCTCAGTAACTTAATCCAAGATTTCAAATAGAAAGCAAGAACAACAACCAGAAAATCTGAAATATTATAAAGAACAAAAATATGCATTAAAGTCTATTTCTGATCCATTACATCCCAGTAAGGTGATAAATGTCAAGAACCCTACAAATTGATAGTGTAGTCCAAATAGTTTATAACTATATAATAAATATACAATGGTTAAAATATAGAGAGTATTAATATACAGGTTTGATTTTCTTTTTTAAGACAAGGACTCAGCAAGCCTGGAACTCACTATGCAGACCAGGTTGACCTCAGTTGCACAGAGATCTGTCTGCCTCTGCCTCCTGAGTGCTGGTTTGAAAGGTATGTGCCAGGTTTTATTTTTTTAACAATTCAAAAAGACATTTTTTGGAAATTCTCAGTCCCCTTTAGTAATGGCAGAGAACCTCCTGTTTCATCTACATCTGGTTGAAAGAGAAAAGTTATTTTAGTTGCTTGGACAAGAGCCAAACAGGAGTATTTCTTATCATCTTAGTTAATAATTAGAGGATCAGAAATGATCCTTTCCCTAGATTATATCAAATCTCACTCTAAAAGACGAGTAAACATAGCTTATTTCCCCTTTCCATATAACTATCAATTAAGATGAAGTCCTTTCCTTAGCTCAGAACCCCTAACAGATTGATGGACAACACACAAAGACATTGACAATGAGGGTGCTAAGCAAACGTGCTTTCATCTTCTTTGACCATCCAGGACCCACTGTGGACATGCAGAAGGTGGGCTTATAGTCTCGCCATTATCCAATTGACCCAGTGTCAAGAACTCAAACTGTCTTTTGTAGTCTTTGAAGGAAAGGGGAATTAGAGAGGGGAGGGTGGGAGCTGCTACCTTCTTCTTGACACCTTTTAAAAACTAAGCAATCCATTTAATGTTGCATGCATTATTCTAAAATGGTAATTAGCCTGAAAATATATGATAAACACATGCTAATGAGATAAGCCAACAAGGGCAAAAAAATCCACTTCATAATGCAATCATAAGAGAAAGAGTTTTAAGTAGAGATGGGGAAATTATCATAAATGTCAGGGCTCACAAAATATAATAAAAAGGATTGATGTGTTTTATACAGGCTAAATCACTGGCGGGAATTATTATCTACACAAGACTCCCAATTGACAGAAAATCAGGTCTGCCACACAACAGCAACTTTTACAAAACATTGCCATTTAATTTTATATTTTCCTCTTCTTGTACACTGAGCTCATAAACTGAAACCTTCCCCCTGTATGAGAAATATATCAAATCTTTTGAGTGAGAGTGAAAAGTTTTTTATTACGGTTTCCATGAAAAAAACAATTAGGAAAAAATACTGATTATTTTGCAAGAATTTCATTTATTTCTCTTATGAGTGAATACTGCTGTCTCTACTATTGAACCTGTAGTGATACAGTGTCACCTCTGCTGTGGCCCCCTGAGGCTCACATGGTAAAGATGCAGTCAGCAGCTTATAGCACTATTCATGGGAGCTTTAGGAGATAGAGCCTAATTAGAGTAGATCTACTGATAGTATGCCCTTGAAGGGGATACCAGGATCCCAACACTCTCTCTCTCTCTCTCTCTCTCTCTCTCTCTCTCTCTCTCTCTCTCTCTTCTGTCTGTTATAAAGTAAGCAGCTTTCATTTCCATCACCATGTTCTGCCTCACCACAGGCCCAGAAACCCTGGAACCACATTGCTGTGGATGGAAACCTCTGACACCATGAGCCAAAGAGAATCTTTCCTTCACCTTGCTTTTCTTAAGTATTCTGTCATGGCGTGGAAAGCTAATAGAAACACATTCATTTTCTTTCCACACAAAGAAATGCAAGTAAAGCCTACTAAACCTGATTTGCAGATTTTGATGGCACAAAATGTAACTCGTTTGAACTTTAAGACTAGGAACATTCTGTAATAGTTTTCTCATGGCTGTCACAAAATACTTCACTGAAACGTCAGAGGCTACTTGAGTTCATGGTCAAGGGGAAGACATGATGGCAGGACCAGCTTCTTCTACCTTGGCGGTGGGGGTATGAGGCTGCTTGCCCACATCTGGGTGCATCAGGAAGCAGAGAGAGATCGGGCTATAACCCTCAAGACCAAACTCTCAGGACCCAGCTCTTCCAATCAGGCCCCACTTTCTAAAGGTCTTCAACCTGCCCAAAGGACACCACCATCTGGGGACCAAATGTTCAGACCATGCACCCAGGGGGAGCACTCCACATTCAGAATGTAGCACGCATTGATTTCCTGTTGTAAGGGGCCATGACTTAGCCATTGTTTGGGAAAGAGAGAGTCCTATCATTTCCTTTAATTTATGTAAAATAACTTTACATAAACAAAACATATAAATGATGCTTGTTTTCAACTATTAAACTACAGAATAAAACAAGATACACTGACCGGGACTACAAAATCACGTCAAAACTATTAACTCGTAGATATAACTAAAGTTGTAGCCATCAACTGCTAGAGAGAGAATGAGGTAGCAGATAAAGATATACGCACAAAGGTCAGCTGAATAAGAAATAAAGTAAATGACTGAAATTAATAAAATAAGAACAAATGCTTTATGGTGTGATATTAAAACAATAGTTACTAATAAAGTCACTAAAATTATAACAAATTAGAGGACGGAGTATGTGATAATACTGTCCACTTATCCAGATATAGAATTACCTAGCTTCTGGGCATCCTTGTGAGGAATTGTGTAAATTAAGCTAATTGAGGTGGGAAAATCTGCCTTCCCTGTGGGAAGCACCATCGCATTGGCTGGGGTACTGAATAAATGAAAAGGAGAAAGCCAGCTGAGCACCAGCGTTCAGCACTCTCTGCTTCCAGACTGTGGACACCACGTGAACAGCTGTCTCATGGCCCTATCGCATAGATAAATCTTCCCTCCCTTAAGTCGACATTGGGGGCATTTTATCACAGTAACAAGAACAGTAACTAAGGCAGGGTAAAAGTAATATAATGATGGTAAATTAAGCAACAGTGAAAAGCTTACGTTATTTAGATGACATGCTGCATCAGCATAAGAGCAAACACTAAAGCAGCTAAACGAGGGGCCATGGCTTTTATTTTCCAGCTACCGCATTAAGGCCCCTTATTTGTAGCCTAACAGATGTTTGGCTTCACCTTTGCTTCGCTATGCCAGTGGTGATCACTCTATGCAGGCTTCAATTTATTTCACACTTTGGCTGGATACTTCAAGTGCATGTATCCTCTGGTGGCTTTCCATCCATGTCCCAGGGCCTCTCTAACAGTGCTGTAGTATGCCCCACTGGTATGTGGTGATCCCATGTGTCTGCACACAGACTGGGGAATACATAAGTCAATGATCAAATGTGTTTTTCAAGCCAGAATTTGAAGAGATCATTCTGAAAGAATTCAATACACTGCTCATGAGATCCTTCAGCGATAAAGCCATAATTGCCTGCAGCAGAACCAATTCAATAATGTCCTTTTACACTCTACTTTTTTCATTCTTTCCAGACCTTTCTTTTTCCTCTATCTTAAAACCTCCCAAATAAACTATTTTCCTGCATGTCTTCATCTTAGACTCTACTTAGAAGGAGAACCCAACTAAAGAGATTTCCTCTTCACTCTTTTTTTAGCATATATGCCTACATTCATTTCATTTTTAATTTCTGAAGAATATTCACACTATTTATTACAGGTCATCCATTCTTCTCATAATTATTAAATGTAAAATGCAAGTTATCCTTTCTCTTCCTTGGTTCCTCAGCAGTTGTTGCTGAGGCATTTGCTACATGATTAAAATGATTTCTTATGTTGAGGAAGATTCTGCATTCAGAACCATGGCAGAGAATAACCATGATCATATAAAAGTCTAGTCAGGGGAGCATCAAACTGGGAAATAAGAACATAAGAAATAGAATTTGAAACTGACAACACAACACTCCCTTGATGATTCAACCTGAATCCTCTTTCTTCTTTTTATAAAAATAGCATAATAATGTTTGCTACCCAGAAAATTGAAATGAGTTTTTAATGATTCTCAAGTACTTCTTGAAGGTGTGAGTACTGAGATTTCACAACATATTATATATTTAAACTAGTCACAGATCTCAAAAGACTGAAGCAGATAGGAAGTGCCCTAGACAAGGAGTTAGAATCCGTGACTCCTTGCTCCACCTCTGGCAGAGCTTCTACACCTGTTTACTTGTGTATGAAGATGATGCTGATTCTGCCAAACTTCAGCAGTTACCACTAAGGTTAGTAAGCCAATGACAGTTCTTATAACAAGTGCACTGTAAGATCAGGACGTAATTCCACCCATGAGAAGCATATAATAGCAGCCCCTAAAGGAATGAGAAATGTCTATTAGGAAAATACCCAACTCAACAACTTGGATGCAGAGACCCTGGTGGCAATCCTCAGCTGTTTTAAAATGTCTTCCTGGGGCTGGAGAGATAGCCTAGCGGTTAAGAGCACCAACTGCTCTTGCAGAGGACCCGGGTTCAATCCCTAGCACCCACATGGCGGCTAAGAACCATCTGTAACTCCAATTCCAGGAGAACTCCAGTTCCAGGGGAATCCAACACCCTCTTCTGACCTCCGTGGCATTGCACGACACGGGTGCACAGACCTACATGCAGACAGTACATTCATACACATACAAAAATAAATAAAATTAAAAATAAAATTTAAAAAAGTCTTCCCAGGAAGCCAGTGAGAATACATTGCATGAGAGCGTACTGTTTTTTAAACTATGAATTTCTTATTAACATTCAAAGATCAAGAAAACTCAACCTTAAGAAGCCAAACACTCAGCTACCCTGTAAGCATTTGATTTAGTCACATGGCCTGTGACGTGGAATGGCCATTCTCCCGGGAGCACAGTGACAGAGCACGTGCCTTGTAACCTGCCGGTGACATGCTGCACCCCGACCTACATATTATGCTTTAGACATCAGTTGGACTTCTGTGATGTGTAGGTTTTAAAGTCATTCTCCTCATACAGAACAAAGAAAAAAAGACGGACTCTGTAATAATTAAAAGGGAATCTTTGGGGTGCTGGAGAGATGGCCCAGAGGTTAAGAGCGCCGACTGCTCTTGCAGAGGACCCGGGTTCGATCCCCAGCACCCACATGGTGGCTGAGAACCGTCTTTGACTCCAGTTCCAGGGAAATCCGACACCCTCTTCTGACCTCCATGGCATTGCAGGACACGGGTGCACAAACCTACATGCAGACAGTACGTTCATACACATACAAGAATAAATAAATTTTTTTTAAAAAAGGGAATCTTTGGAAGTTGGAAAATAAAGATGTATACCTAAGGGGGAGAGAAGGACAATGTTTGGAGTTCCTAAAACATGCTGGAAGAAGACAGAACAAAGAAAATTCCATGCTAGGAAGAATGCTAAGACCAACTATCACTGTTAATTGCCGCCGTGCTTTCTTTGCTGTGTTATGAAGTGATGTCTCACTATGAAGCCCCAGGTGACCTGAAACTCTCTATATGTACATCAGGCTAGCCTCAAACTGTGTAGCTCATAAACAACCCCTATAGAAGTCAGCATACCTCAGTATCATTTTGTCTTCTGATACTGAAAAGAACCCTTATGTCTCTTACTGGGTGCATGGCCATGAAGAGGAAATATTTCCCTCTTTTGTAGAGGGAAATATTTCCTCGTTTCATTTGTAGTCAGTGAGATGTGAGCATGTTCTCTCTTCAGCCTTGAATCTTTATAACCAAATACCCAGCACAAGCTACTTACAAATTAAAGAAAGTTTGATTTAGGAAGTCTTTTCCTATGCCTATGTCTTGTAGTCTGCTGAAAGAAATGTTACCACCAATTTCTGTCTTTAATATTTGTAATTTAGGCAGTTCAGTGTCCTTTTGACGTTAGAGATTTTTGTCATCATGGTAACTGGACACACACTTTCTCCTGTCTCATTCTATCATCATTTATCTATCACGATGTTGAACAGTGGGAGATATGTTAAACGTAGATATCTCTGGTATTCTCATTCTAACTTCTCAAAGGGAGCTCATGTATTACAAAGATTTCAAGTACTAATTCTATGCTTTTCTCTTCCAAGCCCATGTGCCCAGGTCCCCATTTTCATACACTGTAGATCCCATGTATCAGCATCAAGCAGGTCCACTACACACTACTGTACTATCCCTTCCTGGATCCCAAACCTAGAAACCTAGATGCGTCTTTGACATTTCCTTTAGCCCCTTGCCTCCTCCCCACACAGTTGATCAATTCTAAGCCTTTTGAATTCTGCTGCTGAAATATTCTCTAATCTGCTCTTTCTTTCCATTGGTGCTGCTTATTTACTGACACGGGTGATCCCCTAGACTCTGCTACCAGTCTCTTATGTGGCCTATTATTAGCTTTTGGTTTCTCCCCTTTCTTCTACTTTTCATATTTGCTCTAAAGAATGTTTTCATAAACAAAGACCAGGGCACACCACTGACACTACCCACCAATGCCATCACACTGAAGGAAAAACCATGTTAAGATTTAGCATGATGTTCAAGAGCTTTCTATTCTTTCCTTTAAAAATATTATTCCTAAGGGATAACTTTGTTCCTTGCCCTCAGAGGTCATCTAAGTCTCAAGGGAATATGCATGGGGGCATCTCCTGAAATGTCCTGCAAATGTGAGTCACCAGTCTTCCTGTTCAGGGAGGTCTTAGAGATCCACCAATGGGACTTCATCCAGTGTCCAGCCTATAAAGAGGAAAGTTTGTTCATGCTTCAAAAAAGAGAAGTCTGGTCTAGCAAGACCTAACATTGTCCTCAAGTGGATGGAACTGGTGATTGAAAAGCCAAAAGGAGCCAGGGGCTCCCGCCCCCCCCAAAAAAAAACCCCAAGAGACCGTTGAGGACCAGATCCTCAACTGACCTTGAGAAAACAAAAACCTTGGTTAATCTGGGCTAACTGTGTGGCCTTAAGCATCCAAAAGGAAAGTATAACCAGAAATAAGTAATCAGTAAGGTCTGAGAAATTGTACTTCAGATATAAAACTTGAGAATCCTCCAAACCTTCAATGCCAGATGGGGACTACTGAGAAATCCAGCTTGTGGACTGAGCGGCTACTGGGATTTCAGCCTCTTCAGAGTGTAGACTGCCTTCGTTGGACTACCCATGCTGTGTCATGGAGGCTAGTGCAGGAAGATCAAGACAGGACACACACTTGCTGGACCTCATTTGGGTGACCATGGTGGGGAGGGACCCCGGTGTGGAGCACAGGGGCAGGATTGATGTTTGTTTGGGTTTGCCAAGGAGGAAACTTCAAGCACTTCCTTGGGGAAAACATGACATCTTTTGGTTTAAAAAAAAAAGATTATATTTAACAGCTACAAATATTTTGTAAAATAATATTTTCTCTCTTTATTGATACATTCTACAACCATTCATAATTTATCCTTATGTAATCCTATATTGTGTTCTATCATACAGGAATATTAATATTCATATTCTAAAATAAAGAGAGAATGTAAAGTTATACTTCTTTTTACCTGCATGCGACTTTACTGTTAAAATGTGAATCTCTAAATGTGCTTTGGAATTAACCTATAGTTTATTTTCAGATTTTGACATTTTGATTTATGCATGGAGTGTATATATGCATATTTTGGAATAATATAAAATCAAAGGGAACAAAAAAAGAGAGAGAAAAACCTATTCAAAGAACTGACCAAAACAGTAAACTTGTGCATCGAAAAGGTTATAAAAGACTGAGAAAAAGATGCAAGGCAGGACTTAACGTGTATGACAGAATCCATGAGCTCTGGTGGGGGAGGTGGGGGGGTGAGGGGTGGGCATGGATAGGGGAATGAGTCAATATTTGATTAAGAAATGTTGTATGAAATGCTCTCAATAAAAATTAAAAAGTTAAAAAAATTAAAAAGCAAATTAAAGAAAGTTTATTTTGGCTCACAGTTCTGGACATTCAAGGGCAAGATTGTATAGCACCATTGGTTTAGGTGCCTAGTGAGGGCTGCACACAGAGACAGGAATATATCTTTGAATAAGCATTAAGACTATAACAAGAACAGTGTGTATGTATGAGAGAGACAGAAAAAAAGGGAGAAAGGATGTAAGATATTCAGACAGAGACTTAGAACTGGGATTCTACAATCTCCTTAGGATGCCTTTAATCCTAGCACTTGAGAGGCAAAGGCAGGTGGATCTTTGTGAGTTCAAGGCCAGCCTGGTCTACAGAGTGAGTTCCAGGACAGCTGGAACTACAGGGAGACCCTGTCTCGAAAAAGACCAAAAAAAAAAAAAAGAAACCATAACCCAGTAACTGAAGGTCCCCACCTCCTAATTCCCACCTCATAAGCACCCATAGCATCTCCCAATACTGCCACCTTTGGGGCCATGTGCAGCTACTCATCCAGCTTATAGTCAAGGGGATGTGATAGATGTGACTCTGAAGCACAGCTTTGAAGAGAAGGAATATATCTCATGCCTCTACTGCTCCTCCATTCTGACGCCTGGATTGTGGATATGATAATTCTGGTTGGATACACCAATACGGCTAACAAAATGGGGAGGGCAGAGTTACAAGACAAAAGGAGACTGGGTTCCTGATGACCCACTGAGGCCTGGTTAGCATGCCAAAATCAGGCTAACAATCATCATATTTTATAATATGTCTTTCTGAATATCAGGTTAACTATAAATATGAAACTCTGTTATATGTAGCCAAGTTTATACCTAAATAATTATATTTCAAAAGCCTTTAATAAGAATTGGTTGCAGCCACATGCAGTAACACGCACTTTTAATCTCACCACTTGGGAGGAATATCTTCATCAGTTCCAGCTAGCCTAATGTACATAGCAAGCTCAGGCCAGTGGGACTCTGTCTCAAAGCACACACACACAAGTCCCATAGGCTTGACTCAGTAACTGTCTTAGTTTCTTATTGACATGACAAAATATCCTGACAAAAGCAATGTAAGGAAGACTGAATTTATTCTAGATCACAGTTCAAGGGACAGTCCATCATGGCAGGAAGTCGGTGCTTTGAGAGCTTGAAACACCTGGTCACATCATATCCACAGTAAGGAATCAGAAATGGATGAATGCATACAGTTGCTCAGCTCCCTTTCTCCACTGGTACCATCCAAGATTCCATCCAGGGAACAGTACCGCCCACAGTACGCGGGCCTTCCCACTGCAACTAACAGTCAAGGTAATTCCCCACAGCATGCCCTTAGTCAAAGTAATCTCCCACAGGATGCTGTTAGCCTGTCTTTAAGATAAGTCAAGAGTCTGTTAATTTGACAATATTAACAATCACAGCTCTATCTCTTGTTAACTTGACACCCAAACACAACATTTTTTAGGACAGATCATTTACTTTTTATATAACTTTTAAGCTTTATTACCTGGTAATACTATGTAGTGTGCATTTGTGTCAGGTACAAATGCATGTGTGGGGATGGCCAGGGTTGATGTGGGAGTCTTCCTTGATTGCTCTGATGTCTTCATTGAGGGAGAGTTTCTCAGGTGGACACAAGGCTCATCGTCACTGCTAGTCTTGGTAGCCCATTTGCTTGAGGAAGTCTGGTTTCTATCTCGATTGTGGTGGACTTTTTATTCAAAGCCAATTTTTATCAAAGTTTTGTGCATTTCATACAAAATTTCAAATCAAATCTAGACCTGTGCCCCCTCCCTGCCCCCCACCCCACCAGAGCTCATGCATTCTGCCAAACATGTTTTCCATCTTTTTCTCAGTCTCTCTCAAAATTCTTGATGCAGAAGTTTACTGTTTCAAGTGGAAGTTCACTGTTTCAGTCAGTTCTTTGACCCAATCTTGTTATTGTTGTTGTTGTTATTCCTTCCAATATGCATCACTCCAAAATATGCATGTATATGCATGCCACATATATCATAGATTTTACCATCTTCAACTTATGAATTTTTTTCTCTATTAGGCTGAAAGATGTCATGTTTGAAGGATCCTCCTTGGCATGCCCAAACCACCATCAGTTCTGCCCTTGTGCTCCACGCTGGGGTTTTCCGTTCCCATCATCACCAAATGAGGTTCAGTAAACACTGCGTCCTGTCTTAATCTTCCCCAAACACAACATTTTTAAGCGTTAACTTTCTACCCCTTACTCCCAGAGGCTTATGACCAGGTTATAACATAAAATACATTCAGTCCAACTTTACAATTTGCTATAGTCTTTCACAATTCCAACACTTTAAAAGTTCTTCTTAACTATGAGGTCCTATAAAATAAAGAAGAAATTGTATACTTCCAATGTATAATGACTCAAAGTAAACATTCTCATTCCAAAATGGAAGGACTGAAGCACAGCAGGAAACAATCTGATGGAGCTGTATAGGTGGCTCAGGGGTTAAGAGCACTGGCTGCTCTTGCAGAGGACCTGGGTTTGCTTCCCAGCACCCACATGGCAGCTAACAATTATTCTGGGGGATCTGATACCCTTTTCTTACATCCATGGGCATTGCACACACAGATGCATTTACCTATTTGCAGGCAAAACACTCATATACGTAAAATAAAAATAGATACATTTTTAAAGAAACGATCTGACCAAAGAAGAACCAAACTCCAGCAGGGCAAACACTACACCCCACAGCTCCATATTCATCATCTGGGTATCATAACGTAATCATCTGAGCTTCAGAAGGCATAGGTGGTCACATCCCTCCAGCTCTGCTGCTTATAGCACATATAGTTCTCCTTTGGGCCAGCTACATTCCATGCCTGCAGCTCTCCTTGGCAGACATCTACTGGTCCTAGTGTCTTCAGTATCCCGGGGTCTCCATTGCAACTTGGAGCTTACTTTTATAGCTTCATACAACGGCCTCTCACAGCCTTCTTGTAGAGACTCCAAACCTGCTGCACACTGCCCTGCCTCTGTTGCTCTGCAAAACCATAGTCTCTATGACCCCTTGAATTTTGCATCTTTCATGCCAGCACAGCCAGTACCACAATACTACCAAACTCAGTTGCCATCTTGAGCTACAATCAAGCCCCCTTCATCTACAACTGTATCGGTTTCAGTATGATGACCCTGGGGGGACGTTTTTCTAGGCAGTTGATTTTGTGAAGCAGGGAAGGTTTTCAAATTAGGCTTTCTTCTTCAAGTGAATTTGGATCAAAACAAGATGGTTCTTTCAGTGGGTGGTATTTCTTCCTTTTCTTTTGGCCCATTGCAATATGGGCTATTTCTCTTCAGATAACTACAATTCTATAAACCTGATAACTAACACAAGCCATCACATTGACATATTATAGAAAGAAATAATTGGTTAGGAGCTTAACAGTGATGCAGGGTAGAGCACAGCACCTGACTTCACTGTTTCAAACCATGACATACAGATCTTACATTAGTAGACTCAGAAATCAATGCTAGACATAATAAAGAAGATAAACCCCTCCATTCAAGTGTCTAAAGACAGCTGCTGGGATTCCCATAATCTTTTAGATAGAAGTTTGAGTCAAAGCCATTCGAATTTCAAGGATTCAGCCTCTTTGAGGTATGGGAAATATGAGAGTGACACACAAACACGTATAAGAGATGCACACACATGCATGTACATATATGTGCATACATAAAATGAAATCCGAAAGTCTTATTTCACAACTGGAACTTATTTTCAATAGAATAGAATAGTCCAAGAAAAGGAATTCTGCCCACAAAATGATATAACATTCCCATGTACAACATTATTTTTTTTAATTTAACCTCTCTTTCGCGTTCTATATTGAAATATAAATTTTGCGACTTCAAAGGCAAAAGAGTTCATCCTATCACAGGCACATAAAATGCTGCATAATCTTCATATTTTTCTTGCAAATAATACTGTGGTGCCTTTCAAGAGAAAAACACTTAAAATAATAAATGGAAGTTTGCTGCATCCTGTTAATTTGTTTTGCAAGGACAATGAAAACTGCTGCATTAAATTATTCATTAAATACATCTTACTTTATTCACTTTGTATCCATATTACTTCTTAGGACATTATCACTTTAATTATTAAAACTATCCCTGTGAAGTTCATAGTAATTATTACTACCCTAGTATCATTATATAAATGGAAATTAAGTTCAGTAAATAGAGGATAATCATGCACTGTGTAACTGCGAAGCTACAATGAATGGCCCACTAACAGTAATCAGCCAAGAAGTGCTCTCAGGCTGAGCATTACTTTCCTACTGCTTTAGGGCATTCTGCTCACAACCTGAACAGTTTTCACACCATGGGTAAGCCACATGATGGGGCATGGTGAGGCCTGGGGCACAGCTCAACTGGCCTTTAATCCTGAAAATTCATGCTTATTCTTTTTTTTTTTTTTTTTTTTTTGGCTTACTGTCTCACCAGGTCATTCCATCCACCCCAATACAGCTACTCCATAGACAGGCACAGGTGTCTGACTGTTCCTTTGACAGTAGGGAGCTAGAGGGATCAGACTAGAAGGAGCAGAGGAAAGAATAGCTGTGGAAAATATGTGCTTACTTGTCTCACAAAGTAAACCAATGGAGACCTAAGATTTTCACTGCAGTATCCTGTCAAGGGCAGAGAGTGAGATAATTTCTTAATAGAACATTTTTCTAAGACTAGGAAGAGTTCATCTGATGAAAAAGCTCTGTCATTTTTCCAGAAACCAATGTTAAATAGAAGACAGAACAGTAAATGTTGTGAGTCAGTGATGTGATTCTAAGATTTTCAAAAACTACTTCTTCATACCAGTCAAGCTTATGTCAATATATATTCATATCAGTGATATCAGTGTTATAGAAATGTTAACTCGACATGAATTTAGATTTCTCAATGAAGAAAGCATTTAAATGATATATGGTCCTTTTGAGACACAGTCTCTCTGTAGCTCCAACTGGCCTGGAACTTACCATGTAGACCGAGCTGGCCTCAGTCTCACAGAGATCTCTCTGCCTCTGCCTCTGCCTCTGCCTCTGCCTCTTGGGTGCTGGAATTAAAGGTGTGTCCACAACTCCCAACTGTATACTAATATTTTTACCACAGATACGTTTATTATGAAAATAAAACAGATCATCTAGAAGAAAATTCCAAATACCTCCCAGAAATTTTTATATTAAGTATATTGGGAGTAGTGGCTCTGAGCAGAGGAATTTATTCCACCCTTTCTTTCTGCTATTCAATTTCTTAACTCCTTCCAAACATTTTGAAAATGTTTATTTTTATCTAGCCATTCAATTTTTCAAAACTAATCATACATTCCTTCAAAAGGTGAGAAAAATGACTGGTGAGATGGCTCAGTTAGGTAAAAAGGCTCTTGTTGCTGAGCTTGAAGACCTGAGTTTGATCCTCAGGACTCACATGCTAGAAGAAGAGAACTTACTCCCCAGAGTTGTTCTCTGACCCCCAACATGTGCACAGGCAAGTGTGTGTGTGTGTGTGTGTGTGTGTGCGTGCACACGCGCTAGTGTGTGCACGTGCGCACACACACACAAATAAATAAAATGTAAAAGAATAATTAAGATGAGAAAAAGATTAGTGTCACATGCTGTGTTTCTTCTTGGGTGTTTGTTGAAGGCTTAGTCTACCTACGGCAGAGGGACTAACTAGACTGTTACTGATAAACACATAAAATTTAGTAGCCTTTAAATGTTTAGAGCTTACCTTTCTCCAAAGGAACTAATGTGCAATTAAATAATATCCACAGAGGTGGAAGAAATGGTCACTTGGGGAGAAATATTGACAATGAGTAATCAACACCCTATCCTGGGGTGAGGATAATGTTGCTATTCAGGTAAAGTGGACATAGGGATTAAAACAAATATTAGCTCTCTGTGATTCATGGGGTATGCATGCCCTCCTGTTTTAAGTATCCTGATCTTTCCCTGCTGTCTAAAATCGGCATAATCACACCCTCCTTAGCCCCGTCTTCACTGCTAGCCTCTGAAGCAGTGTTTTGGTATTTTCTTTAATGCTAATGCTCCCTCAGATGGGAAACTTTGAAGTAATTATTGCTCACATTTAATGTTCCTCCGTCCAGAATAGCTCAAAGGGGAAACGTGTCAGGAAAATGCAGCTTTGAGTTTGTCGCAGTGACAGGCACATCTTTTCTTAATTTCCCTTTAGGTCATAACAACCTTGAGAACAGGAACAGTGCCTCTTCCATTCAAGTCAAATCCCTTGGGTAATAGTGTGATGTCATCCTCTCTGTGGATACATTTAGGAATTTTCTCAGAATTTTAATGTCTCCTTTCACCATAAGTATCATAATCATCTTCTTCTCAGTGCTGGGAAAGAAATAGAATTTTTAAAGCTTCTTATAAATTCATTTTAGGAGAAAATATAGGTGAACCAAAGCAGATTGAGAGATACAACACTATGTAAAATAATCCACTCTCTTTCCTTTGTCACTCTCAGTAGAATTTTAGGCATTTTGTGCCTTTAAAAAACAGGAAGGAAAAGGGAAATAAAAAACCAACCAGGAGGCCAAGGGAAATTATGCATCTTATGTTTCTGTGACAAAATTCTGCTAACGTACATCTTGTAATTATCTCCTTAAGTCTTTCAGGGATCTGAAATTCGAGTTGATGTTGTTGAAGTCAGAGTCTGAGTGTGGAGATAACAGGAAAGTGTTGGATTGCAGGGTCTTCTAGGGGTGAGGGTGGGCTCTATCTATTTATGAGGGGTTAAAATCCCCTCAAGTAGCACAAACAGTAAGATGTTGAGAAAATGTGTATTTTTTTATTCTTTTTTTAAATTTATTTATTTTTGTATGTGTATGAATGTACTGTCTGCATGTAGGTTTGTGCACCCGTGTTGTGCAATGCTGCGGAGGTCAGAAGAGGGTCTCAGATTCCCCTGGAACTGGAGTTCTCCTGGAATTGGAGTTACAGACGGTTCTTAGCCGCCATGTGGGTGCTGGGGGTTGAACCCGGGTCCTCTGCAAGAGCAGTCGGTGCTCTTAACCGCTAAGCTATCTCTCCAGCCCCGAAAATGTGTATATTAAGAATATGTTAAAATGCTACATTAGAAATCCTTCCCAGTGGTTTGACGCCATCAGCAAAGTATGCTATGTAGCACATTGTCAGCACCACAACTAATACATTTCTGTAACCACCAATGTGTCCTGAAACATTAGTTACTTGGATTTTATAAACAAAATTCAATATATTTCCTTTTTCTAATTCACTGTATCATACTTTTATCATTTGAAACTTTTGAAAATAATATACACTGAAAAGTACTTTGTGATCCAAACCCTGAGATAATCACTTACCTTGGTACTTTAATTTCTCATTTTTCACATACTGTAATGTGTACGGTATCAGTTAGTCTATACTGTTGCTGTCATGAATAACAAATGATTGGGTAATACATAAATAACAGAGGTTTGCACCTCTAAAGCCTGTGAACCACAACATGACTGGACCAACAGGATATCCCTAGTGGTGCAATAGAGGCACTTGTATCTTGGGGGCAACCAACAACTGTCTAATTAGATTTAAGGCCTGCTCACTAGGAAGCAATGCATGCCTGGTACTGTAAATCTGGCCCCAAGTCCTTGGCTGGAGATGTCATAGACCCTAGAGGAAAACCTACTGCTGTCATTTCCCTAAACTAATACGATTTCTAAATGTGTCCTAAATAATTATCCTTAAACCCATAAATGAGTATAATTCTCACCTCTATTCAAAGAAGCTTCTTTTTTCACAAATGGAGATCATAACAGAGAACTACAACTGCTAAAAATACAGAGAATAAGTGATCATGTACATTGATACATCTACAACACAACACCTACATTTAAAGCTCAGGGAACATCTTAGAAGAGGAAATGGAAAGGTTCTAAGTACCAGAAAACCAGGACACCTGCTGCTATGTAGTGTCTTTGAGACATATCAGGGAAGCTCTACCCACAACATCTCAACAAGACCTGAATAATGACACCTCCAGGTGACATGCCAATGTGGACTGGGAAACTTCAACAAGAACGAGCCTCTAGATGAAGAGCTACAGATAATCACTGACTGTTGAGAGAGGAAGAATAAGTTCTGTTAGGAGATGAGCCCCCTTATAGGTTATCTCAAGTGGTCAGTCCTATTCAGGTGTATGTATTGGCACCACTAAATGAACTCAGTAGGCTGTGTGTGTGTGTGTGTGTGTGTGTGTGCATGCGTGTGTGTAACAGTAAAAATTAAAGGTCAGGAGACTGAGAAAGTTTGAGGAGATGTGGGAGGAGTTTAAGAGGGGAGAGGAACCAGTGGGAGTTATATGAATACAGTACTCAGGTATGAAATTTTAAAAAATAATTAATTAAAACAATAATAGAGATTTATTTAGCTCATGATTGCAGAGTCGGGGAAGTCCAATAACATGGTACCAGCAACATCTTGGCACTTAATTAGGGCTTCGCAATGCTTCATGACATGGAAGAGAACATGCACACTAGAGTGAGAGAGAGAGGGAGAGAACACAAGTGTGCTAGCTCAAGTCTCTCTTCTTCTTTTTAGGAAGCTACTGATGCCATCTTGGAGCCGCACTTTCATAACTTCACCTAATGATAATTCCCAATGGCCCACACCTCCAGATACCATTGTCATATGAATTTGGGGATTAAGTTTCCAACATATGATCTTTTGGGAGGACATATTCAGACTACAATGAGAAAGAAAATCCCAAGTATAAATTTGCATTTCTATATTACTTGACAAACTAATTCAAATAAGTGTTCATTTATTAAATGTTAAAATGAAAGAATCAAGAAACATTTCATATTAGAAAATATATATTGGATGCAAATAAATCCAAGCAGAATATCTGGTACAGGAGATAGTGCTAAACTCAGAGAAAAAAGAAGTTACCAACATGGCTCAGAGAATGGTCCCTGGCACAGCACAGAGTAGAAAAGGAACAGAAGGAGAAACAGTGGCTGTTTCATCAGAGATTTTGAAGCAGATTAAGTTCCTAAAGTGTAAGTTTTATACTGGCTAGATGGATTTTTTGAAGTTTAAAAAAGACCCAATGATATGCTATCTATAAGAAATTCAAAGACACAGCAGGAGTAAAAATGGAGATGTGGGAAATATATTGCACACAAAGAAAACCAAAAGTAACCAGAAGTCACGTGTATATCAGATCATGCAGACTTTAAACCAAAAGCTATAAAAAAAGACAAAGAAAGTCACTATATTATATAAAGGGATCATAACTTGAAGCAAATAACATTTACAGAAATGTGTCCAATGCTGGAGCATATGATTTTATAAAGCTAAAGATGATTAGACCTAAGGAAAAAAAGCCAACTCTAGAAGAGCCATAGCTGGAGACTCAGTGCTCCACTTTTACTAATGGACATATTGTCTGGACAATAAATAATCAACAAAGAGAGTCCCACTACACTATAGATCAGGCAGACCAAGCAATCATGTGCAGAGCACCGCAGGCAGTAGTTTCAGAACACATGTTCTTCTTAACGAAACATATAATGTGCTAGAATGCAGTGTATCTTATGCTACAAATTAAGTCTCAACCAACTTTTAAAAATAGAATTTCAGGAGAACTCCAGTTCCAGAGGAATCTGACACCCTCTTCTGACTTCCACGACATTGTATGACATGGGCGCACAAACCTACATGCAGACAGTACATTCATACAAGTAAATAAATATAAATAAATAAATAAATATTTTTAAAAGTTCATAAAAAGAAGTGGAATTTACAAATTATGCAACTACATGGAAACAAAACATGCATTTGAAAGAACAGTGGCTCAATGAAGAAATAAAAAAAAGTTAAGATTCTTGAAACAAATGAAAATTTGAAAGTTAAGCACAACATACCAAGATTTATTACATAAATATAATGCCAAAGGGAAAGTTTGTAGTACTTAATTCCTATGAAAGGGAGGGAGAAAACGGAGAGAGGGAGGAAAGGAGGGAGGGAGGGAGGGAGGGAGGGAGGGAGGGAGGGAG